>CM066599.1:5972500-6075000 GCA_033816785.1 Picus viridis | reverse complement strand
TGGTTGTGCTTCCCAGCAAGTCCTTTTCTGTTGGAGATTGCAAGGTGTGCAAGCCTGCCAGGTCTCCACATAGAATCATAGAATCACACAATCAATAAGGTCGTAAAAGACCTCAAAGATCATCAAGTCCAACCTGTCACCCAACACCTCATGGGTACTAAACCATGGCACCAAGTGCCACGTCCAATCCCCTCTTGAACACCTCCAGGGACCGTGACTCCATCACCTCCCTGGGCAGCACATTCCAATAGCTAACAACTCTCTCTGTGAAGAACTTTCTCCTCACCTCAAGCTTAAACCTCCCCTGTAGTTTGATACTGTGTTCTCTTGTTCTGGTGGTGGCTGCCTGGGAGAAGAGACCAAAGCTCTCCTGTCTACAACCTCCCTTCAGGTAGTTGTAGAGAGCAATAAGGTCTCCCCGGAGCCTCCTCTTCTCCAGTTTAAACAATCCCAGTTCCCTCAGCCTCTGGAGACCTCTCCCCAGCCTCATTGCCCTTCTCTGGACACATTTAAGAGTCTCAATGTCCTTAAATTGAGGGGCCCAGAACTGGACACAGGACTCAAGGTGTGGCCTAATCAGTGCTGAGCACAGGGCACAATGACTTCCCTGCTCCTGCTAGCCACACTATTCCTGATGCAGTCCAGGATGCCATTGGCCTTTTTGGCCACCTGGGCACACTGCTGGCTCTTGTTCAGCCAACTGTCAATCAGTACCCCCAGGTCCCTTTCTGTCTGGCTGCTCTCCAGCCCCTCTGACCCCAGCACTTCCGCTGCGCCAGGCCACCAAGAAGTTTGCCCAAGACCAACAAGAGCAATTCATTACTTGACGTTAATATTCATGGCTGATGCAAGACAATGTCATGTCCCAGACTTGGCCATCAGTTTTCCCTGGGTGCCATTATCAGAGCCCTTCCAAAGGGTGGCTCAAATCAGTGGTCATGATCAGCAAGGGAGCACAGAGAGAAACAGCTGCATGCCTTGTGTTGGATGCTGTGAATACTTACATGAGTCCAGAGATAATTGCCTTGGACCACAGGAAAAAGAGAGAGCATATGGTCCTCAGGAGGTTGTGTGACTTGATGTCTCTGTTCCAAAGTGGATCAGCTATGCCTAGAGCATCCTTATTAACATGCCCCAAACCAGCTCTGTTATATCACCTACAGATTATTTCTGATGTATTTACCCAGTTGAAGCTAGCCCATGGCTCCTTTTCCTTTAGCCTACTCCCTCTCTACATCTTCACAGTCTCAAAAAGTCGAGGGTGCTGGAGGAGATATACTACTTGCAGAGTTTTCCAGAGGGCCTTTGTTTTTGTTCTTTCTTGTTTATTCACACAGGAATATGAACTGCATTTCTCTTTAAGAATCCATTTTATCTCAATGCAGCAGGAAATTGTACATCTCAGGATTCAGTTTCTTGCAAAAGGTCAGCTTTGTGTTGCCTAGCATCTGTGAAATGTTAAGAGGGTTAAACCTGGGCTCTTCTAAGCAGTTCAAGGAGTTTGAAATACCACCAAGAGCTGCAGGGCATCATAGGCCTCGAGAGAGACCTTAGGTCTGATGTCACCACCAGCCCAAGGTGGTTCTCTAAAGATTTTGGAAGACAATATTTCTTTCTACCTGAAAAGTTGTGTCTAATATTTAAGGGCTTTCTTCTCCTAGCCCCTTCCCCTTGTTTCTAATAGATGATGCTGGCATTAAGTGTGTGGGCTAGAAAATGACAGCCACTCCCGTCAGCAGTAGATGTGTTCTTTGGAGCACATGGTAGATGAGAAGGAAATCTACTGAAGTATTATGAGGTTAGACAAGAAGAGAGAAAAGCACCAGAGGAGAAATCTCTGAGCAGTGCAGAACAGGTTCATGCCGATTAGACAGTGGGATAGGGAGGCAAGAAGGTAGATGAGCTGGCAATGCTTCATGAGATAGGATAAGCAATTCAAAGTGATCTAAACCTTCTGGATCTCTGAATTCTTCTCTCAGTGAGAGGAACAGCTTCCTTCTAAAACACTATGAGAAAATCTGACAATCACAGCTCTGAAAATTTTATCCCTGACATCAAAACCTCTGTTACCACCCACTCTGGGAAGAAGGATACAAGCCTAGGCAGAAAAGATGCCTGGCCAAATCACATTAAAGAGATGTTATCATTGATATCACTGAAAAATGTCAACTCTTGTTCCTTCCTCTATCCATAGATTTCATTCTTTCAGCCACATCTACCTATGCAGCACTTAGAGGCATGGTTTAGTGGTGGATTTGGCAGTGTTTGGTTAGCAGTTGAACTTGATAATCTTTTTGAAGCTAAATGTTTCTGTGATTCTGTGTCTGAGGACTTCCTCAGAGGTGTTTGAACCTGGCTGGTGATACCTGTCAGTGACTCCTGTGAGCATCTCTGTGAGCACCTGCACGAATTTTGCATGCTCTAACTCTCATGTGTTTTCAGGCTTTGTTTATAATTTATTGGGTTCTGCTACCCCTTCCTTTTAGAGGTCTTTAACTTAAAAGCAGTGCAGGAACCAAATTAATGCAGGCATTCAACTTTTAATGACTGCCTGAGCCAAGCAAACTGGAAAATCACTCCCATGCAGCCATAAGGGTAAAAGAGAGAGGTGCAAAACCCCACCAGCAGAGACAACTGGCTAATTAACTGGTGAGGAACCAGTGTTAAAAAACAGAACTGAGAAAACAAATGAAAACCTGCGCAGCAATTACTTCCAAAAAGGTAACATTTTCCCCAATTAAAGCCATCCTAAGAACTTTAGTTAATTACGTAGATTTTCTCCTCTCCCTCTCCCCCACCCGCTTTCTCTCTCTCCCTCTCTTTTATTAAAGTCCATCAGGGCTCATGATGTGTGGGAAAAGTGCTAACATTTGCAAATTGCTGGTTTATGATAAATGAATTGTGGAAACTCAGTCCCTTGCTTGGGGCCCGGCTAGATTGCAAAGCACCAGCATCTCCGGCTGCTGCAGCCCTGACCCTGACTTTACACCCATTGATCACAACTGGTGCATAGCCATGACCACCAAATGCATACACTGGAGCTGGGGGACTTGCTTTTCCCATAGTATTTCATCATCGTTCCACACTGCGAGCACCATAGTAACCTTTGGCACGCCGTCCTGTAAGACTAATACCTGCAGGAGATTTCCTCTTGCCCTAGTAATCACTGCTTCAACTGCTCCATCTTTAAAAACCCCTTAGTCATTAACCCAGCTTGGATTTTCAGCAAATACCCATTGATTTCCACAGCGCTGGGAAGGGAGGAAAGGGATGAACATGTTGGAAAATCAAGTCCTGAATAATTCTAACATCTTTCCAGCAGGAACTTGCACTTCAGATAGAAATTGACAACTTCTCTCTTAGATGTTCGCTTCTGGGTGATTTACTCTAGGTGATCCTGCTCTAGCAGGGAGGTTGGACTAGATGGTCTTCAGACTAGATGGTCCCTTTCAACCCTACCATTCTGTGATTCTATGATGTTAATCCCAGTGGTCCTCAAGGATGTAGGAGGAAAGAGGGAAAAATCCATTTAAGGATATCACAGGAGTGACATGAAGCATTGCTCCCAGAACTGCTCTTCATTATTTCTGCATGCTTGGAATGCAGGAGTGCTCCCACAACTCAAAGCACAGTCAGGCTTGGGATTGCACAAATATGTAAAGGACAACCTCTGTCCCATGTAAGGGAGATGTGCAGTCAGCCAGAGGTACAGGACATTAGATAGTGTTGGATGATAAGTTGGACTCGATGACCTCAAAGGTCTTTTCCAACCTGGTTAATTCTATTCTATTCTATTCTATTCTATTCTATTCTATTCTATTCTATTCTATTCTATTCTATTCTATTCTATTCTATTCTATTCCATGCTATGCTATGCTATGCTATGCTATGCTATGCTATGCTATGCTATGCTATGCTATGCTATGCTATTCTTGCAGCCAAATACCAAACACACAGGAGGAGATGGTGCCTTCCTTGGCTGGTGCTGGCAAATTATTTGATACCTGCATGCAGCATTGCAGACTGAATTTGGTGTTGCTTTTAGGGATTATTTCTGGTTTCAGGGAAAACCAAAAAAAGTAGTGCAGACCTCTGCAACTGCACATCTGCTGAGATTCCTGTGCAAGGAAATTGTTTCCATTCACACTCCTGGGTCTGCAGGCAGGTCCTGATCCAGCTTGAATGAAACCAAGTCCTCAAAAGTCAAGTGCATCTTTCTGACTGGCACATGGATGTGCTGTTTTCTCTGCAGAGTCTGGCAGATTATGCTGAGCATGTGTAAGAAAGTGTGCAAAGATGTGTGCCAGCTTGTACGTGCAGGCCAGACCTAGCATCAGCTGTGAAACTCACCATCCATGAAAGAGTCTGGCTGAGAGATGAGAGTGCCCCAAAGAGACACAGAGTAATGACGTTATGGAGAGCTGGGAAATGTTGGTATTACTTTATTATAGTGCACTGAAGAGAGTTTGTGAGCTAGTGCTACTAGCTTATGGCTACTGAAGTACCAACCCCCCAGTTTTAGCCATTGAAATGGGTCCTAAGGTGCAGCATAATTCACAATAGCTCAGGAAAAACAGACAATCTCTGGCTGAGGAACATTTCCCTGCATCACTTCTCGTTTTTGATCCACACAGCAGCAGGAGTGATGGTGCAATCTTCTGTTACCTCAATGCTAGCCCATGGACCATCCCCAGCCTACTGAAGGAAGCCTCCTGCCCTTTTCCCTGTGCTAAGACTCACTCAGACCTCATGCATCTGGTGCAAACCCACCAGTGTAGGTGCAGTGGACAAGCTGTGGTGCTGTGGCTGTTCTCTGGGAGGCTGCAAAGGCAGCTTGGTGAAAGCACTGGTGGCAGCTGCCTGTAGTTTTAGCTCACTCTGGGGAGGTAACAACTTAAACACAGCTTTGACAACCATGGAAATGGAGGTGTGGAATCAGATGTGTCTACAGAGAGACCATCTCTGGATGTGAATAATGTGAAATAAGTAGAAATTTGGTTTGAAATCACAGAAACTTAAGGAAAAACTTTGCTGTGAGGGTGCAGGAGCACTGGAGCTGGCTGACCAGAGAGGTTGTGGAGTCTCCTCCTATGGGGAGATTCCAAGCCTGCCTGGACATTGTGATCCTGGGCAACCTGCTGTGGGTGACCCTGCTTTAACAGTGGAGTTGGACTGGATGATCTTCAGAGGTCCATTTCAACCCCTACCGCACTGTGATTCTGTGACAAGTGCCTGGAGGGAGAAAGGCTGAGAGGGAGATGCCCGCCAGAACTGGCTGGCATTTTTCAGGCAGCTCAGTCATGAATTCAGTGTTGGTGTCAGTTCTCTCTTGTCTTATTAGTGCTCTGGAGCGCAGTGTCTGAAGCAGGGAGTTATTGAATTTTCACTAAACCCTTCCCACATGCAAAGGTTTCTTTCTACTTTAATGTTCAAAACAGTCCGAGGCGCAGCCACCGTCTCTAGCCTGTGCCCATATCTTTTCTCATTATAGGCTGAGGTCCAAAACCAATAGGAATTAAATAAATATCCCACTGAGAGCTGTACTTTTGAAAATGGCCTTATTGCAGTGCAGATGTGTGCTATCTAAAACCAGCTTAAACCTTCCCCCACCACCACCTCTTTTTTTTTCCTTACATTTTTATTAAATATATACATTTCAATCAAGAAAATAACAGAAAAATCTAAATATTACCCTGGAAGGAAGTGTGTGCACTGGTGGATGTTTGATTTTCATTTTTCTCCCAGCATGCTCTGTCCTTTCATCCTGTAATGGTTCTTCTCCATTAATCCTTCTCAAAACCCACAGGTAGAGATGCTTATTGATAGAAGGCCAACGTGTATCTCAGTTTACAAAGGCATATTAAAGGATACAAGGAACATATTTCTCTTGATGTCCTCTTATTAATGCAGTCCCACTCAGAACAGTTTGGCATGAGAGGCCCTTGCCAGATGGAAGATAAAACTTCACTTTTATGGGCATTTTAAGGAAGAAAACATTTGGTTTGCATCGGTTCTAAGGGAATAATATTTATTGCCCTAACGATTTGCATTTTATAAGCAGGATAACCAAAAGCACTGTCAATTGCTTACTATTTTAACAAGGTTAACCCCCTTCCCCCCCAAAAAAAAGAGGAAGAATAAAAAGGGGAAAAGGCCAGATAACATCAAGTCATTTAAAATGATCAAGTGCCTTTGAAGCTCAACTCCAATAACCCAAAGAGATGGGTTGTTTACATAACAGAAATAAATAAACACTGACCACAGCTTGGCTGGATTGAGAGATTCTGTCATTTGTTACCACAAATCTCAGCTCACAGCATGCTTTGGGCAACCCAGTGTGCTGCAATCGCACACACATCAAACAGCCACATTTTGGGGCTCAGCACACACTGCGGTGGAGGGATGGGGAGTTTTGGGGCTGCTTCTGGGTGGCTTTCAGGAGAAGGGCAGTAAATTCTGCAAGCTGTCGTTTCCCAGGACACCAGCAGGTCTTGTGGAGTTGGTAGGACTGAGTCTGTCCTTGCAAAGGATTTACTCCGCAATAATTTGAATCAGTCAGGGTTGGAAGGGGCCACAGGGATCATCTAGTTCCAACCCCCCTGCCATGGGCAGGGACAGTTATCACTCTCTTTTACTGAAGATGATAAAATTCCACATTTTCTTCTCATGTTGCTGCTTATTTTTCTATCTAATGCTTTTGCAGGCGTTAGGTCTGCTAAAAAAGTTTGCTGGATCCAAGCATGTGGCCTTTCTCCTGCAGCAGAACCATCTTAAGCCCAAGACCACCTTTAGTCTTCCTGGAACTTGGGTCTTCCAGATGCACAACTTCCCCTGCCCAGTGCCAGCCACTTCTCACTTTGAAACAAAATGGTGTGAGCTTTTCAGTGCTAGCCCATCAGTCTTTGGTTGATGCCTGGGAGGATTTGAAGACAAGCTCTTCAAAGAGCATACTCAGAGTAGCTGTGATGTGTCTTGTGTCACATAGGACCTGATGAAGGGTTTGAGACAGCAGCACTGGGTAGGATTTCTCTTCTGAACCTGATTCTGCACTGCAAAGAGCGGCTCCAGGTTGCCAGGAGAATAAGGGGCTGCATAATTTGTCTTTCTCCTCTTTTCTCACACAACTTGAGCCCTCTCTAGCCCTTCACAGTCACATCCATTACCAGTAATAACCAGATTTAGAAATTTTCAGTGCTGCTGTGGGACACTGATGGAGAAGATAAAATTCCACCCCGTGGGGGACATTGCATGCTTTGAGACATCTTGAGAGAGCTGCTTCAATTTGGAGTTAGAGCAAGATGTTGGCAAGACAATAAGGAAAAACATTGTCTGGCCTGTGATGATGGAAGTGTTTGTAATCACGTTCACACTGATGACATTGCCTGGTATTTGTAGCCTAGCTTTGTGGAATCAACATGACAAAATGACTGACCTCTCCTGTCTCAGAGACTGAAAGAGTGGAGACTCTTTCTTTGCTGATGCATTGGAACAGGCTGCCCAGGGCAGTGGTGGAGTCATTATCCCTGGAGATGTTAAAAAATAGTGTAGACATGGCACCTTAGGACACAGTTTGGTGGCCATGGTGGTGTTGGGCTGGCAGTTGGACTCAGTCATCTCTGAGGCCTTTTCGATTCTGTGATTCTATGGTGAGGTCACACCAGCAGAGAGGGGATGAGGAGGTTTCAAAGCTTGAAACATTTTATTTGCACGCATGAAACATAATTCCTGCACTAAATGATTCATGCTCCTCAGGTGAGATGGCAGAGGAGCACTTGGGTCTGTGGGAAGATTCTTCTGTTTGGCCAGCTAGATGGACATGGCTTCCCATTGACGTGACTGCTGCTCCCCATTCTTTTCTGGTGTGGTGGTTGTTTGAGCCTTAACTGGGGCTTAAAAGCTCAGATGGAGGCAAGGCTGAGAATCCCTCCTCCGTTTCCCCCCTCCTCTTCCCCAATAGAGAAAGAAAGGGGAGGGCAGCAAATCCACCAAGAAATGATTTGGGTTCAGCTTGGAAGTAGGCAAAGACTTTTTCTTTAAACAGTGTACATATATATTTACATAACAATGACAGGCAGAGTTCACAAAGGATAAGGAACAAGGATGGATGGGAAAAGGAAAAGAAAAAAAAATATGAGATACAGCATCAGTCCTTTGCAAAGTGTGGAAGCAGCAGGGAGGACCACGTGGCAGGGGAGCAGCAAGCCAGCAGCAACTCTCTTTCGTCCCCACGAAGCAGAAGGAAGAGAGAGCGCAAGGGCTGCAATGTCCTCCCTGTTATACCCCTGCTGGACAAGGTGGGGGGAGGGGAGTGGAACACACCAAGTCAGTTTCCCAGGGGGCAAAACACCCTCCAGGAAGGGCAAAAAACCTCTCACAAGCCCTCCCCCCTGTTTTCAGGTCAAATATCAAGGTCTGGGTGATGTTCCCCGCTTTGCAGACTGGAGGGAAAGCAAAAGGAGGCCTCGCACAACGGCTGCGGTGAGGCTCTGCTGAGCTGATACCGCATTTACTCTGACATATTCCACAGGACTTCATATTGATTTCCAACTAATGTGGAATGCTGTTTTTATAAACAATGATTGGCAAGGGGAGGCATTGTTTTTGGAAGCTGGTGGATGTACAGTAAGGTTTTATTTCTGCTTGTTTGGAAGTGCAGCACGTCTCCTCAGAAATGCTGTTCAGGAAACATCTGCTGTCAATTAAGAAGTAACACATTAAGGCATATTAAAGTGCACTCTTATTAGTGTTTCAGCAATAAAAGGAAAGGTTTTCTATTTGAATCATATGTTCTTTAACACATCTGCCAGCCATCTGAAACTTGCAAATGTTCCTCAGTAAAAACGTCTTCATAACCTTGTAAAAACTTGGGAATACTTAGCGCTCCGTTTTAAATAAGAAAGAAAACAAAACCAAAAACCCCAACCCCTTCGTGGACTGAGTTTAGGTAACGCTCAAAGAGCTTGCTGGGCTGATGCTTGCTAGTTCTAGGTAAGGACAGTGGCTGCAGATGCTCTGTCCAACCAGTCCCATTGAATTCTGCAAGGAGAGCTGATTGGAAAAGCAAACTTGTATCTTTAGGAAGGCAGAAATGCAAAAAAAACCTCTTCCACAGAGAAACCAGCCTTATCACCAAAGAAGGACATAATAAAGCATTTGCACTGGCAAAATGAAAAGCAGTTGGTTTAGCATGGAGTTGTTGTGTGTTAGACAAAGAGAAGTTTCTGCACGTTGACCTCCCCTGGTCTGGCCAGGCTGCATTTCCCACGACACTCTGTGATCCCTTGTTGCTTCACAAAGTTGTTGCATAGTGTGAGACCTTGGTCAGATGCATAACAGATACACAGGCCACGAGGGATCATGCTTCCCTAAATGGCTGGGATTTCTGAGTGTAGCCTATCCCGAGCTCCAGAAAGGTGCATGAGACTTGAAAACTGAAGTCACTTGGCAAAAATGTTGGAAAGAAATAAAACATCAACATAGAAACATTTTACTTATTGGGTTTTATTTTTTCACCAGGAGGACCATGCAGATGCCTCAGTTACCCATCAGAACAGGTGAACATAGTCCCAGATCCTCCTGTTTAATACAATACAATACAACAAACCAGGTTGGAAGCGACCTTCAAGATCATCGTGTCCAACCTACCAACCAATCCAACCCACCTAAACAACCAAACCATGGCATCCAGCCTCTCTGAATCAGCTTGCTATAAAATGAGGATTGATAGACTAGACCAAGAGCACATCATCTTCACCTGTCCTGCTGGATTAAAGACTAGGACACCTCTAGGAATCTCCAAGTGATGTGTTTAACACTTGGACATGGTGTGAACAGTGTGATGTGGGATTCTGACACAGGGACAAGATGGAAATGTTGCAACAAGTAGTCTGCTCTGCTCTTGGCCATTTCCCAATGTAAGAAAGGCATCAGCAATGTGCACTGTGACCAGAGGAAAAGCCTGAATTTGGCATTTTTAGGCACATCATTGTCTCCTTAAGCCACTGAAGTTCCTCCTCTTGGCACCCCCAACAAGGACTGTGTACAGGCACCAATGAACTAAGCACCTAAAAAGCATTGTCTGAAGAGACAAGTTGTTCCATCAAATACATGTTTTGCCTGATTCTAATTACAATTCCTTGAGAAAAACTAAATCTGACCTTAAAAAGTGTGGGAGAAAATGAAAGCCTGCCCAGGGAAAGAATTAAACATTTTTATTCCCTTCCCTCTGTCAGGAAGTGCTTTAAACACAGATTCTAAAGCTGGAGAACCACCAAAGTGTCTCATCCAGAGCTACTTGATCAGTTTCCTTACTGATATCTTGGAAGTGTTCTCTACTCTTGGGTCAAAGTATGAGCCAATAAGCAAAGGAGATTTCCTATTTCAGTGTGTTTTTAAGTGCCCAGAAGCTGTTGTAACTGGATGATGCAGCAGCTAATGTTCAGTGATGGATGCATCTGCTTGGCTATTTAGATGCTGTTTGAGACTGACCTGCTTCTGCAACTCCAACATGCAGCTCTTCTCACTGAGGAATGATACAGTTCTTCCCAGGGAAATCACAAATCAAAGCTTGATCGTGCTGGTTTCTAACAGCAAAGGGATTGCTTGTGTTTTGCAGAGCTACAGGGGGAAGTTTGCTGGAGGTTCAAACTGCAGAAGGGAAGAGAGGAAATGTAACTTTCATTCAGAGCTCACACACTAAATGCCATTTGCCCACTGGGCTTGCTCTTCATGGGGAGCTGCAAATTGCCCGTTCAGCTGCCAAGCAGAAAACAAACTTCAAGATAAATGCAAAGGAACTACTGTGCTCCTGAGCAGCTGGGAACTAAAGGCTTACTCAAGCATGGAAAAGAGTGTGCAACTAAGCCTGACCTTGAATGCTTCTAGGGATGGGACCTCCAGCGCTTCCCTAGGCAATCTGTCCCAGTGTTCCACTAGCCTCATAGTAAAGAACTTCTTCATAATGCCCAGGCTCAATCTACCTTTCTCTAGTTTAAAACCCTTTGTAAATATCCCCTCCCCAGCTGTCTTGTAGGCTGTATCACTCACAGTGTTGGGTTTGTAAAGGCAAAAGCTATGACGATGCTCTTCATTTTCAAGGTTTGCAGCCACCACTGTCACTTAAGCCTTGAAGCCCTGCTTGGAAGGCTTTGCCAGGAGTAGACAGTCACTGCAGTATTTCAGGTCTCCTTTGGCTGTCCTGCCAGTGATGAATTCTGTTTAATTACAAAACCAGAATTTCTGTCACTTCTCTCAGCATGGCTTCTACTGGGGAAGATTAAACATCAGCCAAACATTCCTGAATTACCTTTTTAAACCTATTATTTCAACATGATTAACTTCTCTTCTTTTCCTTTGGCTGTAAGCAAAATCTTGTTTACAAGGCAAAAAGAAAAAAAAAGAGAAGTGCATTTGCTATAATATCTGCAATAATAATAAAAATGAACATCACAAGGAAATAATTTATGTGGAAACCAGCATAAAAATGTCATTGATGCATGGGTTTCCTCTTCAATTAATAAAAAGGAGGAAATATTTAAAAACAATTTATCAAGGAAATGCATACAGTTCATATATCATGCACTCACCAAGACTGGAGCAGTACCCACTCCACAACTAGCCCTGTGACCTGGGCTAGCACACAGAGGCTGGGTTCCTTTCTGTGACCCAATTCATAGAATCATAGAATCAGTCAGGGTTGGAAGGGACCACAAGGATCAGCTAGTTCCAACCCTCCCTGCCATGGGCAGGGACACCCCACACTAGATCAGGCTGGCCAGAGCCTTGTCCAGCCTCGTCTTAAACACCTCCAGGGACGGGCCTCAACCACCCCCTGGATAACCCATTCCATGGCTTCACCACTCTCATGATGAAGAACTTCTTCCTCATATCTAGCCTGAATCTCCCTATTTCCAGCTTCATTCCATTCCCCCTAGTCCTATCACTACCTGAGATCCTGAGAAGTCCCTCCCCAGCCTTCTTGTAGCCCTCTTCAGATACTGGAAGGCCACAATGAGGTCACCTCGGAGCCTTCTCTTCTCCAGACTGAATAGCCCCAACTCCTTCGGTCTGTCCTCATAGGAGAGGTGAGAAGTTGTCTCTAGGATAAGACTTTGACTTTGTCTCAGATGGAAATCCCGGATCAAAATGCTGATTAAAACATGTCCTCTTAAAACAAGTGACAATTGGAGGGCTGCAGGGCTGATTTAGGGACTGGAGCATGTGCCCTACGAGGAGAGGCTGAGAGACCAGGGGCTTTTTAGTCTTGGGAAGGCTGAGAGGGGATTTAATGAATGTTGATAAATATCTGAGGGCTGTGGGTCAAGAGGGAGGGGACAAGGTCTACTCAGTAGCACCCTGTGACAGGACGAGGGGCAATGGATATAAACTACAGCACAGCATGGGCTGCCCAGGGAGGTGGTGGAGTCACCATCCCTGGAGATGTTCAAGAGGGGATTGGACGTGGCACTTGGTGCCATGGTTTAGTAGTCATGAGGTGTTGGGTGACAGGTTGGACTTGATGATCTTTGAGGTCTTTTCCAAGCTTATTGATTCTATGATTCTATAAGTCTATGATTCTATGATTGTATTCTATGTGATGGTTTAACCCACCCGTGTTATCAAAAACTCAGCTCAACTCGGTCGGGGAAAGCAAATGGAGCTGTATGTGCAAGCAAAACTACACTCTGCAACAGAATGCAATGAATATGTACAAATATACAGTAATCACAATATTATACAGGAAGAAAATGGCCACACAGGAGGTTCCACCTCAACATGAGGAGGAACTTCCTCACTCTGAGGGTCCCAGAGCACTGGAACAGGCTGCCCAGAGAGGTTGTGGAGTCTCCTTCTCTGGTGTCCTTCCAGTCCTGTCTGGATGTGTTCCTCTGTGACCTCTGCTGGAGTCTATGGTCCTGCTCTGTCAGGGCGGTTGGACTCGATGCTCTCCAGAGGTCCCTTCCAACCCCTAACATCCTCTGATCCCGTAATTAGTGCTGGTAGGATAGCCCAAAATAAATGAAATAGAGCTGCTAATTGGCTTTCCACTATTGTATGATTCAGTGATGGTAGCTTTATCTACTTTTCATTGAGCTTGTTGTCACCACCCATAAACCCATGTGACCCCTTCATGGAGAATTAAATGCTACCTGTTCTGTGTGTGATGGAGTTAAGCTTCAAAGTGGTCACAAGTACAATGCAAATAGGACACACTGCATCTTGCACTGATCACTTCAAAACAGTGTTAGGCAAAAAACAAAGAGTTAAAATAAATATAAAGGTGTGAGATGGGATATGAGTCCCCTAGTCATCTCAGCTCTGCACAGCAGATCAAGGTAAAGAGGTCTCTGAAGGCACATTCACTGTCATCTCCTTGTGGTGTTAGAGCATAGCTTTGGGTGTTCTTGCAATACAAATATCAGATCCACAATAAAGGTGAATTTTCTGTATCAAAATCTGTGGAAACACTCAAGGACCAGCAGTATTTGGCAAAGTATTTATGCAGTATATGAAAACAAGACAAGCGAGGAAAAACCTGTTTTCTCTTAGTCATTTGTCTGGGCTGCTTAAAGTGAGAGGCATTGAGGCAGGAAGGATCAATTTACTACAAGCTTGCACAAAGCCTAACAAAGTGAGCAGGGAGGGTGTCAAGCACCATAGGGTGGCTCAAGTGCTCAAAATAAAACATCTTGGTAAGGCTTTGCAGGACTGAGGCTTTCAGATGCAAGTTTTCCTAAGTATCTGGTTAATTCCATTCCATTCCATTCCATTCCATTCCATTCCATTCCATTCCATTCCATTCCATTCCATTCCATTCCATTCCCATGAGTTTTAATGCACTAAGCTCAACGAAGGCAAATGCAGTACAGAACTGTTAAAAGGCAATGTCCTTGTTTGCTGTGTCTGGATCTTGTGTTCATTTTCCACTCAAATTTAATGGCTGCATTTAAGGACTACATTAATTCATAAATTACAGATTTTCTCTTCAGGACCCAAGGAGTTGGGGAGGAAAGGCAAAAGATATCCTTAGCACATCCCTAGATACACAACACACTTCATTATTTTCATTTTTCATAGGATGTTTGAAAGGATGAGAAGAAGAGATTGAGGGGAGACCTCATTGCTTTCTACTTGAAAGAAGGTTGTATCGAGGTGGGGGCTGGCCTCTTCTGTCAGGGTACAAGTGATAGGATAAGAGGAAATGGCCTCAAGTTGTACCAGGGGAGGTTTAGGTTGAGTGTTAAGAAACATTTCTTCACTAAAAGGGTCATCAGGCACTCAGCAGGCTGCCCATGGAAATGGTGGAGTCACCATCCCTGGAGGTGTTTAAAAGACATCTTGATGAGGTGCTTAGGAGCATGGTCTAATAGTTGTATACAGGGAACTGTTAGGTTATGGTCAGACTCGGGGATCTCAGGATCTTTTCCAGCAAGGCAATTCTATTGTTCTATGATCTCAGCACCAGCTATTCCTGGAACGTGCACACAAGTATTGTCCCCACCCAACCCAATGCATTCTATGATTCTGTGAATTAATAAATAATTGAGACAGGCTGGAAACAGAAATAATACCTGTCCTGCCTACCAGAAAGGATTCTGCTTCCCATTCTTGGTCTTTGGGCAAATGTATCCCAGGTACACATCACTTCAACCTAAAAGGTACTTTGGGCAGGTCACCAAGTTTAAGGTCGATGCAGGTTTATTGACATCAATAGAACTATGTGGATTTATACAGTGGGAAAGCTGGCCCTGTGTGCAGAGCTGGCACTGGAAAGCCAGGTGTCTTTGGAGTAATGTATGGAATCACACTCACATTTAGAAGTTTCATTATTAAAGAAAAATGAGAGAATACCTACCCTGAGCAGAGATATTGACATTGTCAGTTATATATTGAACCCTGTCTCTTGCTTTGTGGCAGTCTGAGTCAAACTTTTCCATTAATTACATCCCTGCAAAGAAGCTGCTGCCTCCCCTGCACTTGGCAGTCTATAATTTACCTCTTACATCAGTATCTGAAATGAAGTGGGTTGGTTTTTTTTGTGTAAAGAGACTTATTCTGATTATAAATCACAGAATCATAGAATTGTTAGGGTTGGAAGGGACCTCAAGGATCACCCAGTTCCAACCCCCCTGCCATGGGCAGGGACACCTCACACTAGAGCAGGCTGCTCACAGCCACATCCAGCCTGGCCTTAAAAACCTCCAGGGATGAGGCTTCTACCACCTCCCTGGGCAACCTGTGCCAGTGTCTCACCACCCTCATGGGGAAGAACTTCCTAACATCCAGTCTGAATCTCCCTATTTCTATCTTTTTTCCATTCCCCCTAGTTTTTTTGTTTCTTTATCTGGGTTTGTTTTGTTTTTCTGGTTTGGTTGATTTGTCCATTTGCCTGTTTTGTTTTGGTTTGGTTTGGTTTGGTTTGGTTTGGTTTGCTTTGCTTGTTTGGGGTTTTGCTTTTGTTTTGTTGTTAACTTTCTTTCATTACCTTTTAAAATTACATTTTCTGTGCAGCTACATTTTCTAAGCAGCTACAATGGTTTTCGAGGCAAGGCAAATAAAAATAACCCCAAGCCTGGGTGTTCTGTGCTGAAAACTGGTTCTAACAAAAGGTGTCACTGTCAGCAGGCTTGACTCTTAATGGATTAGCAGCTAATAGTTTTAATTATTTTTTTCTTCTGATTGATAGTAGGCTGAACATGAGCCAGCAGTGTGCCCAGGTGGCCAAGAAGGCCAATGGCATCCTGGTCTGTATCAAGAATAGTGTGGCCAGCAGGAGCAGGGAGGTCATTGTGCCCCTGTACTCAGCACTGGTTAGGCCACACCTTGAGACCTATGTCCAGTTCTGGGCCCCTCAGTTTAAGAAGGGCATTAAGACACTTGAAGGTGTCCAGAGAAGGGCAACGAGGCTGGGGAGAGGCCTTGAGCACAGCCCTGTGAGGAGAGGCTGAGGGAGCTGGGGTTGCTTAGCCTGGAGAAGAGGAGGCTCAGGGGAGACCTCATTGCTGTTGACAACTACCTGAAGGGAGGTTGTAGCCAGGTGGGGGCTGGTGTCTTCTCCCAGGCAATCAGCACCAGAACAAGAGGACACAGTCTCAGGGTGCACCAGGGGAGGTTTAGGCTGGATGTTTGGAAGAGGTTCTTCATAGAAAAAGATACTGGCCATTGGAATGGGCTGCTTGGGGAGGTGGTGGAGTAACCATCACTGGAGGTGTTTAGGAAGAGACTGGATGGGGTGCTTGGTGCCATGGCTTAGTTGATTAGATAGTGTTGGATGGTAGGTTGTACTTGATGATCTCAAAGGTCTTTTGCAACCTGGTTAATTCAATTCAATTCAATTCAATTCAATTCAATTCAATTCTATTCAATTCAATTCAATTATTCTATTCTATTCTATTCTATTCTATTCTATTCTATTCTATTCTATTCTATTCTATTCCATAACTCCATAATTCCATTCAATTCCATTCAATTATTCCATTCTATTCTATTCTATTCTATTCTATTCTATTCTATTCTATTCCATTCCATTCCATTCCATTCTATTCTATTCTCACAGATACTGAACATCAGGGGTGGTGAGGAGTGGGAGAAAAAGCCCCCCACGTCACCAGGTACGATCAAGCACACTGGTTAAAGTTATCCTATCAACATGATTCTACAGAAACCTGATATCAAAGCCAAATTCCAAATGCAGAGTCTGAAAATGGAATAAACTCAGGTGTCAGCATTTGCAGAACACATGCTGCCACCTCTAGAGCCAAGGTTGTGCAGCTTTGTAGGCAGTTGCCACTCAAAATGAATTACCAGCCACACCAGGGTCCTTCTGGTGGAAGTGGAAGTTGAGGCATTGGAAGTTTCACATAACTATAAGGAAAAAAAATTTTCACTGGAACAGGCTGCCCAGGGAGGTTGTGGAGTCTCCCTTTCTGGAGATGTTCAAAACTCACCTGGATGTGTTCCTGTGTAATAATATGGTGTAGGTGACCCTGCTCTGGCAGGGGGGTTGGACTAGATGATCTTTCGAGGTCCCTTCCAGCCCCTGAAAATCTGTGATTCTGACAACCAGTTGTGACGTGGCTCCAGATCTGGGTGTGCCGGTGAAAGGAAGAAAGAGAGTTTGTTTCCTTGTCATTTTTCTTGTTTTCTGGAGTTGCCCTTAGGTAAAATGTGTGTGAAATGACAATTGCTAGAAAATGCCAGTCTGGGAAAGCTTTTGTATCCTTCCAGATGATGTGTCTGGCCCTGGGACTCAGCCACAGAAAAATCTTCTCCTCTGTAGACTGTTAGGTGCTGGACAGAGGTATTCCCTCTCTCCCCTGCCCTGGAGGAAGAGAACTTAGAGCTTCATGCTGGGTTGATTTCTTTCCTTGATGTAACAAGAAGGAAAAGGATAAGAATAGCTTGTCACAAAGCATGCAAAAGTCATGCATGATACAACATGTGTCATGCATGTGGTGTTGAAGGATATGGTTTAGTGGTAGAATTTGCTGTGCTGGGTTAATGGTTGGACTCAATGATCTTAAAGGTCTCTTCCAACCAAAATGATTCTGCAATTCCATTCTATGGGATCTGTGCATTGCTCCTGCTTGCCCTCCCCCAGTCCATGATCTGGTGGTATTCCTCGGATTGCAAACAGCCAGATGTGGGGCTTAGGAACAGTTATTGTCAAGTCCCTGAAAATCCAGTTGGAGTTGGTTTAGCACCTGAAAGGATCAAAGGACAGTTCTGATGTGAAAGATGACTGAATGGGTCATTGGAAATGAGGCTGCTCTCCTGGAGCTGTGTTGTTTCCTTGTTTTCTCAACCAGCCTGGGCAATGCAGGCTCCAGGAAGCTGCAGGTGGATGGAAGTGCTGCTGCATATAGCTGAGATGTCTCCAGGGAGGTGTGAGAAACCTGATACTTTCTGTTTGCTGAAGCTACTTGTTCACTCTCTTGTGGCTGACATGTTTCTGGGGATACTTATATCCCACCACCTGGGAAGGCTTCTCATCCCACTGCGGAAAAAGACAACTATATGCAGAAAACCAGTGTGATACTGAGCAGGGCACTAGAGAGGAAGGGAAAAATTCATGGCTATAATTCCCCTATAACTCCTTAGTAGCCCTTAGTTTAGCCAGGCTCACTCATTCTCTGAGAGGAATCCTGCAACCCCAGCCATGGTGGTGAGCAGGACTAACCGGAGGCTTTGCAGCTTGCTCCCCCAAGATTCTTCTTCTAGCTGCAGCTGAGCTGGGTTGTTTAAACCTTCCAGGAAAAAGAAACCCTGGGTAGCCATGCCTAACCCTCAGCTCCTCTCTTCCCTGGCTCACTGGGGCTAAGCAGTGCAGTGATGCACCCAGTGTTAACATCTGCCCAGCTGTATTGCTGACCTACTGAGCCTGTTATCGGGATGAGCACAATATGTGTCCCTACTGCAGATGGATTGCACAGGCAGGGCCATATCCATCTGCCAAGCTCTCAGAGAAAAAGCTCTTGCAGATATTTTCTCCATTGCTAGCAGATCCCTCAACCTCCTTCTCTCAGATTATTTATTCCTTCCTTGCTCCAGTCAGAAAATGAAGCTACAGGTCTCAGCGTGGCACCAGGCCTGCTGTGGGTGGGTTTCGTTGCCTGGTGCATTTGGATGCTGCTGAGTTGGTACCTGATGAAAGGAACATCAAGAAGCACAGGCAGGGCAGAGGGGTTTTCCATCTGGAGCAGGAGGAGGTGGAAAGATTTTTTGTACAGAGAAAGGGACACAGCACAGAGATTTGCCCTGCTCCCTGCTTAATTCTGGGAGTCACCTGCCCATCACTGTGGTGATTTCTGGAGCTGCAGATGGACTTTCTTTTGTGATGCAGCAAACAACAGCATTTGCTGATTAGAAATTACTCATCCTGCCACTTCACAACCTAAACCGTGACCAGAGCACAAAGGCAAAGCACTCTGAGTCACTGCTGCTCACTTGGTGTCCAGGCAGTTTGTCCATCAGCATTCCAAACAAGCAGCTTCAAGTTGCTGGATTTGAAATATGAATCCTTTCCCTGCAAATGTTAAAGGGTTTCTTCCCTTCCCCTCCAAGGCTTCTTCTGGCCAGGATTTTAAAATGTGGCATTCAGTTTTGCTGGCCAGGGAAGGCACCTGTCCCAGGGCAGTTATTTTTAGCAGTGGAGCTGACATCCAATACAGTAGCCCAGTTATAAAAGCTGGCCAGCATCGTCTCACTGTGAGTTATGTTTTGCTTCAGTGTGATTAACTGTAGTTAAAAAATGAGCTTTGGGGGCATATAAACAGGAGAGCAGAAGGGCTGCTTGGAAGCATAAATCACACGTATATTAAATGGGAAAGTACATCCAAATTGGTACTTGTTTGCTCAAAGCTATTTAAGGGATATATCATCTCTTCTCCAGGAAGATAGTTCATGATTTCCTCAAATGAGACCTAAACCAGCAGTCCTACAGTAATGCTATGGAGCCTGAAGCATTACCAACAGAGGGAAGGCACAGCAGAGCACTGGCTCCTTCTTTGTCTTCTCCATGGATGTGGTAGCATGAGGAAGGATGGTGGCCATGAGACAAATGAGTTTAGGAGGCCATCACAACACAGAGGCCACAGATGGACAGCTCTGTCTCCCCAGTTTCTCAGTCTCACTCTATCCTTGATTTGCTGGGACAGGATCCTTGGCCAGCCGCTCTTTGCAGGCCATTAGCTGTTACAAGTCAACCAGGACAGTGACCCAAGTTGGCTACAGGTGTATCCCAGGCCACAAATATCATACTCAATATAAAGGGGGAAGTCTGCTGAGGAGTGGGGAGTCTCTTGTTTGACCATCTCCTGACCCTGCTCCTCTTCCTTCTCCTGAGGACAACTTTCCTGTTTGTTGTGACTGCTGTACATTTGCTGGGCTAGGTGTAATTTTGTGTACTTTGTATTGGCATTGGTCTTAGTTTGGCTGTTTCACTAAACCTGATTTTATTTCGGTCCTTGGGTCTCCTCTCCTTTTCCTGATCCCCCTTCTCTTCTGGGGAGGACTCACTGGGTGACAGAAACTGCTGTAATTTAGCCCTAGATTTGGGCTGAACTTCCACAGCAGCAACAGAAAGGAGAACTTTCTTTATCTCAAACTCAAATTGTTTTATTAATGCCTTTGTTGATGCTGAGAACTAACTGGAAGGCAAGAAAGCCTGTGGCTAGATTGAAATCTCTGAGATTTATGTTAGAATCATAGAACTATTTCAGTTGGAAAATACTTCTAAGATCATTTGCAATATCCCACTGAGCTGATGGGGGAAAGGAGCTGCCATTTTATTCCCTCAAATGTCAGTGAAAACACAGAGGAAAATTCAGTAGAAATAAAACCTTTGAAAAGTACTTTCTCCTACAATTCAGATCTCCTGAAAAAAAAACCAACATGTCAGGCTTCCACCTCCCTTTGTCTTTATGAAAGCTACAGCTGGGGTATTCAAGACCATATATGTATTTTTCTGTGGCAACATATGGAGGTTTCCATCCTAGAGCAAGCTCCCCCTGGGCTAGCTGCTTGCACAAAGAGAGCCTGAGCCCAAAGCCATGACAATCCAAGTGTCTGGGAGCAACACAGAGCTGTCTTACATCTAGCCCTGAGATTTTCCCATTAGTGGCAACAGACACAGTTTCTTGCTTCTGAGGAAACCCTAAGTAATAGCCTTGCTTGCTACTAGATGGCTGGCTTTGCTCAAGGAAATGGTTATTTATTCACCTGTAAACCAAATGAGGGCTTTCTCTGAGTTGCAGTGTATGCTAGGAACACGCCTCTCTACATCTCCCTCAAGCTACATCTCATCTTCCAGCTATGATTCAACATTTCCCTAAGTGTGCTGGCAGCACTCTGCCTGAAAGGTGATACTGCAATAGGCTTTCCAGTTCTTCACCTGGCCAGCGTCATTCACATCCCTCCACCACCATCAGGGCCTTGGATAATGTTCTCTGCTGAATGCTCACATAATTTTTCATTAGCCACTTCTGTTGGCTTCGTGTCCCTTTTGTACACATGACCAATATGCATTAACAGTTTCCAGTAGGTCCATTAGGATTTCTCCCCAGTCTCCCTGGCAGATAGGATAGCGCTAGCGCAGGCTCGGATTCAGTTAACCCCTCCACATGCTGAGCATCTCTCCTCCTCCACTGCCACCCCTGGTTCCTTTTGCTCACCCTGCTGAGTTTCATTGTCAGTAATTATTATTAGGGATGGGGGTTTATTATTATTATTATTATTATTATTATTATTATTATTATTGTTGTTGTTGTTGTTGTTGTTGTTGTTGTAGTAATTATTGTTGCTGTTATTATTTTCTTCTTCTTGAACACTGTCAAATGAAAATGCACCATTTGGAGGCTTTCATTAGGCACTTTCATACAAAAATCTGCTATTTTATCTTTGTACAGTAGCTGCTTCAAAGGAAGAAAGAAAGAAAGAAGGCTGGTTTGCTCTCCTTCTGTTCTAAGTTTTTCACTGGCTTTTACCCATTGCTAGGTTAATTGAAGTGATGCTAAAGCAGCCATGAACTTGCCCTGTAATATTCTGTAGTATTAAAAATCAGTCAAATTGTTCCAAGAAAGCAGCTCATCAAAAACTGCTCAAGAAGACATCAGGCAGGGGCAGGCAGGGTTTGTTTTTCTGATACTTGTGTCCAGTCAGGGCTTAACACCGGTTCAGGCATGGACTGAAGCATCCAGCACAAACTCCTCCAGCAGCTGGTTGTTAGCTATGTTTGCAAGAGCAGTAGTTTGGATCAGCTTGCACTGTGCTGTTTCAGGCACAGAGATGTCCCAGCATGCAGCCCCCCACCACAGTGACAGCCACACCAAAGCCTGCATCAATAAAATCCTTCACTGTTTACCTTGAAAGTGCTCCAATGCCTCCATTCGTGTTGCCTCCTGTTTCAAGGCTGGGGGAGATGCCTTCCAACTGCTGTGCCTCAGGCTTGTGAAATATTATATGGTGAAGCTAAAAGAGTGTTTATTTTAACAATAATAGCTTTATGTGAGGGGAACCCCTGATGGACTTGTTCAGCAGGACTGTTTGTGGCTGTAGCTATGGAGCAAGTGAGAAGCAGAGCTGTGCCTGGGCTCAGTGCACAACACAGGTGAGGGACTAGAACTGCACCAGTCACTACCAGCAAGACCATCTCCTGTTTTCCACTCCCAGCCTCATCCTCTCCATCATGATGCCAGTATTCTCCAGTCAGTTTGCTCAAGTTCCAAATTACAAACTGCTTCTTTGCTATCAGTGGTGCAGCTCAGCCCAGGCACATGCAGAAAGATGCTCATTCAGCTGCACATCTCAGTCTGGGGTTTCAAACTCACTCACAGCTCAGGGCTTTCCAACACTTTGATTGAGTTTGGACTCCTCTCTTATTTTCATTACTTAACTCAAAACATTTACCAGCTTACAGCTGAAACTCAGAGCCAGCCTCACAAGCTACTCCATGTTATTTCTGACTCAACCAACCTATGAGAGAAGTTTTTTAAATCCTATTCAGAGAAAGGCAAACTTCCAAAAGAAGTGGAGGTTGGATTTGCTGCAGGGGAACATCCAAAAAAAACTTGGGCATCTCTCCAGAGTTTATCCAGCCCAAACAAACCTAGTCTCTAACCTGGAAAGCAAGCAAGTTATCTCCAGATGCCAGCTGGATTTAAAACAAGAATACTCTCTTGGGTGGTAGTCTTGGACTTGTAGTTTTGGTCTAAGTCAGCAACCACAAGTCCAAAGGTGATCGTTTTATCACCTCATAAAAATTTTGGTGCAAGCCAAGGTTCTCAACACAGGCAAGATTTCATCATTTCCTTGAATGGAAAAAAAAACTCATGGGACACACTTGTTCCTCCTCATAACACATCCTAAGGGCCAAGGGAGCTTGGATCCAGCTCTGGGCACCATGTGCCACCAGTGGTGCTCGACACAGTGGGGGCTGTGATAGGGAATGGCTGCAAGGCTGTAGAGCTGCTGGTGGAGAAAGGGCAAAGCTTTGAGTTGGTGCAAGGTGGGAACAGGAAAGGCAAGGTGCAAGGGGAAGGCAGGGGAAGTTTAGGCTCGAGGTGAGGAGAAAGTTCTTCACAGAGAGAGTTGTTAGCTGTTGGAATGGGCTGCGCAGGGAGGTGGTGGAGTCACCGTCCCTGGAGGTGTTCAAGAAGGGATTAGTAGTCACAAGGTCTGTGGTGACAGGTTGGACTTGATGATCTTTGAGGTCTCTTCCAACCTTATTGATTCTATGATTATGATTCTAAGGGAGCAGCCATGGGGATGTGGTAGGGACATCCTGAGACCTGACCTCTGGTTTGCTGGAGGGGACAGAAAGAGGGAGGTGATTGTTTATTTTCCTGGGAAAAGAGAAAGAAGCCATTGAGCTAAGTCCTAGGAGATAGGTACCGGGGAACTGACACAAGTTAAAGATTTGGAATAGCCTGTCCAGGGAAGCCATGGGGTCCTTTTCAATCAGAATGCTTGTCCAGAATTGACACAGCTTTGTCCTTCAGCCAAGGCAATGCTGAGCTCTCTGCTCTCCAGCCCAGCCCAAGAGAGACAGAACAAATGAGAAGATTTCCTTCTCTCAGAGGCCAAGATGGAAACAGACCATCATGACTGACTTTCTTTTCCCATACATCTCATTCACCTTTTTTGTCTTTGCTGCTTAGCATACTGACAAGGGGGTTTGGCATCTGTTCCACCAGGAGCCAAAAAGAAAAGATGATTTATTTTTTTAACTGAATTTGCACCTTTTACTGATCCTTTCTATTTGCATCCTGCCCTCTTGGAGAGGCTAAAGTTGGAAAGTGGGACCATACACATCTGCAAATTTATTAATTTATTTTTTAAAAATAAACTGGGCTGGAGAAGTTTTTGTTGCTGGAAACCTGCAGCTGATTGATCCAAGTTCGCCTTCCCCCCACCAGCCAAGGACCATGTGCTACGTGAATTATACAACCAGCCTGTAACAGCGCCGCAAACGGGACGGGATCAGAGGCTGCAATAAGAGTGCAATCTAAGTAAAACCACTGGATCTGTCTGTTTATGGATCCAATAAATTATGTTGAAGTTGTGCAGTTATAAATCCAAGCTGTCCAGCAAACCCAACAACTAATTTCTCAGCCCCTCGTCTAGCAATCCGACGCTCTGCAGCGATTGCTCACCATGCAGATAACAAGGTGCCTTACAAATCTCTTGGTTAAATGTCATTTGTTTCAGTGCCATAACATGTTATGGATCATTGCTCACACACAGTAACCCAATTATATTAACCTGTGCAGCAATACGGTGTAATGACGTGACATTAATGCGAACACTTCAGAGGTTTCCGACAGTTTGGTCTTTCCTCCAAAGGGGTTTTTCTCCTTGAGCATCTTTTGGCCTTCTTTCCTCCCTCCCTCCCTCCCTCCCTGTGGTGGGTTGAAATTACACCCCACCCACCCCTGACTAATATGGAGAAAAACTATCCCCCAAACTAAAATTGCCAGACTAGCTCAGAAGGTTTTGGAAGCAAGTGAAGCTCTGTTTACAAGCAAACTAAAATCCAGAAGCGTGAAGTGCAATGAATATAAGCAATGCATGTAGTCTCTCTGTATATTTGCAATCTATAAACAACACAGAGAATCTTCAGAACCCCCTGGATGGATCCAGGGGATCTGATCACCTCCTCCTCCACTCCCTCCCTCCTTCCCATTACCTCACAGAGTAGATAAAACAGAGATACCCCTGGCAAGGCCACAGGAGAGAAAGAGGAAAGTTGTAAGGAGAAGCAACAGGAGAAGAAAAGAAGAGAAAGAACTGTTTATGCTTCTGCTCTGTATTCCTATCAGCAACCCAGTGAATTATATAGACCTCATCATCTGCCCCTGTACTCAGCACTGGTTAGGCCACACCTTGAGTCTTGTGTCCAGTTCTGGGCCCCTCATTTTAAGAAGGACATTGAGACTCTCAGATGTGTCCAGAGAAGGGCAACGAGGCTGGGGAGAGGCCTCGAGCACAAGCCTTACAAGGAGAGGCTGGGGGAGCTGGGGTTGTTTAGCCTGGAGAAGAGGAGGCTCAGGGGAGACCTTATCACTCTCTACAACTACCTGAAGTGAGGTTGTAGCCAGGAGGGGGTTGGTCTCTTCTCCCAGGCAACCAGCACCAGAACAAGAGGACACAGTCTCAGGCTGCACCAAGGGAAGTTTAGGCTGGATATGAGGAGAAAGTTCTTCCCAGAGAGAGTTGTTAGCCATTGGAATGGGCTGCCCAGGGTGGTGGTGGAACCACCATCCCTGGAGGCGTTCAAGAGGGGATTGGACGTGGCACTTGGTGCCATGGTCTAGTAGTCATGAGGTGTTGGGTGACAGGTTGGACTTGATGATCCTTGAGGTCTTTTCCAACCTTACTGATTCTATGATTCTATGATTCTTTTTCCTTTTGTATCCAATGGTCATTCATTTTACATCCAGTCTTTGCAGTCAGGGACTAGGCTGAAGTTCCCCCCACCAACTGTAACACTCCCCCAATGCTTAGAGGCAAAGCAACACATCTACCCAAACACATCTAAAATCATCCTAATTTCCTGAATAAATGAAGCTTGTTCACAGCTTGGAAAGCGAGCTGGAGCAGTGTTACTCACTGGAATCTCTCCAAATCATAAGTTGGGCTGTTCCTCAGGCTCTCTTTGGTATTTTTATAAGAACACCTTTTCAATACAGCCCTTTAGATGTTGTCAGGGTTGAACATATGATTCGACAGTAGCAGGGGGGAAACAGCACATTGAAAACACACAGAGGGAAAATCAAACCTAACAAATCCACTGAAAGATGAAGCTATTGGGCTCCAGCGCTGGAGAAAGCTGCCTAAATATGCTGGCAGCAGGTCGCTTGGCTGACTTCTTCTCGTTTGCATTGCTGCAATAGGCACTGAGAAACAAAACAGCAACAAGATGAATTTCATAAACCCATGTTGTTCAGGTACCTGGGCGTGTGGGGGATGAGCACAAAAGTAGTGGAGGAGGTTATTTAATAATAATGAACAGAATTCATGTTTTGTTTGCTTGGGGGGTTTGCTGCTGTGGCTTATTTGGTTGGTTGGTTGGTTTGGGGGGGGGGAGGGGTTTGTTTGTTTCAATAAAAGGCAAATGAATCTTGAAATCTTGCTGAAAATTATCTTTATTACCAGAGTGTCATAGTATCAGTCAGGGTTGGAAGGACCACAAGGATCATCTAGTTCCAACCCCCCTTGCCGTGGGCAGGGACACCCCACACTAGATCAGGCTGGCCAGAGCCTCATCCAGCCTGGGCTTAAACACCTCCAGGGATGGGGCCTCAACCACCTCCCTGGACAACCATTCCAGGGCTTCACCACTCTCATGGGGAAGAACCTCCTCCTCACATCCAGCCTGAATCTCCCCACCTCCAGCTTCATTCCATTCCCCCTAGTCCTATCACTACCTGAGAGCCTGAGAAGTCCCTCCCCAGCCTTCCTGTAGGCCCCCTTCAGATACTGGAAGACGACAATGAGGTCACCTCAGAGCCTTCTCTTCTCCAGACTGAACAGCCCCAACTCCTTCAGTCTGTCCTCATAAGAGAGGTGCTCCAGCCCTCTGCTCATCCTCGTGGCCCTTCTCTGGACACCTTCCAGCACCTCCATATCCCTCTTGTAATAGGGGCTCCAGAACTAGATGCAGTACTCCAGGTGGGGTCTCACCAGGGCTGAGTAGAGGCAGCTTTCTTATTTCTGAGAGCAAACTAGAAGATTGCTGCTGTCACTGGGAAAAAAATCTCCAGAATGCTGTGGAGAGGGTGCAAGAGGGTAACCAGCCAGTTCAGAGCAGGATGCGAGTCTGATGGAGAGACATGAAGGATTTATAGCTCTGCCTCATGGTGGTGGCTGTTTTCCACCATTACAGTGTATGAGGAGGGATATGGGACAGAATCTGATCCTTTGGTGATCCTTCACACTCCAACTGGTGGAATTTGCCCCACAAAGGGAGCAATGTGCCCATGCTTGGAATACCCTCCGATCTTTCTGTGTCTGTATGGTTTTGTCTGGCTTGATGCAGAGAAGTCAAGTAACCCAGTCATAAGCATCAGGCTAAACTTGCTGATATCAGCTCAACAGAGCTTCTTCCTCTAGGAAGACTTTTAGTAAGTAAAGAAATAAAGAGGCTCATCTCTGACAAATCTTACCTGACACAAACGTATTTTGGTCAGCCCAGCACAATCTGCAACAGGGGCATCTAAATATTATGAAGAAATATGTGGTGATCAGCTCCAAATACACAGCCTGTAATGTATACTTGCTAAATTCTTTCCATTGTGCTGCTAAATGCATCCAGCTGTCCATACCTTAAAGTTAAATATACTGTACTATAAAACTGAACAGAGAGTGGAAACTATTAAAATAAACCCAGCTATTTCCCTCTTCCCCCTCTCCCTCCCAATCAAGTATATTTGAGTTGGGGAAGGAGGAGAGTTGTAACAATAATTATTTGATGTGGTGCATGGCAACCTCAGGGGGAGAGGGGAAGGGAATGGAGCAGCCCCAGTCTGAGGATAGAGGAGAGGAGACATGGGAGTGGATATTCTAAATGACCTCACAGAATCACCAAGGTTGGAAGAGACCTCAACAACCATCAAGTCCAACCTGTCGCCACAGACCTCATGACTAAACCATGGCACCAAGTGCCACATCTAATCCCCTCACCTCCAGGGACGGTGACTCCACCACCTCCCTAAGCAGCCCATTCCAATGGGAAATCACTCTCTCTAGGAAGAATTTCTTCCTAACATCCAGCCTGAACCTTCCCTGGCGCAGCTTGAGACTGTGTCCTCTTGTTCTGGTGCTGCTTGCCTGGGAGAAGAGACCAACCCCCTCCTGGCTACAACCTCACTTCAGGTAGTTGTAGAGAGCAATAAGGTCTCCCCTGAGCCTCCTCTTCTCCAGGCTAAACAACCCCAGCTCCCTCAGCCTCTCCTCGTAGGGCTTGTGCTCAAGGCCTCTCACCAGCCTTGTTGCCCTTCTCTGGACACGTTCAAGTGTCTCAATGTCCTTCTTAAACTGAGGGGCCCAGAACTGGACACAGTACTCAATGCATGGCCTAGGATCTTTCTTGTGAGGAGCAAACAAAACCCTCCCTCCCTGGATGGGTTTGTCATGCATTTAAAAAAAGAGATGCATGGGAAAAGGCAGGGAGAGAGTGATGTTGTCATGGATGAAGGGGGAGGTCTTGCAGAGCCATCACCCTCTATCTCATAATGGAAGAAAACATCTCTTGTGAAAGAGCTTTAGGCTTTTGCAAAGCACCTCCTAACAACTGATTTTGTTTGGCTTCTTTTTTTAATCATTATTTTGTCATTAAATGCTGGAATGATTTGAAGTTCTCATGGACAGTGCAGGTTCATGTCTCATGTCCTAGAATATCAAAGTGAAAAATCTCTTATCCAGGGGCTGCATCAAGAGGAATGTGGTAGAAAAGCAATAGCCAAGGAGAAATAGCTTTGTTCTAGCCAACTTTCACCCCTTTTTTCTAACAAAGTGAGGCTTGCCTGTCTCTCAGACATGCAATTTCCATCATTTTGGTTTGTTTTCTTTTAAAATCAGCAAAAGATAGGTACCAAACACAGTGCTCCTACAAAGGTAATCACAGCTGAGTCCTTGCCCATTTTGAAAGGCAGCAGCCACTTGCTCAGCCAAAGGGTCAAAAGGATGCAAGAGAGCTGGTTACAGCCTAGATTAAGCCAACAGCTAACATATTGCACCTTTATATTTTTATCTGTGTTTTGCTTAAAGTAATACTCACATAAAACAGGAAAATATCTCTTGGTCACTTTGTTAGGGCAACAACTACTCCCAGGCAACCAGCACCAGAACAAGAGGACACAGTCTCAAGCTGTACCACGGGAGGTTTAGGCTGGATGTTAGGAAGAATTCTTCATAGAAAGAGAGATTGGCCATTGGAATGTGCTGCCCAGGGAGGTGGTGGAGTCACCATCACTGGAGGTGTTTAGGAAGAGACTGGATGGGGTGCTTGGTGCCATGGCTTAGTTGATTAGATGGTGTTGGGTGATAGGTTGGACTTGATGATTTCAAAGGTCTTTTCCAACCTGGTTAATTCTATTCTATTCTATTCTATTCTATTCTATTCTATTCTATTCTATTCTATTCTATTCTATTCTATTCTATTCCATTCTATTCCACTCTACTCCACTCCACCACTCCACTCTACTCTACTCTACTCTACTCTACTCTACTCTACTCTACTCTACTCTACTCTACTCTGCTCTGCTCTACTCTACTCTACTCTACTCTACTCTACTCTGCTCTGCTCTACTCTACTCTACTCTACTCTACTCTACTCTACTCTACTCTACTCTATTCTACTCTTATTCTATTCTACTGGAGGTCCTCCAGCCTGTGGAGAACCGCCCCAGCAGGCAGAGGAGCAGCCTTGTTCTCCAAATCAACTCCCCTATTTCCGAGCACTCCTTTGGCCACTCCATTGGCCACTGTCACTTCATTTCATGGTAAATCTGCCAGCTGTTCAATTATATGTGATCATGTTGGCTAACATGCAGAAGAAAACAAACCTGGGCAACAGAGAAAGGAAATGTGGTTGTATGCAGCAATGTGACCTGGTGGCCAAGCCCTTCAAGCAATTTCCCCCTTCATGTACATGAGCATGTGTTTAGCCTGAGTGATTGCCCAGCTCAGGTAAAGGTTCATATTTAAACACCCTGTCTGAACAAGTGCAAATCAGTTGTGCCCTCCAGTACCCCTCAGAGTAACAAGTACATTAGAAAAAGAAAAGGGGGGAAAAAGGCTGTTTCAACATCACTTTTAGAACACTCCAGATGCTGCTCTGTGACGTGTCTGAGATTTATGCCCCTGTGGTGCGATGCAAACACTGCCTGCATCATAGCTGTGCAGGCTGTTGGGTGCAGGGAGAGTATCAGTTCACCATCGCCCACAGCATTCACTCCTGGTAGGGCTGAAACCCAGGCTCCGTATGTCCCAGCTTATTGATTTTTTTTCAGATCAAAAAGACCCCATAAAAATCAGAGGTGGGAGCATACTTTTGCTCTGTTCTCATGGAATCACTTGGAAAGGGATTTTTTTTATTATTACTTTTTTTATTCCCTCCTCCTTCTTCTCTCTTTCTTTCTCATTTGGTCACAAAATTCCAGAGCTGTTCTGCTAAACATCAACTTTTGCCCCCAAACCCCCTATCTGTAAAGAAGATTCTGCATCATGGGAACATAATGGAATGAAGCTGGAGATGGGGAGATTCAGACTGGATGTGAGGAAGAGTTCTTCATCGTGAGAGTGGTGAAGCCCTGGAATGGGTTATCCAGGGAGGTGGTTGAGGCCACGTCCCTGGAGGTGTTTAAGCCCAGGCTGGATGAGGCTCTGGCCAGCCTGATCTAGTGTGAGGTGTCCCTGCCCATGGCAGGGGGGTTGGAACTAAATGATCCTTGTGGTCCTTCCAACCCTGACTGATTCTATGATTCTATTCTAACATCAATTTCAACAGCTATTTTCATATCAAAACCAGACCATGGTTTAAGGCAACGGTCTTCACTTAGCAGGAAGGGGAAAATAATGGCTGGGCTGGCTGTCAGCAGAGCAAGGAGCAGCAGGTTTAAAATTCAACAAACAAGATTTAGATGAAACACTGTGAGCAAAGAAATTGAGTGCCTCATGCAGTACACTCAGGTTCAAACCTTTGCTGGTTACTCCTGCACGAAGTGCATGTTGATTGTGTTTCCTGATCTGACTATCAACAGCAAGGTGTTTTGCCAGCACCATTAAGTAATCCACTTAGTTCCCAATTATTTAATGCTGTGCAACTATCTTATTGCAGTTTGTCCTCTTGACAGCTTGGGCAGCAGCAATACAACATATCTGAACCCTTAAGCATGTCTGCACTGAGGCTCACTATCCAATACTGCAAAGGTCAGGGCCTCTCAGGGTGTCAGTGACAAAGAGGAGACCGTGGAGGGACTTTCTGGGGTGAGGAAAGCGAGGGATAAATCAGCTGCCTGTACAGAGGAACATATGGGCACGGAAAGCAGCTCGGCTGTTGGGAACTGGCCAAAAAGGAAGGGAAGGTGGAGGGAGATGTTTCTGATATGAGATGTCCAGCCTGTATCATTGGCACTTTGGCATTTTTTTAAAATAGATGTCCCCCTGTCACACTTAGGCATTTGGGATGCACAGGAATAGCAAAATCAAGTCACATTAAAATGTCCTGGGATCACACCAGCAATAGCTTTCGGAGCTCCCGTGGCCTCAAAATCCTTCTCTGATGTCATACACTTGAGATGGGAGTGCAATGAGCTATTTGACAGGTGTCAGCTTTCAGGAGTGCTTGGGATCAGCCTACAACTATCAGAAAGCAAATTAAAGGTGAACCAGAGTAATCTGTGCAGTGGAGGGTGTAAATGTGTGAGATAAGAGGGGTTTGATGCCAATCAAGGTTCTTCTGCTTTCTCCTTCCTCCCTGGTTTAAACAGAATTGAAAGAAAAAGCTTTCCAGAAGCCATGTCTATTGCTACCCTGTAATCAGCTCCAATTTTTCCTCCTCTTGCCCACTGATTCCCCTGCAAACTTTAGTTGATTTTTTCAACAAGAGAGATATTTGTTTCAAAATAAATTAATGTGCTTTGCACTTCTGCAGCTGATTTCGATCTGATGATTTCCAACCGCTTTGTGAATGGGCTTTCAGCACCTCGCAGAGACAAGACATGACCTCTTCTGGAACCCAGGACCACTATGTCCTGGAGGGGAGCCATCACAACCTTCCACCTTAGGTAGCCACCTACACCTGTAAACAGAGAATTGAACTTCCTGGCTTTGAAGGATTTTACTCTTGGCTTGCACAGCAAGGCTGGAGAGTAGGCGACCAGGACTATTGCAGCACAGACATGTGAAACATCCTCTGACCATGCAGCAGCTTGGTGACAGGCCGGAGAAGTCCCCAGCTCCTCTGCAACTGGTCTCCTGTCTCTGTTAGGAAACATCCTCTTTTTATTTCCCACCCAACCATGATGGATGTAGGAAGAATAAAACAGTGCCCATGCTGTCCATGTTAGGCCAGGGAACTTCCAGAGGTGTATGAAGTAGTTTGGTGACTGATTGCCGCTGAAAATAGGTTGCAAATGGCCATTTAATGCTCCCTGGCTCTGCTGACAGCCTCATTCCTTGCCGGGTTAATGGTCTTAGATTCTTTCCTTTCTCAGGCTTGAAGCAATTGTTTTATAAAAGCTGCATAGCCCACCCCATGACAATCTTTCACCCGCTTTAAAATCCTTTTTGGTTCAGCTCTTGCAGCATTTGCTGGGCTTAAGTAATTTGACAGAGTGAGGATTGCTGGCCTTTGCTCAGCCAGTAGGTAAATAAAAGCCTGGCTCTCTTTTCTTCTGCTGGGAGTAAAATGATGTATTGACCAAGGGCACGATGCATATTCACCTCCATTCATCCCTCCTCTTACTCCTTTCCATCAGAAGGTGAGGATGTCCCCATTCAATTACCTCTGCTGAGGACATGACCTGTTGAGAGGTGCATAGCTGAGTGGCAGAGCTGTACGTGGTGGGAGAAGCACAGCTGGACCATGTGCCACTTACATCAAACTCCTGGGTGTTATGGAAAGGCACATGATGGAGAAAGCACTGGCTGTTCCCACACCTGCTGCTGCCCTTCAGGTGACCTTGGAACAAACCTCTTCCTCTTTCTCATCCTCTCCCTATTCCTATTCCTATTCCCATTCCTATTCCCATTCCTCTTCCTCTTTCTCATCCTCTCCCTCTTTCTCATCCTCTCCCTATCCCTACTCCTATTCCTATTCCTCTTTCTCATCTTTTCCCTATCCCTACTCCTATTCTTATTTATCTTCCTCTTTCTCATCCTTTCCCTATCCCTACTCCTATCCCTATTCCTATTCCTACTCCTATTCCTATTCCTATTCCTATTCCTATTCCTATTCCTATTCCTATTCCTATTCCTATTCCTATTCCCATCCCTATCCCTATCCCTATCTTTATCCCTATTCTTCTTAGTCCTGTTCCCATACAGCCACCTGCACACCCTATTTCTCTTCCCATTCCCTCTACTGCATAACTGGTAATTTACAGGGTGAACTTCTGCAACTTAAAAAAAAACACAAGGTGAGGACAGAGGCAAAGCTGCAGGATGATATTTGCAGATGGTTGGTGCAGCAAAGCCCTGCAGACTTGGTTGTCTGTCTGTAACCAAACCCTTTCAGACTAGATTTCGGGGGAGCTCATGTGATGGCTGTTAGGAATCCTGAGATTCCCCACATTTGGCTGACAGGGACAGGTTACTTGCAAAATGTTTGGAGAGTTTTTTTGTTTGGTTGGTTTGTTGTTTTTTTTTTTTTTTTTTTTTTTTTCACCAGTGTGTCTTGTGATGCCTTTCTGGAGGTCAACATTTGTAAGGAGATGAAATCTCTGATGTACTTAACTCTGCAGGCACACCGCCACTGCCTACTGACAAAGCAATTCTAGGGAGATTAAGGTTTTGCTGCTCTTTAATTAGGGAACCAGGGAGAATTAGAGGTGTGACTGTATCCAAGAGCTTTGTAAGGGAGCCCTCTCTTGTCTCTAAGGCAGGAGCAATTAATAGCCATTTCACAGAATTTTGGCTGGAATATAGGTTCTGAAGTTAGTCCCCAAACAACAATTAAAGATCTGTTAATGACAACAGGTAAAGTGAGAGACAAAAATATTTGTATGAGCTGTTTTCTCCTGCAATGGCACTATCAAGAGAGAGGTTTCTCCCTCCATAAACATTTATCTTGTACTCCAGGACAACTGGCCAAATCCCCAGCTGGGATCTAGCTGATTTGCTGCCCTGACTCCAGCACAGCAATGCTGACTGCCACCAGCACAAGGCAAAGCTGTCTGCAGAGCATGTTCAGCAGCTTCTTAGTTCCTGGGTATTCAAATGCTCTAAGCAGCTATCAGAACCACAGGTTTATAGTTGTCTTGTGACTGCATCTCAAACCCAGTTTTATCCCACATGAACTCACTCTTCTGCCACTTAAACAGTAAGTCACCTTGGAAGGAAGGAAGAGGAAGGGAGGAAGGAAGGAAGGGAAGAAGGAAGGAAGGAAGGGAGGAAGGAGGAAGGGAGGAGGGGAGGGAGAAAGGGAGGGAGGGATGGAAGGAAGGAAGGGAAGGAAGGAAGGAAGGAAGGAAGGAAGGAAGGAAGGAAGGAAGGAAGGAAGGAAGGAAGGAAGGAAGGAAGGAAGGAAGGAAGGAAGGAAGGAAGGAAGGAAGGAAGGAAGGAAGGAAGGAGGAAGGAAGGAAGGAAGGAAGGAAGGAAGGAAGGAAGGAAGGAAGGAAGGAAGGAAGGAAGGAAGGAAGGAAGGAAGGAAGGAAGGAAGGAAGGAAGGAAGGAAGGAAGGAAGGAAGGAAGGAAGGAAGGAAGGAAGGAAGGAAGGAAGGAAGGAAGGAAGGAAGGAAGGGGAGGAAGGAAGGAAGGGGAGGGAGGGGAGGGAGGGAGGGAGGGAGGGAGGGAGGGAGGGAGGGAGGGAAGATGCTGCTGCCACCACTCTGGGAAAAGAATAATCCCAAACTGCTCCAATTGGCTTGGGTGCAGATTCCTGTTGTCTACCTACACAAGTTGCCTGCCCTTGACAGACTGTATCTGCTTATTTTGTGGATGTTTTACAACAATCCAAAGGGAAACAAGCTCCAAGAGAAAGGCTGTCACTGAGAAGTTAGTCATTAACAGCCTAGTGTTTTCCAGACAAGATAGAGATGCTGCAGCCTCTCTGAAGTTTGCATGTCATTACAGAGGTATGTTGTTGTGACAGACACAGAGATTTAAGACAGATCTTTTCCTTGCCCAGGGTCCCCTCTGCTTCTGCAGTGTTTATATGGGATCACTGAGCTATATCAAGCATTCAGTATCAAATGCATGAAGTACTATCCACATGCATCACCTGTCAAGAAAGATTAACTTCTCACTGCACAGCAGCACAGGAGTACTCCCAGGGCAAAGAAAGACTGCCCGGACTGAGATCTTCCTTTTTCTTCCTCCTATTCCTCACATTAAAACTGTGGGTGGCTGATGGAAATGGCTTACCTAGCACAGAGATAAATGGTCAAGAGCTAATTTGCTGCAGGAATCGACTGCTGTGGTTCTAGATAGAAGAGTGATTTGGCAGCACCTTAGAAGTGCTTAAGACACTTTGCTGAATCAAGTCTGAGTCCAGAATTAGATTGAAAACATAACTGATCTGGAGTTTAATGCCAATTATTTTGTACTGTGGCTGCACCTGAAGGAATAAGCAAATTATCCCATCTCTTTGCCCCCTAAATCCTTGTTTGAGCCACTGCTTCACAGTCTGGGAGGTCAGGATTTTCCTCAGGACTCCCCTGGAACTTTTTCCCTTCTGTGTTTGGCAGCAGCAGAGGGAGATGGAGGGGTGAGCATCACCGCTCTGCTCTCCAGGCAGGGCTCACACTGGGTGACACCAGGCAGTGTGCTGTCTTCTGGTTTGAAATGGCTCAGCCAGCATCCATGAAATGAAAGCCATTCAAACAGCCTGGAAAGAACAGACTGGCATGGCTGGCTGTGAGAGTTCCCCAAGAGAAACCAGCAGCTGTTTCTACAGTTCCTCTGTAGAAACACAAGCCTGGCTTGCGACAGCATCAAACCCAGGAGAGCTTCAATGATCCTGGAGTACAAAGAAGTGGATACTGAGGTCTGTGTGGACCCAAGCAAGAAGAAACCACTCAGTGCAGAGCTGTCCTGCTGTCTCTGGACTCACATTTCTCAGGCTTAAGGATGTTCCTCTCAGCACAAGATCCACGGTTATACCTCATGTGCATCTTGACTAATCTAATCATAGCGTGTTAATGAAAGTAAATCTAAAAGAGTACCAATAATCAATACCAGAATGAAGAACTATTATGTACCAGGGGCCTGACCCCTCTCTTTTACATGCTGGTATTCATTTTTCAGTGATTTTCTTTTCTTATACAGAATGCCCCAATGGAATGAATAACTCCACTTTCAAACTCTAGCAGTACTTTCAAAATCCCCTTTTGGTGATGTTTTAGTGATGATGATTCCCTGCAAGTGGCCATTAAAACAATTTAAGATGTGGCATTTCAGAGCAGAGCTAAAAGACAGGAGCCCTGAGTTCAAAGGCTGAGCTGCTGCTGAACCGCTGCCTCCACAGTCAGCGAGTTTCTTTCCTCAAGCAACGTGTGATAGAAGCAATTTTCCACAGAGAAGGGAAAACACTTTTTCACCAACAGAAGGTGCAGAGGGAGGGAAGGAGGCAGGGAAAGTTTGCTGTTTGATGCCCTTAATCCTATTATCTGTAGAAGCATCACAAAGCAGGAGTGCAAGAGCTCCTGAACCAGGAACAGAAGAAAAGACTCAATTTTCTTCATGCCCTTCCTCAAAAGTTAAGCCAATCTGTTTTTGTTTTTTTTTTCTTTTCTGTGTTATTGTGCCAAAAGCTGCTCACAGAGAACAGAGAGCTTGCCTGACAGTGATGACAAGCTTAGATACATCACTCGTGTTCAGCAGAGATGGACACAGAAAAGTTTGCTCCCAGTCTCAGAAGAGATTGAGGGTCCTCAGATATCAGAACAACCACGTGAGAAGGGGTCTAGGTTTTGCTTTTTCTGTGGTTTGTATAGGAAAAAGTTTTTTTCCAGGATAATTTCATACTTAACATGAGGTCCAGTGTTCATGTGAGGAAGCATGGAACATTTGGGCCCTAAATACTATTCTCATGTTTATCAGAGGGAAGAGCTCGTCTTTTGTGTTTTATACCACCTCCCTGGGCAACCTGTTCCAGTGTCTCACCACGCTCATGGTGAAGAACTTCTTCCTAGCATCCGATCTGAATCTATTTTTTTTCCATTCCTCCTAGTCCTGTCACTACCTGACACCCTTTTGTGTTCTGCACACAGAAGAAGTATCAAGCAGTATCAGTTCTTCAGACATGATTGCAATCTGTGGGTACAAATATAATATTCGGTACTAAAATGCACTTCAAAGGGCAAAGAGAGACCATTTTACTACCTTTAGAAGTCTAGTCCAACACTTCTGGTACACCAAATCCTCCAGGCTATGATATGAAGTTTCAGTGTAAGACATTAACAGCCACTGTCAATATATCCTTAGCCTGATGTGACTTCTGGATGCCAACACAGAAATAATGCAATAAGCTTCATTGCTTCAGTGACACAGAAACATCCCACACATCCTCACCACCACCCCCTAAGACAAGCAAAGACAGGAAAAGAGAAGAGGAGAGAAAAGGAGAGGAGAGAAGAGGAGAGGTTTGGTTTGGAGGGAAGGGAAAGGGAAAGGGAAAGGGAAAGGGAAAGGGAAAGGGAAAGGAAAGGGAAAGGGAAAGGGAAAGGGAAAGGGAAAGGGAAAGGGAAAGGGAAAGGGAAGGGAAGGGAAAGGGAAAGGGAAGGGGAAGGGGAAGGGAAGGGGAGGGGAAGGGGGGAAGGGGAAGGGGAAGGGGAAGGGGAAGGGGAAGGGGAAGGGGAAGGGGAAGGGGGGGAAGGGGAAGGGGAAGGGGGAAGGGGAAGGGGAGGAAAGGGGAAGGGAAAGGGGAGGGGAAGGGAAGGGAAGGGAAGGGAAGGGAAGGGAAGGGAAGGGAAGGAAGGAAGGGAAGGGAAGGGAAGGGAAGGGAAGGGAAGGAAGGGAAGGGAAGGAAGGAAGGGAAGGGAAGGGAAGGGAAGGGAAGGGAAGGGAAGGAAGGGAAGGGAAGGGAAGGGAAGGAAGGGAAGGGAAGGGAAGGGAAGGAAGGAAGGGAAGGGAAGGGAAGGGAAGGGAAGGGAAGGGAAGGGAAGGGAAGGGAAGGGAAGGGAAGGGAAGGAAGGGAAGGGAAGGAAAGGGAAGGGAAGGGAAGGGAAGGGAAAGGAAAGAGAGGGAAAGGAAAGAAAGGGAAAGGAAAGAAAAGGAAAGGAAAGAAAGGAAAAGGAAAGAAAAGGAAAAGAAAGAAAGGGAAAGGAAAGAAAAGCAAAGGAAAGAAAAGGAAAGAAAAGAGAAAAGAAAAGAGAAAAGAAAAGAAAAGGAAAAGGCAAGGCAAGGCAAGGCAAGAAAAGAAAAGATAAGAAAAGACAAGAAAAGAAAAAAAAAGAAAAGAAAAGAAAAGAAAAAAGAAAAGAAAAGAAAAGAAAAAAAGAAAAGAAAAGAAAAAAAGAAAAGAAAAGAAAAGAAAAGAAAAGAAAAAGAAAAGAAAAGAAAAGAAAAGAAAAGAAAAGAAAAGAAAAGAAAAGAAAAGAAAAGAAAAGAAAAGAAAAAGAAAAAAAAAGAAAAGAAAAGAAAAGAAAAGAAAAGAAGAGAAGAGAAGAGAAGAGAAGAGAAGAGAAGAGAAGAGAAGAGAAGAGAAGAGAAGAGAAGAGAAGAAAGAAGAAAAGAAAAGAAAAGAAAAGAAAAGAAAAGAAAAGAAAAGAAAAGAAAAAAGAAAAAGAAAAGAAAAGAAAAGAAAAGAAAAGAAAAGAAAGAAAAAAAGAAAAGAAAAGAAAAGAAAAAAAGAAAAGAAAAGAAAAAAAGAAAAGAAAAGAAAAGAAAAGAAAAGAAAAGAAAAGAAAAGAAAAGAAAAGAAAAGAAGAGAAGAGAAAGGGGAAAGCGAAAAGGAAAGAGAAAAAAGGAAAGAAAAAAGGAAAGAAAAAAGACAAAAAGAAAAAGAGCAAAAAGAGAAAAAGAAAAAAGGGGGTGGGAAGTACCACCAAACTTGCCTTTTTTTTTTTTTTTTGTTAAGGAAAACTGCAATTTTTCACATCTTAATAGCTTTCATTCCCCGTCTTAATAAATGCCTGTTTGTTGATTTGTGTAAGCATGCTGTAGGATTCTGCAAATGAATGTAATCTGCAACCAGGGGATAGCTACCCACCAGCTACCACGTTTGAGTAATGAATCCCTGCTGCATCCGATGGACGCTATTCATAATAATTCCTTGCTGTTCTCATTTTGGCGTGTACGGCGGCGATTAATCAATTTGCAGCGTTATGTCACCCGCAACAAATTGCCAGCACCAAGACAAATTTATTGCTTTATGATAAAAGAACTTGTTTAGGGTGGAAATAAATTAAATCTGGGGGTTGTTATTGGAGTTTGATGTTTACACAGATGACCCCACGCCGCGCAGGCCGGCGGAGGGAAGGCCGTCCAATTATTGCCAGGGTGTTTCGAGGGTAGTTCAAAGAGACGCAAAAAGGGGAAGGGTTTGTTTGGGTGGCTAACTAGTCCTTGAAGAGAGCGAGTCCTCCTAGGAGCATTCTGTATCATCAACGAGGCTCTTCAGAAGAATCTGGAAGGATTATCAGGGAACTGAGTTGTGCCTTCAGTGCTTCTTCCATTTTCCCCTGGGGTGATGTGCTTTATTCTGCCGATCTAGAATCATAGGATCATAGAATTCTTAGGGTTGGAAGGGACTTCAAGGATCATCTAGTTCCAACCCCCTGCCATGGGCAGGGGCACCTCACAATAGATCAGGTTGATCAGAGCCAACTCTGATCTCTTTACCTCAGCCCTGTTTTGTGTGTGTTACTCTTCTCCTCACTTTTGTGTTGGGGGAGCAGGCAGGTTAGCCCTTGAGCTAATCCATTACAGTGATGAAAGACATTCTTATAATCTCAGTAGAATCATAGAATTGTTAGGGTTGGAAGGGATCTCAAGTATCATCTAGTTCCAACCCCCCTGCCATGGACAGGGACACCTCACAGTAGAACATGTTAATCAGAGCCACATCCAGCCTGGCCTTAAAAACCTCTAGGCATGAGGTTTCTACCACCTCCCTGGGCAACCTGTGCCAGTGTCCCACCACCCTCATGCTGAAGAACTTCTTCCTAACATCCAATCTGAATCTACTAATTTCTAGTTTTGTTCCATTCCCTCTAGTCCTGTCATTACCTGACACTCTAAAAAGTCCTTCACCAGATTTCTTATAGGCCCCCTTAAGATACTGAAAGGCTACAGTAAGGTCTCCTCAGAGCCTTCTCTTCTCCAGGCTGAATAACCCCCACTCCCTCAGTCTGTTCTCACAGGAGAGGTGCTCCAGCCCTCTGATCACCCTAATGACCCTTCTCTGGACACACTCCAGCACATCCAGATCCTTCCTGTAACAGGGGAGATGCTTTCTCCAGGAACCCAACAAGTGACATTTCCATAACTCTTCTTCTGATGCTTCGTGGAAAGGGACAGAGTAGAAATGTCTTTACAGGAAAGGGACAGGGAGATCTGCTAGGCTCTAGAAATGACACAAGCACCTCTCCTATGAGGACAGACTGAAGGAGTTGGGGCTGTTCAGTCTGGAGAAGAGAAGGCTCCGAGGTGACCTCATTGTGGCCTTCCAGTATCTGAAGGGGGCCTACAGGAAGGCTGGGGAGGGACTTCTCAGGAACTCAGGTAGTGATAGGACTAGGGGGAACGGAATGAAGCTGGAGATGGGGAGATTCAGGCTGGATGTGAGGAAGAAGTTCTTCCCCATGAGAGTGGTGAAGCCCTGGAATGGGTTATCCAGGGAGGTGATTGAGGCCCTGTCCCTGGAGGTGTTTAAGCCCAGGCTGGATGAGGCTCTGGCCAGCCTGATCTAGTGTGGGGTGTCCCTGCCCATGGCAGGGGGTTGGAACTAGCTGATCCTTGTGGTCCCTTCCAACCCTGACTGATTCTATGATTCTATGATTCTATGATTCTATGATTCAATGAACCACCTGACCGTGATCACTGCAGCCAAAGGTGCTGAAACCCAATGCTGCCTGTCTGCTCCTGCAGCTGGATGCAGTATTTGGGGTCTCTCCCCAAGGTGTTGGCAGAGATGGCCAGTGTCAAGGATGCAAAGGCTGACTAGCTTCAGCCCAACTTGTTGCCATTTTAAAATATGTAGTTTTTGCAGTCTTATTTTCATTTATTTTCCATCTATTTTTAGTTTATTGTGTATTATTTATTTTAGTCGCTTTAGTTTAGCTTAGTTACTTTTCGTTTATTTCTTCCCAGTCTCCTTTGACAGGTTCCAATCTCATGTTAGCTGCTCCTCCATAAATCTTATTTTTTCCTCACACTTTCTCCTCCCCATAGCTGCAGAAATCACTTTGACTCTTTCTCTCTGGGTTAAATGCTGCTGTTACTTCTCTTTCTTTGCTTATTTCTTCCACTCTTCACTTTTTCTCATTTCTTGTATTCCTGACCACGCATTTTCTGTAGCTCTGGATAATACCTCTCCCTTCCCTGCTACTCCCTACTAATGTCCTTGTCAACCTTCTCCTGAATCATTGCTGCATCATCTGAGAAGATGTTTAACTGAGATTACTGCTTGCTAGAACTGCAAGACAGAAAACCTCATGTGTCAAATCATTCCTCACCCCAGAACCTCCAGTTTGTCAAGGTGACCCCAAAATGAGAGGGAGAGGAGAGGGAGAGGAGAGGGAGAAGAGGGGAGAGGAGAGGGAGAAGAGGGGAGAGGAGAGGGAGAAGAGGGGAGAGGAGAGGTTCGGAGAGGTTCAGAGAGGTTTGGAGAGGTTCAGAGAGGAGAGGAGAGGTTCTGAGAGGAGAGGTTCAGAGAGGAGAGGAGAGGAGAGGTTCAGAGAGGAGAGGAGAGGTTCGGAGAGGAGAGGAGAGGTTCAGAGAGGAGAGGTTCGGAGAGGAGAGGTTCGGAGAGGAGAGGTTCGGAGAGGTTCGGAGAGGTTCGGAGAGGAGAGGTTCGGAGAGGAGAGGTTCGGAGAGGAGAGGAGAGGAGAGGAGAGGTTCGGAGAGGTTCGGAGAGGAGAGGTTCGGAGAGGAGGAGAGGTTCGGAGAGGAGAGGTTCGGAGAGGAGGAGAGGAGAGGTTCGGAGAGAGGAGAGGTTCGGAGAGAGAGGTTCGGAGAGGTTCGGAGAGGTTCGGAGAGGAGAGGAGAGGTTCGGAGAGGAGAGGAGAGGTTCGGAGAGGTTCGGAGAGGAGAGGAGAGGTTCGGAGAGGAGAGGTTCGGAGAGGAGAGGAGAGGAGAGGAGAGGAGAGGAGAGGAGAGGAGAGGAGAGGAGAGGAGAGGAGAGGAGAGGAGAGGAGAGGAGAGGAGAGGAGAGGAGAGGAGAGGAGAGGAGAGGAGAGGGAGAGGAGAGGAGAGGAGAGGAGAGGAGAGGAGAGGAGAGGAGAGGAGAGGTTCGGAGAGGAGAGGAGAGGTTCGGAGAGGAGAGGAGAGGAGAGGTTCGGAGAGGAGAGGAGAGGGAGAGGAGAGGAGAGGAGAGGAGAGGAGAGGAGAGGAGAGGAGAGGAGAGGAGAGGAGAGGAGAGGAGAGGAGAGGGAGGAGGAGAGGAGAGGAGAGGAGAGGAGAGGGAGAGGAGAGGAGAGGAGAGGAGAGGAGAGGAGAGGAGAGGAGAGGAAAAAAAAAAAATCTGTACTTACAAATTTAAGTCAAAACCTATCACAAAATCCAAGTTTTAGCAGACTCTCAGGGTTTCTCCTGATTTTTGCCAGTGTAACTAGTCTCAGAGGGTTCTAATGTTAGTCAATGACAGCACAGTAATGGCCTATTAATTAGCCAGTTTCTACCAACACCCACAGTGCAGTTCTATCACCCATGACGGCAGCCAGCCTTTGATAGCAATCTGCCCTCAGAATCAGGTGAGGGGCTTTTCACGCTTGCTGGATAGTCCTCATCTCTGACAATATCTGATGAAACTAAAGCTGTTTCATAAAGCTCTCTCACCACCAAATATTCCTGAATCAGAGACTGAAAAAAAACCCATAAAAATCCCAAATAAGGCCAAAATTTGTATCTCATTCCTGTTTTTTCTTTTAATACACTGAAGCTGGATGGTTTAAATCCTAACAGAGCCATGTAAGAAAACATATAGGGACAGAGAACTGAGAAGTTCTCTAACTTAATCAGACCTTTTGTGTATGTGTATGTGAAGCCCAAGCATTATTATTGGGGGTTTCACTTGCATTATGGCAGTTTTGTTGTCACAACCCAATCACAGCATCATCATGCCAGCTATTGTGTGGTACACTTGCTTCTGCATTCCAGTAAGAGGTGTAAGGGAGGCATACCCAAATTAATTTGAAATAATTGCCAGTCTAGCACAGCCTCTCCTGTTCCCCCACCTCAGAGTGGTCCCAGTTGCCAGGGAGGAGCTGGATCTGCCCCAGATTGAAACAAGCTGGATGCGATGATCTTGAAGGTCTCTTCCAACCTGGTCTGGTCTGGTCTGGTCTGGTCTGGTCTGGTCTATTCTATTCTATTCTATTCTATTCTATTCTATTCTATTCTATTCTATTCTATTCTATTCTATTCTATTCTATTCTATTCTATTCTAATTAAGGACTCCACAAATCTCTTCCTACTTAAGTCCTCTTAATGTCATATAACATCCCCTTTACCAACACAAAATGAGACAGTTCTGGATCTCTCTCTCCATTTAAAAAGCTATGTATTACAAGTGTTGAAACTTATATTTTTCATTATTTATTTTCAAAGGAAGAGGGTAACACCCACTTTTTTTTAGATTGAAAAAGCAGGGAAAGAGCCCTGAAGTTAGGAAATCACAGAATTAACCAGGCTGGAGAAGACCGTTGAGATCATCAAGTCAGTTGATCAACCACCAATATTAGGCCAGCAGGAGCAGGGAGGTCATTGTGCCCCCGTACTCTGCATTGGTTAGGCCACACCTTGAGTCCTGTGTCCAGTTCTGGACCCCTCAGTTTAAGAAGGACATCGAGACACTTGAATGTGTCCAGAGAAGGGCAACAAGGTTGGGGAGAGGCCTTGAGCACAAGCCCCATGGGGAGAGGCTGAGGGAGCTGGGGTTGTTTAGCCTGGAGAAGAGGAGGCTCAGGGGAGACCTCATTGGTCTCTACAACTACCTGAAAGGTGGCTGTAGCCAGGAAGGGGTTGGCCTCTTCTCTCTAGCAACCAGCACCAGAACAAGAGGACATAGTCTCAGGCTGCGCCAGGGGAAGTTTAAGCTGGAGGTGAGGAGAAAGTTCTTCACCGAGAGAGTCGTTCGCCATTGGAATGTGCTGCCCAGGGAGGTGGTGGAGTCATCATCCCTGGAGGTGTTCAAGAGGGGATTGGACGTGGCATTTGGTGCCATGGTCTAGTCATGGGATCCGTGGTGACAGGTTGGACTCAATGATCTTTGAGGTCTCTTCCAACATTAGTGATACTGTGATACTGTGATACTGTGATACTGTGAAAATAAGTTAAAATATTATGTAAAGCAGGTTTAGCCTTATGGACATTAAGGCAAGGGGGAGGGTGTTGTGTTAGCCTTAAAATGAATCAATATTTTGACAAAGCTGATACTTACGCTCACACATTTCAAACCCTTTGATGTCCACGTGGGACTTGGCCTCACAAACATGGGTTGCCAAATGCATATTCATTAACCTCACAATTGGCTAATCCAATAAGAGAGAGCAAGAAAAAGAAATAGAGAGAGAGAAAAGAAATAACAAATCAATGCCCTGGTAAGCATGCTTATGGAGTCATTTATTGTAAACATTATCCAAGTGCTTCATTCCAGGCGTGTTGCTAAAAGCTTAAAACCCACTGGCATTGCTTGCCCCAAGTCAAATCCTGCAGAAAGAAAAGGCCTTCAGCCCAAGCCAAATGGAAAAAGGGAATTAGAAGGATGTTACTCATTCATTACTGCCACTTTAATCACTTAGAGGTCCAATTAAGTATAAATCATTAGTATTAAGTTACTTTATCCAAGACTCTCTGTAACACACGACTGGATTTGAAGGGCTCTCAGTGGCTGGATGTAGTGTGAGCTGAAAAAGGCAGTCAGATGTTGGGTTCCCCCCTTGCTTTCCCCCTTGCTATGAAATTGATAAATGAAGGCTGCATTCTAGGTGCAGCAGTAATTTCTGTAGTGCAGTCAAGTGCTAGGTCCCTTGTCTCCTCCAAGCAATGAGGCCACCATCCCCTTTAATGCCTCAGCCTTCCCTTGGGCTGCCGAAAGGCCGTACCAGAACCAGGCACAGTTTCATTTCCATGCACAAATCCCCAGCGCAGGAATCCTTTATTCATTAACAGATCCATCCTTTCCTGAGGCAGGAAGCAGAGGGAATAGAAAAGCCAGGAGAGAAAGTGGCTTTCAGCCCTTTCCTGCTCTCTGCCCGGTGTTACTGCCCGAATCTCTCCCGAGGAGCGACGTGGCTTCAGGGCACGTTAAAAGCATGATGCGGTAGCATCCTCTGCCATGCCTTCCTCTTGCCTTCCTTTTCCCCCTCATTCTTCCCAGGGATACAATTTCCCCAGCGGCCCAGATCACTGTCTGGGAAGCATATTTCCTTCTAATCGGTTTTACAGCTCTTTTAAAGTAATATGTCAGATCATTTTCTCCATATACATAGTTAATGAAAGTAACCCTACAAATTCATTTTAAATAGATGGAAGTTGTTATAACCCTGATCTGGAATTTATTACATTCATTACAATCTTGCTGAAGTAGGTAATGTAATGGACTATTACTTTTATTATCTTTTTAATCCCTCAAAATTATTAGGAACTGACTAATATTTGGCATCACCCTGTTAATGTTTAAACAGAAATTGATATCTTCATTCATCTAATAAATGATGGGGTCTTTTTCTGCAGAAGAACTCGAGCTGCTGGCTTGCTACTTTTTTTTTTTTTTTTTTAACCTGAACTAGGCCAAAAGATTTCTAAGTAAAACCATAAACTGACAGTGCAATAATTCTATTAAATCAGCTCTTTTATCAGGTTATGAGAACATTTCCCAGAGTTATTCTTACGGCTCCTGCCTGCCCAAGAGCAGCCTGGACCCCGTCATTTGCTGTGAGAGATGGATTAAGATTTCACTTCAGTGGGCAGCACTTTAATCCAGCTTTTTACCTAGTGACCAACACAAGCCAAGGATTTCACATGAACCTTCTCAGTCAAGACAAGCTCAGCCACTCCAGATGGATATTTTTCAAGGTTATCCTCAGATGCTTTAAACTGGCCTCCCCAGCCCATCACTTTCCTGTACACCCTCTTTAAGATCCACACCCTTTTGATATCCAAAGGGATGTAATTAGTCTCAGCTCAACTCCTGGCACATGCTGCCAAAAATGTAAGCACTTTTACTCTCCCTTGCTCACTGGTAGCAACACTTGGGAGTTCACTGAGCAGATTGGGTTTTGACTTGAAGAGGCCATGCATTGCATCATCCATTTTGTCCATTGAGGTGTCTTCTGGGGGTTGTTTCAGGGCAGAGGATGTGAATAGAGGCACGTGGTAGAAACTGTCCAAGGTCCACACATCCTCACACGTGCACACACATGTGTCGATACTATGTTTGGGCTCTGCAGCTTGTGTGAGCAGGAAAAGCCTGTCCAGAAAGACTGAGGTGCAGCCTGGAGTTGTGCACAAGGTGCCACGGGCCCTGAACTTTCCACCAGAAGCAATATGGGCAGCATTAAAGCCCTCATCTGCCAAATCAGTTGACATCTTGCCAGCCTTGTGTATACACTGACATCCCTAGGAGAAAGCTTCCTGCTATTGAAGGGGCTGTTAGCATTCAAATGTAGACACAATGCTGAAAGCTTGGGTTTGCTATTTTCTAGGAGTCCCAGTAGACCAAGACCAATGTCATCGATGCCACCAAATCTGGCAGGAATAGAGTTCAAACCCTATGTGAATGGCCTTCTTGATTTTCCACCCAAAAAGTCTATTACCACAGCTTCACCTCTGCCTAAAGCCCTGGGCTGTCCCAGTGGGCATATTGGACTTTCCAATGAGGTCCAAACGACTAAGTTCCATTTCTGGAAGTTATTTAGATGAAGGTGCTTTTGAACCTTCCATAAAACACCTGTTTGTGGTTTTGTGCCACTTTAGACACCTTTAAAAAGAGGGATCCAAGCCAATTCTAAAATGCACTAACAAATCTGGCCCTTTGGCACTTCCAGAAATGTTACCCGGCATGCAACCTTTGAAGGCATCCAGGCTCTGTTTTGATGCTTTTAATCTGTAGCTCACCTTACAAGTGCTATTAATATTCATTATAGATTAAGGCCAAAATGAAGATAACAAAGAGTTCTTTACAGTTTCTTTTGAGTCAAAACTGGGGCTTGCAGCACAGTGCAAATGAAAGACAAGAAAAGTTTCTTTGGACAGTAGCCCTGAAAACTAGTTACTGAGGGGTATATATATATATATATTTATATATATACACACATACATCTCTATCTCTATCATCTCTCTCTCTATATTGTCTCTATTTCTATCTCTATCTCTCTCATCTCTCTCTATTGTCTCTATTTCTATCTCTATCTCTATCATATCTCTCTCTCTTGTCTCTATTTCTCTCTTATCTCTATCTCTCTATCATCTCTATCTATATCATCTCTACCTCTATTGTCTCTATCTCTCATCTCTATCTCGATCTCTGTCTTTATCTCAATCATCTGTCTCTATCATCTCTATTTCTATTTCTATCTTTATCATTGCTCTCTCTATATATCATCTCTATTTCTCTCTATCATGTCTCTATCATCTCTATCTCTGTCATCATCTCTATCATCTCTGCCTCTGTTGTCTCTATGTCTCTATCATCTCTCTATCTATATATCTATCTCTATATCATATCTCTCTCTCTGTCATCTATATCTTTATCTCTGACACTGTATCACTGATATCTCCATCTATTTAGACATAGATATCTAGATATTGTTATAGATTTACATATTAAAACCAGGGTTTTATTAGTAAATAGGTAAAAAAATTGCACTGAGTGAGTAGCATGATAAAAGAACTACAAAGCAGACTCACAGCATGGCTCATTTTTCCTTGAGATGAGAAGTGAAATAAATAAAAGTTTAGCAGCAACCTTGAAAGCAAAACATTTTCAACAAATTGATCTGGTGAAATGAATATTAGACAATATGTGTTCACAGGAGTAAAGATCCCTGAGACAAAACATGAGAGATAAGAGCCAGCTTTCAGTGAAAATAATAAGCATGTTAATTGGAAGAACCTGCTTGGGATGTGTGTATTGGAGCTCTGGAAATCACAGAAATAACCAACCTGCAAACTTTTACCTGCAGCAGTCACACCTCCAAACATCACCAGAACCCAGTATTTTGGCAGTGGATGGGGTTAAAGATGCAACTGGGCTCTCTTTGCTGGTTATGGTGGCCTTACACCTGTTTCTACCAACTAAGGACCCATTATGTTTTGTCCTCAAACATTTTCTCTAAGATCACTCACGATTTTAACCTTGCAAAACTGAACCTGCTGCAGGCACCTGCCCGGAATAACCACAGAATCATACCGATGCTGTTAGCTGCAAGCTGCCTTTAGCTCAGGGAGCAGGCACCTACAAAACGATGTGACAGAAGGATGTTATTTACTGGGACTTCTCGACTCCTAACTCCATTTCTAAACTGCATTTCCCTTTTTGTCTCTCTACTGATTGTAAAAAAAACCCCACCAAACAAGCAAATAGCTTTGGTGGCTGGCTCACAGAAAATCAAGTCTTTCAGCTGCACATTAGAATCCATCCTTCCTTATCTTGTGTTAATTCTGTCCATGCTTTATGATCTGCCACTGAGACAGAGTAAAAAGAACAGAGGGAAAGAATCTCCCCTCCCCCCCCCGCTTTTTTTTTTTTTTTTTGTATTCCAAATACTGCTTTAATAAGACTGAAAGTTTCTCCCTTTCTCTCCGTATAGCCCTACAGCAAATAAATGGAGGTGTCAGCCCAACACCCTTGTAGGTTTAAACTGAATGGAAGTGTCCTTTTGAAAAGCTTGTTCCGTCTGACAGTCCTGAATGTGCTCCTATTGCAGTTCCTTTGAACACCCATCTTTTCTGTGTTGGTGCTCTGCTGACATGGCTTTTCGTGGAGTTAAAGATTAACAGAATGCTACAGAATGACAGGACTTTGTGATAACTTAATTGCACGAAGCATAGTCATCCCTATTCAAATCTGAGCATAATTGGACACCAGGAAACTACTCTCCCCGTATAAAGATGGCAAAGTGGATTTTGGACACACATGGGGGGAACCATAATCTATTACCTTTTATTATGCTTGAAAAACATAGTTCATAGTTTCTGTGATGAGTGCTAAACATGCATTTAATGCCATGAAAGTATTTGATTATGTGCATTCGGTATCATGTCTGAAAGCTCTAAAGCCTCCTTCGTTTTAAGTGTATTTTAACTGCTGACACTGGAACTAACATAACAATGTGGGAGCTCTGCAATACATTCATAAATTGTGAAATGTAATGGACATACCTTTCAAAGGTCCCAGGGTATTTGCCAGACAGAGAGAACAGGGCACAATCTCTCTGAAAGGAGAAAACACCAGAGAAACTCCCTGAAACTGTTTCTCTGTTACAATTAGGTTTGGGTAAGGGGAAGTATGGGATCACAGCATCATCTAAACAAATATCATAAACCAGACAGAAAATTGATGTTAGAATCACAGAAGGGGACCATTCCAAGGCAATTGCTGCCCCCCAGACTACAGGTCTGTGCTAAAGTGCAAACGAAACCCCAAGGTTAAAAAGGAAAGTGATGTGTGAGGACCACAGCATCGGTGATACTATTTACTGAACCATTAAAGGCTTTACCTTTAACAATAGAAAGGGATTGTAAACCAAAGTACACGAGCTAAGCCCTGTCTCGCGTTGAAAGAGCACAATTACAGCACATCCCATCCTTCTCCCCCAGCGCTTCGCCGCGGAGGCTCAACACTTTAGGAATGCTAAAGCACAACGGAATGGAAATGGTATTGGAACCGAAAGAGCCTCCTGAAATGAACTGTGCGCAGCCCGTTGTGTTGGCATGATTGATACTAGAGCATGTAGGTGTAATGAAACTGATGCTGTCTCTTCTGCACCTGTGATTTATTGAGTACAAATTTAAGATGAGAAAAGGCCCCATACCAGGAGCTGCATCTTCCCCCTCAAAGAGGGTATGGTCATCCATCACCAGCCATTGCAAAAGGCCCAATAGTGAGCGGCTCATCAGATGAGCCAATAGTCTCTTTGTTGGGATTCCTAACAAGTGTTGGATCAGCAAAAGTCTATTTAGGCTGGTGGACCTTTCAGGACCAATTTGTAGTGGGTCACTGATTCTGCTAGTGTATTATCTTCTTTACTACTAGTACCAGTTGGGCAAGCAGCAAAGATTAATGATTTTAGCTGCCGACTGTTTGTGGCAATCTACTGCTTCTGGACCAAAGATTAAGATTTTTTTGTGCTTTACCAGAAAGGACACACCTTTTCTCCGGCACCCATTTTTATGTGCTGCGTTCTGTACAAATAAGAAAAGAAAATACAAAAATGGGCACCTCAGCTGCCTTTTTAATGGCAATAAAAAGGAGGGTTGGGTTTTTTTTTTTTGCTGCCACGTAGCACAACAAAAGAGGGTTCTGCAAGGGAATGGTAAAACTCAAAGCTGAGAGCGAGTTCCATTCTCATCAGGCTAGAGAATATGGCACAACACAGCTCCTCTCCCCGTCCCTTAGTACAGAGTGCTGGGGAAAGGCGAACAGCTCCCTCCTTCTCGTTCGAGGAATGAAATGAAGGCCTCTAGAACAAAAGGTTATTTCCCAGGCTGATCTGTCGTCATTTTTAATTATTTGGCAGAAATTCCTGCTATAAAGGACTTGGTCGTGGTGCAAAATAACTCAAGAGCCCTCCCAGGAGCCTGTATCGGCACCAAGGACCCTTGGCTTCTGGACAGCTGCTGGGATGCCAGGTGGCTTTGGACACTTTTGGAGGCAGTTTCTCTCTAAGGGCAGAAATGATGATGCTGTGATTTGTGTCATCAAGGCAGAACCACGTGGGAACACTGACTGACAACTTCCAAGAAAACAAACAAGGGAAAGGAGAGATTTTGGTTAAAGAGAGAGATTTTGGTTAAATAAGTCTTCCCAAAGGCAGTAGCTATTTTTCATTAGCTGGCTAACAAACATTCCCAAGCTCAGTGGTGTTGTGTAGCAGGACACTGGGGACTTCTAGAGAAATGCCACTAACTCTGGATGGAAACAGAAGACCTTGTCCTGCTCAGCTCCTTGGACCAAGAAGAGACAAACTGCTGCTGAAGAAATTGGAAGCAGAAATAAAACAACAGAATAATTCTGCTATTGGAAAGGACAGGGAGGGAAAAAAACCCAACAGGATAAAAGAACAACAAATGGCAGCACTGGGCCAAGTTTTCACTATAGGTATTGTTTGCCTGTACCAGTGCCATATGCTAGAAACTTCCTAGCAGCTGAGAAGGTTGCAGCTCTGTCACAGGCAAAGGTCAGGCCAACAGAAAGCTGTGAGCATCCAGCAGTGAGAAAAATGGTGCAGAAACCAGCACAATCCCTGCAAAGAACATGGTAGGAGTTAATATTTCCAAAAGGCTTCAGTTGCAGATGGGTCAGGGCTTGTGGGTGAGCTCAGGGAAGTCCTGTGTACTCCTGTAGCTTTCTCAGCCCCTGTGGAGTTAAAGCCCTTGCACAGGATTTTCCAACTGAAAAATAGGACAAAGCAACCAGGTGCATGAAAAGGGCAGTCATCAAGGATCTGATTTTTAAAGGGAAGAACCCTATAAGTGACCTAATAAAAAAAGTGATCTAATTGTGTCCACAACTGCTTCTGAAATTACCAGGGCCTTTTCTCCTGGCTTGTCATTGTTCATGGAGTCATAAATCACAACCCAGGAGATCACTCAGCTCTTGACAATTTGCAGCCACACTACCAGGGCTTGCATTCTGCTGGGCTGCCACCACTGACAAACTGTTACTTAAGCAATTGACATGTTCAAAACAGCACAAACTACGAGGGTATCATCAAGGAAAGAGCTTTTAATGCCTTTTTTTTCTTCTTCTTTTACATGCTTATCTTCTACTCATGTTGTGAGCAGTCAGAAAGCATGGGTACTCCACTGCGGCTCTTGCAAAATCACACGGTGAAATCTAACACGAATATGAATCTTCCCCTGTGCCTCTTCTGGAGAAACTGATGCAGTTTTGTGAGGCAGGTAAATGTCTCCCAGTTTGAAGGATGCTTATTTTAAAAGGTCTTTCACAGGCTACATGGAGGCTGTTTTCCTGCCTCAACTGCTGAGATAGGCTTTCATCAGAAATGAAAAGCCTGGGAAGCTGAAATTATAGGAAAACTATTGGCCCTCCAGAAAAACAAAGAGCACCACTTTGCACCTCACACCTTATTTTTCAGTGGCCATATCTCTGGACTTACCCTTGATGGCATTTGGATGCTGGCAGCCTGTATGGCTCCCAGGGAGCAAGGTGTTGGAGGCAGGGCTCTCCTGGTTGGAACCAGAAGGGAAAGCCACCCGTCTCGTTTAGCTGCCTGAGCAGTGTGGTGCCACAGCAAAGCAAACAGCATTGCTGGCAACAAAGACAGGGTGATGACATACATATTTTAAATCCCAGCTAGCCAAACAACAGTAGGTGTTTCTCAGATTTGATCCTCTGGATGACAAACGCCCTTCTCCCTTTTGTTCCCCCAACAAAACTGAGCTTGCCCATTCTACAGCTGTAATTCTTTCCCTGGTCAGCCTTGCAGACATGTTTTGACATTGCTCAGTGAACCTGGGCCATGCTTTAAACATGCAGTTGTGGAAGCTGGGGTGCATCTGACACTGTGAGACATCACCACTCTGGAATCTCTTCTTCTCTCACATTAACAGCAGAAAATGCCCTTCCTAAATCACTTCACAATTTAGACAGTTCAAACCCATTCCTCTAGGCACTTTGCTGGATTTAATGCCATTAAATAATAATAATAGCAATAATAATAATAATAATAAAGATACTAGATATAAAGATGAACCCATAGCTCCTGGAAAATCCCCTTGGCAGTCCTTTTTGGGGATGGTCATCCCATGTGCTGCAGCTTCAGTCTTTCAGGAAACTCTCCCATACCCAGGAAAGTAACAAAACCAGTTTTCTCTATGAATCATCAGAAGATGACCTAACCTTTGCTCAGAAGGAACAAGCACCTGACAGAGAGCTGGGGTCAAGGAATCAACTTTCCTAATCCATGAAAGAGATACCAAGAAATGAGTTTAATAATTGGGCATCAGCAAGGGGAGAGTCATTGCTGTGGTGAGCTTCTTAAAGAAGCCACAATGGAAGCAAAGTGGGGAATTAACCTGTGCTAGGAGTAAAAGTTGTATGAATTACCTCAGAGTGGGAAGAGTGGTGAAAAGGAAAGAAAAGGAAAAAAAAAAAGGAGCTTGTAGTCATCTCATAGTGCAATGCTTAAGGGTTTCTTTGGGGTTTTTTTATCATCCAAACACTTCCATGCTGGGGAGGCACAGCCTTTTAATGTGTCCTCTATTTGATACTGGTTTCCTAAAGCATGAGCAGAGGATGGTAGTGAGCAGCTCGTTAGGTAAGGGTCAAGCACTTATCCTGAGCTTTTCCCAAACCTTGGCTGGAGAGTCAAGCCAGGAATGAGGAGGACCTGCTTATAGGAGAGCTGCATGCTGCAGAACGTTTCCCTATGCCCTCCAAACTAAGGTGCAGGAGATGAAAATGTTACTTGCAGGGAAACCAATTACAAATTCTCCAACTTAGTGTTGGGTTTAAAGAATAAAATACCCCAAATGCTAAGATTATTTGCAATCAGGGCAGAAGAATAACAGCTGGTGACTTTACTTCTTTCCACTCAAGTAGAACATTACTACCTCCAAGTTCAGACTTGAACAGAATTTTTTTCCCCACTGAATTCAAAGGTGAAGTGCACAGCTGGCCTAGGCTCCAGTCGTCTGCATACAAAGACAACCAGCCTTAGAGGAAGATCAGATCTCCACTGATGATGCTCAATAGCTGGGGCAAACCAAAAGGGCAGCTGGACAGAAAGTGGCAGTGAAATCCCTTTAGACACTCAGCAAAGCCAAGCAGAAGAAAGCTCTGATGTCTTTGAGTGGAGACTTGGGCAACACTTAGGGCAACATGGCTCAAATCAATGTGTCATTGTTACACCTAAATAGAGAGTGAGACTTGCTGTGTAGGAAGAGTCCAGGATGAAGGCTGAACACACATCAAAAGAGCTCCAAAGCACTGCTTCCACGATTGCCTTCTTGCAAAGGAAGGAAATACTGGAGGACAGTTAGCAGCCCTGTGCTTTCACCTTCATTTGGGTAGCTTATGTGATTCTTCAGTAATACCCAAGCTCTTCCACAGGAGATTTTTAGCCAGTTAAGGAAGTACCAAAAGGCCAAGTGGCATAACCAAACTTGATTCTTCTCCCACTGCCCCTCAGTTCCATTAGTTGTTCAAACTTCTGGAGGACTGTGCTTGTAAAAACCAACACAAGTTTCAGTGGCTTGAAGATTAGGTCCAAGTATGGCGAAGCCCTGGGGCAAAAATTACTTTCTCTTCCTCTCCCTTCCTTCCAGCAAATGTCTACTCCAATGCTTGCAGTCAGGAAGGTTAGTCCTCCACTGCAGTCCCTTGAATAAAAAGAAGCTTCTGGGAGCACACTGAGCAAATGGGTTATTTTGAAAGGACAAGTTAGCTCTATAATTTGCCTTCACAATGTGTTCTGCACTCTAATTACAAATGCAAACACAGTAATTGAGAACAGCATCATAAAACTCTGAAGGAAGCCATAAGTGATATAATACATGGACATGTTTACCATTTGGTGCAGCAGGATGCCTCTGTGATGTTTTCCCCATGTTTAAATAGGGTGGAGATTTGCTTTTCTTTTATAAAATTAATTCCATGACAGCAATCCTTCCCTCAGCCTCCCCAGCTCCCAAACCTAGGTCAGTTAAAACACAGCTTTCAGAAAACATTTGCTCTCTTTGCTTAAGTGAGGAAAAAAAAACACAAAACTTTTATTTTGAAAGATAAAAAAGGAAGGACTGGGGGCTGTGCTGCTGCTCCCCTATCTAAACTGTCCTTGAGGAGACTTCAGCCCTTTCAGTATCTCCCAGGAGATGATGTCCCTAAGCATCTTTCCTCCAAGAACCCACTGCCTGGATAGTGCAGGCAAGTAGTGGCTCTTCATGCTCTCCACCCATTTAATGAACTCTGTCATGTGCTGGGGTGTGGAAAAGAGTTCAAAGCTCTATTTTTTTTCCCAGTAGAAGAATGTGTAGTTTAAGCTGATGAATGGCAAATGAAGTCAGGAAAGCTGCTGGCAGACTGGGTGAGAGTTTTCTGCATGGATGGAGAGCAGGAGGATCTACAGCATCATGGACATGGTGCAGTCCCATGTTCCTGCCTTCATCAACTTCATCCCTTTTTGCACTTCTACCCCTCCTCTCCTGTCATCTCTTGGGTTACCCTCTCCATGTCAAACTGAGGTCCTGCTCCAACAAAGACTTCAAACAAAGGCAAATTTTATGGGCCTTAAAAGTCTTCCCAGACACCATAGAGAAGTGGAAAGACAAATTTAATATCATCCCTGTCCTCTGGAAAAAGACCTCTAGGATGCTAGGCAGAGTGGGCAGGAGGGATGCTCAGCACTCCAAGGAGTACTGCAGGATACATGGCAGAATCTCCCTGTGCGGAGGAGCCAGGTAGTGGCACGGAAAACTAAACCAAGGCTCAGTGTGCACCATCAGGATCCTGAAAGCTCACCTAAGCTTAGCAGCTGCTAAATAAAATGACAAATCATGTGATTCAAACCAGAACAGTTCAACCTCCCTTTCGAGATCAATGAAGACGTGTGTCCTACCTGCGGCTCGCCCTGGCTCGCACGCCTGCCCGCCCGTCTCTTTAGATTTGCTGAAAGCTGCTATGGCCTGGATTTCAGAGGTGCTGAGTGCCTGCAACTCATCATGACAGGCTATACATCAAATCCATCACCTCCTGGGAAACTTGATTACCCTAGTGGAAACCCTCATTTCAAGCATTTAACTGGTTCCTACTGGTTTCAGCCAGACAGTTAGGTTTTGGAATGGATCGCTCGGGTTGGGCTGTGCAAATCCTTCAGGAGAAATAAATCCAAGGCCATGAGGATCGGTGCAGGAATCTACTGAAATGTCTAGAAAGATATCAATTAAAAGGGGGAAAAAATAGTACCTATTTTTAAAACATTGAAGCAATAGAAAACAACTCACACTTGGCTGGTTAGAGCTGTTCATCAGGTGACTTGCTGCTGAACAGATGTCTCCAGCTGGGAATTCTTGGATGCAATTCTCTATCTTCTCCTTTCTTTATACACCAGTTATTAAAGAAGTACATCAGAGGTTTGAAACGTGCTATTTCACGACAGAAACCCAAAACAAACCAGAAACCACATGTAGATTGCCAAAAGAGAGGCTGCTGAGGTGCAATCACAGCTTTAAGGGGTCCAGCTCTCTATCAGCATGTTGGAAGGATGAAAACAGAGTTATTAAAAACCCTGCAAATGCAGAGTTAAAGCTGAACATAAACAGGGCTCTCACACTGAAAGCACAGAGAGTCCAGGAGACTCTGCTCTGGTCTTTCACAATGCTCAGAAAACGTGCAAAGTGGTAGTTAACTGGTATATGGAGAAAGGAGATTAGTTCACATCAATTAGAGGAAAGTTTTTCCCTGTGTTTTCAGCCATGCTGAGTATTTTTAAGAAGGTTTTATAAATCTATATATCCATAAATAAAAATTGGTTTATATTTATATCTAAAGAACCCTTTACATGTATAAACTATATATGTTGAATAGATATTTTTCTTTATATATATAAACTATATATATAATATATATATTAAATATATATATTCTTTATATATATATAAACACGTTATATATATGTGTGTGTATGTATGTATGTATATATATATATATATATATGTATATATGTATATATATGTATATATATATATATATATATATATATATGCCAAAGACTCTGGCTAAAAGAAGGATAGCTCCATCTGATGTAACATGGGTGTACACTGATTGCTGCAGGAGCTGTTTCTTCCCTACCTTGCAGGGCACATGCTGGAAATTTTGGTGTGCATTTCATCTCCACTAACAGATGAGGAATTGATCCCACCAGAGGAAAGCAAGCAGAAATTATCTCCTTCGGTACAGAAAACCTGAAGTGCCACATAGGATTGCTATTAAAATAGACACAGGAATTGAAGCAACCTTCCTGGAACGCATTTCATTCCCCTGGCAGCCCGCACTCACCTCACACTGCTCCTCTCCTCCCTGCATTTTTCTGTGAGCCCTCACTCCAGCCCAGGAGATGTGGTCACTGTTTATGAGATCTCAGAACGACCTATTCAGCAACTAGCCAATTTGGCTGGAGAACATTTTAGCTTGGGAAACAGTGGGTGAGAATTTGTAACACTGCTGTGCTGCCGGCTCTCCTGCTCAAGTTAATTTAACCGTTCTGCAGAGAAGCTTCGGAAGGAAGGGAATAGCTACAGAGAAGCTGCAGCTTGCTCTATGGACAGCAGTCAGCTTTGTGAGCCCTCCTGATGTCCTGGCTGGGACACGTCAGATCTGTTCTCCTCAGGCCCTAGATCTGTTCTCCTCAAGACCCTCCATAGGATACTCGTGGCAGCCAATGATGGGAAACATCTCCAGCTTTTCTAGGGCCTGGAGGTCTAGTGCGCTTTAGGCTGGGAGGTATTAACAACACAAAGCAATACACAGTCACAGAGGCTAAACTGCAGTTTGATTTCCCAAAGAGAAAATGGCAAGTTGCACTGCGAGCCAATATTGTGTTTGGGCAAATGGAACATAATTTACACTCAGAGACTGAGTTTAAAAGCATTTGATCTAGGGCTATTCAAGGCTGTGGATCTGTTTATATGTAAAAGAAACAAAGATTGGGAGCCTTTTTCTTTCCCTTGTCTGGTTAACAGCTGAATAAGTGTTCCTCGGAGTAGCAAGGAGAATAAACAGAAGCATTTTCTCATCATTATTCCCTTTGTTTCCCTCCCTTCTTGTCCCTTCCCATGTTTAGGACTTAAAAATGTTTGAGGAGGAAGGTGGGAGCTTGCAGGAGACACCTTATTTCCAGTCTGGCTCACCTTTATCTCTCAGAAATACACTAAAGGGCACTAATTTCAACGAAAAGTAGCTTCACTAAATACTTCCTCGTTTCTCTTCTGCATCTGAATCCATACGGAGAAGGTAGCCCAGGAAGAGGTGAGTAAGATTCACCTAAGAATCCTTCATTCCCAAAGGGCTCAATAAACCTGATCCTTCCTCCTCTGATCAGCAAGAGCACAGAAGCTGCAAGCCTGACCAGTACATCAAAAAGGAGCTTGAAAAATACTTTGAGCAAAAAATGCTAACGGTGCATCCTTCTCCTGTAACTGCACTGATATTAAATCAGGAAACAGCACAGAACAACCACAAACACATATATAGAGAGGCTGTCAAAACAGAAGCACAACAAAATCCCTAATGGGGACTAAAGGTGCAAAGAGCAAGAAGAATATAGAGTATAGGCTTTGTGATTATATTAAAATCCTTATGCAGCAAATGCTAGGAAGGGAATTCCAAGAAAAGGGAAAATAAAAATCTATATATAAGCAGTTTTTTCTGATCCAGGACTTTGTGCAATGAAAAGGAATTACAGATCAGTCAGAATGAAAGGGTACTGGTCCCAGTGGGAGTCGGAGCATGCCTGGGGACTCCTGGGCTGTAACGACAGCCCCCTGATCCTGCAAGGGCCAGGGGACATGCTCAGCAGCCTCTCTGGTGCCATGGCCGCTGAACCTGCAGCAACATGGGTCTTGCTGAAAAGATGCACGGTCCTTGGTTTCTCCATGAACAACTGAGGGCAGATCTTCCTCCCCCTCTTCTTGAGGGTCTACAGATCTGATTGTCAAGAAAATCTCTTTCCGAACCCCTAGGGAAAATCAGTTTGTGGCCAGAAAGGGGTGCTGACCTTTTCTGGATGATCTGTATGTCCTTCCAGATCTGGAAGATCATGACTTTGTGACATTGGTCCGGGACACTTTCCCTGTCTCCCTGACATCTCCATTTTCTATATCACATCCAAAGAAGCAGAAAAACCCTTGTGAGGATCTTTTCCCACCCAGACATCTGTGCAATACCTCTGTACTGGTAAGAGAAGCAGATAAGCAAAAGAGAAATATTTCTGGTAAGCTGTGGTCCAAGTTCTGAAGTGTTTGAAAACCCTTTGAATGACACAAAGTGTCCTTAAGAGATATGACTGCAGTAATTATAGTTCTTCAGCTTCTACTGGCTACTTCAGTTCCAAAACGTGATTTCTGATCACTCAGAAGGGTTTTGGTGCTGCTTATACAGCTAGATGCTCCTGAAGGGTCTCAGATAATGAATTCAACACGCCAGGGTTCAAGTAGGAAGCAGGACTTAGCCAAGCACAGAGGGGAAGCTGATCATAGAAGGAGATTTTTAGCTTCCAGATCAGGTGTTTCTGCTAGAAACAATTTTTACTGTGATGGCACGGGAATTATTAACAGGAGGGTGCATTAGAGAGGGGGCTATGATGGGAATGAAGAGTTTAGAAATTATGACAGAGAGACAGATTCTCTTGAAAACAAATGTGGATCGACTTGTTCATGGTACAATGGGGGTAAAGCTGAAAGAAATAACTAGAAGGGAAAAGTTTCTTGTCTCTGCTCACCTCCCTGTCAAAGACACCCTCCTGGAACGTTATAGAAGAGGAGGATACAATGTCATTTTGCCTCGAAGACTCCCTGTCCTCCTCCCCAGGGTGCAGCAAGACCCTGAGAAAACTGCAGAAGCTGTCAGTTGAGGAGATGCACTTTTTTCTCTGCACAAAAAGGCGCGAGGAAAGGCGTAGCAGCAACCCCCTTACAGCCCCTCTGGACCGCGCATTCCTGCAGCCCCGTGCCAGGACTAACTCTGAGCAGCGAGGGGGCTTGTGAGGGGGTAGGGGGGTGGGTTGGATGGGCGGCGCTGCTCTCTCCAAAAGAACCAACCTCTCTCCTCCGCTCCTGCATCACCGAGCCTCGCAGGGACGCGGATCCTCGCTTGCGCATCAGCCCAGCGTGCGCTGGTGCAGTGGCCCCGGCCCGGTCGGCCCCCAGGGGATCCCCACCCCAGTTCCAGGAACCATAGCATCCCTCATCCCCGCCCGCAGCAGCCCCTTGCCCCAAGCAGCGCTGCCGGTGTTCAGAAAGGGGGCACCAGCCCCGGCGCGGGGGGCTTGGAGACGGGCACCGCTGCGGAGGTGAACCAGAGAGCAGCTCCGCAAACAGACCCCCACCCCCCACACAGGCGAGTTCACGGCTTTAATTAAACGCGATGGCCTCAAATCAACCCCCTAAATGACAACGTTCTGTATCGCAACACACGCCCGGATGCGCTTATTCTGCAGCATACCTTCTGCCACCAAGCGAACCCCAGATCCACCACCCGCACATATTGCTCCCCACCTACTTCAAGCGGGGATTTAATGCTGGGCACTGCAAAGCCACGGGGAAGAAAAAGACCCCGAGTAAAACCTACCCTTCTGAAGTGTTGCTCCACTCCCTCGTCACAGATCCACCTATGAAAACGTGTCTAAAGTTAGGACTGGGATTTGCCCCGCTCTTAACTGTTTCAGGCTAAAACCTGAGGAGATCCCACTTTAACCCAGGAGGGGACCATCGCTAATTTTATACTGCAGAGCTGCGGTGCACACTTTGTCCAAAGCGTGTTGCAAGCTTTACTTGGACAATCCCGGCAGAAAAGAGAAAGAGAGAGGGAACAGAGATTTCTGATTACCGTTCGTAATTTAATCCTAAATTCGTGGGCCATTCCCATCAGCCCGAACGAGCAAACATCAACACTTTTCTTTCTCATGCACATGGATCTGCGATAGATGATTAACCAGGTCCCTCGCTGCTTACATTGTGTGGGTGGGGGTGGAAATTCCTCACAAACTGCACTGTGTCTGCTCGCAGTTTGGGAAATCAAAAATCAGGCGCAGAGAGGTAAGAATTGGACGAGTCATGCCCTTTTCCTCAATCCCTGTCGGCTGCCAGCGAAAGTAATTGCGGCTTGGATGCGTGGTTAGTATCAAAAGTCCCATTTCAGGCAACATATCCCACTACTATTACGGGGTGAAAAAGCTAATTCGGGGGGGGAAAGTAGCACTGAGGTACCAAAAAAAGCAACAACAACCACAAAAAAAACCAAACCACCCAACAAAACCCGAGGAGTTCTTCTCAGAGAATATATGGAAAATACATATATCACAGCCGTCTGATATTTTATCAGTTACCCAGACCTGCTGTTTCTAGCAATTGGAGATTGGATGCCACTGTAACACCGTTCCCTTTCTAAATATCAGCCCCCCCATGGCCCCCGCTCCGATTCAGGCAGAAGCCAGACCAAACCCGTACAAGTATCTCTATACTCCAGTTTTAAGGGCAAGCTTTCCAGTTTCAGTGGCCCAATGGCCGCATTGCCCTGCCCTGGTTGTCCACGCCAGATGCAGCTGAGTTGAAATGACATTGTCATTTTCTTTGAACTCTTCCCGATTTTGGCCGGGAGTTTGTAAAAGGGAGGGAGAAGAGGAGGAAAAGCGGGGAAAAGTCATTCATTACTCGAAACTAACCTTCAAAAAACGGATCTTAAAAAAAACCCAACCAAACCAACAGAAAGAAACAAAAATAATTAAAGCCGCCCGATTAGAAGCTTTCTAGTGGAGGGAGAAGGCTCGGGGTGGGTGGGGGCGACCTGTGCCGCTGTGGTGCCAGGCAGGTGGGTTCCTCTTCCCCCTCGCCAAAGAAGATGTTTTGCCTCCGCGGGAGCGGAAGGGACGGGAAACCCTTCCCGCAGGAGTCGGCAGCCGCTTTGCCCCACGGAGACTTTAGGGGTTGCGGGCGGGTGCGTGGGGTCGGCGTACGCGGAGGTCCCCCTGCGCGCAGCACCGCGGCCGCTCGGCTCCGCGGAAGGGAAAATCCTGCTGGACTGCTTGCGGGCGGGTGCGTGGGGTCGGCGTACGCGGAGGTCCCCCTGCGCGCAGCACCGCGGCCGCTCGGCTCCGCGGAAGGGAAAATCCTGCTGGACTGCCCAGACGGGCTGCTGAGCCGGGAATCCTCCTCTGCTTCTCCTGTAACTTTATTTCTTCCCCAATTCTAATTAAAAATTAAAAAAAAAATAGATCGGAGGGAGTAGCATGCCCCCCGACACCTAAACGCCAGCGAGAATCACCTCTGGTGCCTGAATTAAAGCTCTACAATAAAAACAAAACTGGCCTTTAAACCGGGGACTCGGGACACAAAGCGAGTCTCACTCTAAGCTAGCCACGTACGCCTTAAGTTTTATTGGATATATTTTGCAATGCGAGGGATGGAAAAGCAAAAGAAACAGCCCCAGAAAGTGCCCCGAAATGTTATGACGATGAGGATGGAGGCGCAGAAAGGAGCTGTAACTCACGGCTTAAAAGATCAAGAAAAGGGACGGCGTGTGTGGACAGGGAGATAATCAGATCAATGCTTCCTCCGCCTTTCAGTAGCTCCACCTTGTGAATATACCTCAGCAATTATGAGACGAAAAAGTATCATCCATATTTTGCGGGCTGCATTCTAGCTTCCCAAACGCTCCCTTTTCCCTCACTGGTAACGATAATGTTTGACGGACAGGTGAAAATAAAGCTCTCCCTAAGCAGTTTCAGGACTTCATTGGTGATAACCAGAGGACCCAGTCAGGATGCTCTCGGCTCTCCCTAAGCGCGCCCGGGGAGGCAGACAGAAACCGCCGAGCTCCTGCCCCGATCTGCGCTGCCAGGGTGGCCGGGTAGCCCCGAGCTCCCCTGCTCGAACCCGGCCTCTCCGCGGAAGAGGCACACCGCGGACCTCTCCGCCTCTGCGTGCCTCTGAGCTGTTCGTTAAAAAGCAAATAAAGGGCGATATCCCAAATCTGACACTGATGAGAGACCCGCAGCGCGGTGCCCGTGTGGACCCCGAAGTTTCAGCACCCATCATCGCCAGGGCCTTGTTACCCATGGGGATGAAGGGGAGAGCCCGTAAGAGTTCCACGCGTGTCCTTCCACACATTCTTGGAGCAGGGTGATCTGCGGAGGGAGATCTGAGTACTCCCAGATGCGCGGCCCCACCTCGGCTGGGATAGGGGTACGAAGGGTCTCTCTCATCCTGAAAGATAACGCGCGGGGGGGCATCGAAGCTGACCGTTCTCGGGCATTACTGACCAGGAGCTGTGTTCCCTCCAATGGGTGGGGGGAAAACTCTAACGAGGCATTGCCACAAGAAATTAAGCCCCGCAGCGCATGTATTGCGAAGGGGATTTAATCCCAAACGCCTCCGTGGGTTCCACCTCCTTTCTCCATCCGGTTGAAGGAGGGACCTGGAATTTTTTGGAGGGCGAGACTTTGCACTGCTTTTGCCTCCTATTTCCTGCGCGGTAGCAGCTGGCTCCGTGGAGATGTGGAACAGCGGACGAGCGGGGCTGGGCGGCAGGCATCGCCCAGGGGAACGCGCTCGGGTCCGGCAGAGAGCCAGCCAGGGGTGTCCGCTTGGGGACTTTCTCAGTTTTGCACCAGGTCCATGGAGACAGTTGCCTCCTAATTAATTTCGGAAAATCAGACACATCCTGGAACTTTTCGGCTAAATAAATTGGGGTGCGGGGGACATGTGCTTAGGCGCAAGGAGCGGAGGCGCAGCTCCAGAGCGGTGCGGACGTGTCGGGACCGCAGCAGCTCTGCTCCCGCTGCCGCTCCGCATCGCTCCTCTCCCCACCCCCGCCGGTTCCCTTTTTTTGTCCGGGTGTTTTTTACCCCTTGAAAAGTCACTGTCATTTTCCAAATGGACACTTGGGGTCGCAATTTCTGTCTGTTTGAGCGTAAAAACTGTAAAAAGAAGCTCCTAATCTCCTTTAATCGTTACAAAATGTTCAGAGAAAAAAAAAATCCTGTTAGCGGACCAAAAAAAAGAAAAAAGACTCCAAAACCCCCAACTTACAAGCCGAGTACTTCTTTTGCATACACTCACTCACTCAGGGAACAGCAGAAGAAAGCCAAACACGTTTCCTTCAGAACTGAAATGTCGATGCTATTTTCTCCACTTCTCTCCCTAATATTTGCAATTGTCTGTGTCAATGCGCTGCTTTACTTTAGGGAGAGATTTGCTTCCTGTAACAGGGAGGGTTCCCCCGTTCTATAGGGATCTGACTGCCTTGCCGAGGCTGGTGCTTCCCTCCCTCCCGGGTCCCAGAGCATCCTCCTCGGCACTACCCGCAGCCCCAGCGCTGCTTCCCCGGTCGGACGCGGTACACGTTGCTGGATGGGTGCGTTTTTTGTTTTCGCGGTACCTTCTCCTCAGGCCGCTTACATAAAGTCGGAAGGGGCGATGGGGGAAAGATGACTGCCTTGAAATTGGCTACGGGACGGCAGCGGGCAAAACGGGACTTTGTTATATTTAGAACAAAGGGACGGGCAGGATGTCCCCAAGCTCTCCTCCTTTGTGGATTGCAGCTGCCGAAAAGAGAGGGGGGCGTCTGGAAACAAGTAAGAGACAAGGCGATGTTGCGGGGGTGGGGGACGCCAGCGGGCGGGGAGCTCCCGGAGGTTCGAGCGGAGCCGGCAGCGGCGGCCGCTCAGCTGGCGCTGCGGAGCTGTCACGGCGCGGCCCGCCCCCGTCGCCGCCGCCGTCCGGCCCCGCCGCCCCCGCCGCCCGTCCTCCCTCCCTCCCGCCCTGCCCGGCCCGGCCCGGCCCCGCCGCTGCGCTGCCATTGGCGCGGCCGCCGCCGGCCCCGGCCCCCGCCGCGCTCTCGGCGGGCACGGCCGTATAAGAATCCAAGGGGGTGCACGAGCGCTGGCGGTGGCAGCTACCGGCGGAACCTGGGTCCTCGCGCCCTATATCTTTTTATTATTTTTGTCCTTCCTCCCTCTTCCCTCCCGCCCCCGCGGCTGCGCGAGCCGGAGGAGAACCCGGCGCAAAAAGCCCGGCCGTCGGCGGTCGCCGGTACCGATTTCCCGCTGGAAAATCCCGGGGTGCTCTGCCGCAGCGGGAGGCGGAGAATGCGGACTAAGGCCCGGACGGGGCCGCGGCCGGGGGGCGGCCCCCCGGTCCGTCCCCCCCCCCCCCCCCCCTTCCCCCTCCCCCCCTGCCCTGCGGCGGGTGGAGTCGGCCTAGTGCCGGGCCTGCCCGCGGCCTTGTCCCCCGCGGGGCCCGCCCGATAAAGGCGGGAGGAGGTCCGTCAGGTGGCCCCCGGGTGCCGGATCGTCGCCTGGCCTATGGTTAGCTCTGGGACTGACGAAGCCTCAGAAGCCGGGTGCAGGAGGAGGCGGCGGTGGAGGGGGAGCCGGAGAAGCGAAGTCAAAGTTGATTTGGAATAAGAGAGAACGGCCAAGGCCCTCTGCCAGGCTGCGCGCTGGAGTGAGGTCTCCTGTGCCCCTCCACCGGGAGAGGTGCCCGCGAGACGGCGATGGCCGGAGAGCCTCGGCGTCGGAGCCGAGCTGCCCACTAGCCCCCTGGCCATGGAGTGCGTCGGCGACTTCGACCTGATGAAGTCTCGACGTGAAGAAGGAGCCCCTGCAGGCAGCGGCCGTTCGGGCAGGCACTGCACCCACCTGCAGCCCGCTGGCCTCCGTACTCCGTCCACCCCCATCAGCACCCCCTGCAGCCTGATGCCTCCTCTCCCCAGCTTCAGCCCCACCGAGCAGAAAGATCCACTGGAGTGACCTAGTATTGGATGGCAAACAGCTACCAGCAGATGAACCCCGAGGCGCCGAACCTCACCCCAGAGTGAGGACGTGCTGGTGCTCGCATTGGGTCCCACCAGGTATCCCACAGCTGCAAGGTCTGAAGGCCTCCGTGGCCCACCGCCACCACCGTCATCATCATCACCAACACCATCGCCAGTACCCCGCGGTCACTCACGAAGACCTGGCCGGCAGCGGGCACCCTCACCACCACCATCATCACCGCCACCAGGCACTCACCCACTCCCCTCCACCTCCTCCAGCTCCTCCCAGCAGCTCCAGAACTCGCACCAGCAGCATCCCCCAGCTGGCGTGGAGGACCGGTTCTCGGATGACCAGGCTGGTCTCCATGTCTGTGAGGAGCTCAACAGCGGCACCTCGAGGCTTCACCACCAGCATGAGTGATCCGTCTCAAGCAGAAGAGGCGGACTCCGAAGGACGGACTGTGCCCAGTCACTGCGGGTAAGAACGTGTCCAGACAGAAATCATCACCTGGAGAATGAAAGACCCAGCCTCGTTCAGCAGGTGGGGTACAGCTCAAGCAAGAAGCGACCCGGCTTGCCAGAGAGAGAGACACTACGAAGCTTCAAGTGTGAGAAACTTGCCAGCAATGGCTTCAGAGAGGCCCGGCTCCACCGAGTGACAACCGCAGCTTCCCCTGAGTTCTTCATGTGAGTGCCCAAGCAAAAATAGTTAAAATACAAACAAAAAACACCCCACCCCCAAAACCTGACCGGCCACCTCACTCCCCCCCCCACCCTATCCCTCCCTCTGACAGTCTCCATCCATCTGTCTGCTTGACTAGAGAGAAAGATAGGAGAGAAAAAAATAGAGACTTGATTTTTTAAATATTTTTTTTTTTTTTTTCAGCATCGTCTTCTAGAGTAGCTGTGGGAAAAGTAGGCTGGGGCGGGGATGGGAGAGGTAAAGTGCAGCTTGGCTTTGGCGCACTGCGAGTTAGAGAGAGGGACCGAGGCAGAGAAGGACAAGTAAAGCGCGATTATAGCTTGCTTGCTAGCAGCACGCAGATGGACTTTGAGAGAATAATGATAATAATAATAAAAGACAATGAACAAGCCATCTATAACATCCTGCCTACTCGGAGAGATAGAGAGGACAGACACAGCACCATCTCGTGCACAGTTTACCTGCTTGGAAAATAAAACAAAACACAAAAAAAAAAAAAGAGAATAAATCGTAGGAGGACAATATACTGCAGGGATCGTCATACATTGCCTGCTTTGAGAAATGAGTTACAGGACTCAGATGGGACACTCAATCTCAGAGAAGGAAAGAAAGGATGGTAAAAAAAGAAAGAAAGAAAGAAGGAGAGAGAGAAAAAAAACACAGCACAAACAAAAACTCATCGGCATTATTGCACTGCTTGATTATATAGAAAAATACGAAAATCTGCATTAAAAATATTAATCCTGCATGCTGGACATGTATGGCAATAATTTCTATTTTGTACCATTTTCTTGTTTAACTATAGCATGTTGATCATCGACCATAGATTTCTGTTGTTGTTTTTGTTTCATGCAGATTAAGGAAAGCATCACGGAGTTATCAAACTTTTTACTGCTTGTGCAGTTTGGCCTTCTTTTGGTTTCACTCTCTTTTTATTTTTCTTTGATGGTTTGTTAGCTTGTAAAATATCTGCTACTTCAAACCGCACAGGAGAGAGGGGGGTGGGGGGGGGGACGGCGAAGCAACCCCAGCCCAACGGGGCCGCCACGCTCACTACAAAAGACAAGCGGCGATTTCAGCAGGCTGGGTTGTGCGGTTTGTTTGGTATTAAGGAGATACTTAAGGAGAGAGAGAGGGGGGAAAAAAAGTTTTGGGCATTTTGCATTAGAGAAAAAAAAAAAGAAAACAACTTTGTATATCTGGTGCACTTTAAGTTAGCTGTTGTTCTTGTTTGGTGGTTTTTGCTTTGTCTTTTGGTTTGTGCTGTTTTGACTTTTTTTTTTTCTTTTTTTTTTCTCCAGTTTTCATTTTGGTTGTTGTTTGTTGGGGCAGAAGCAAACTCGCCTGAATGGCGTTGGCAAAGCTGAAGTTAAAGAGGGATAACTCTCACTGGTCACTAGAGGCCTACTCCATGCTTTAAAGTTGGAAGAGAGGCTCTTCCCTTCAGGACACTTCCCAGCCTGGAGGGGTGAGGCTTGGCCATAAAGTTTCCCTTCTGATTATCCACTCAGGAAGCGAAGGACGAGATACCAGTTCCTTTTAAGAAACAATCGCCCCTCGAGTTTTGGGTAGATTAAAGAAACACCAACCCAAAACCCAGCTGGTTCGAGTCCTGCTTGAACAGCGAGCGAGGCTCCGAGTGGCCACTGAAGTTTGATTTCTCACCGGGGGCAGTGGATGAGTTGGGCTGGAAAAGGCATTTAGAACTAACACCCACCCACCCCCGTTTTGTTGTTTTAAAAGAAGACATACTGCAACTTTTCAATGTATTCTTTTGCAATGATTTGTAACCTGCTTCTCTGCTTCCCTATGCAGCTTGGTGAAAGTTTTAGCCAGAATTTATTTGCAGTTGTATAGTAGCAGTAGTTTGGAGTCTTATGGTGTTTTTATTACTTTTTTTTTCCTTTTCCTTTTTTTTTCTTTTTTTCTTTTTTTTTTTCCTCCTGCAGGTCAGTAAAAGGTTTTTACGTTGCACTGACAAAAAAATACCAAAATGAAAACTTATTTTTTAGTTTCCTTTTAGGATAGCTGGCACTGCTGGCCGATGCATTTTAAGTTTGTATTAGTTTATAAATTAACAGTAATAAGGAGATTGTAATGAACAGCATGGTGCTTGCAGTTTTAAATATTGTGGATATTAGTCATGCATCAGAAAACGATCTTTGGTTTTTACTGATTCAACTGTGTTGAAATCAAAACATTGCAGCAGCGAGAAAAAAAATTAAATAAATAATGGTTTTTATTTCATGTAAAGTTCTGAAGGGATCAATTTCAAATCCTGCTTATGATATGAAAAATATTAAAAAAAAAACCCTGGTCTATTGTAGTTTTATTCAGACTGGTTTCTGTTTTTGGTTATTAAGAATTGTTTCCTATTTTGCTTATTAAAATCATTGAAATGGCATTTCTTGGAGGGACCTGCTTCTCTGACGTCTCGTGTTGCCGCAAAAAAAACCACCAACAAACCCACCCAAAACCCCCAAAGAAAGGCAAACTTTGGGACCTCCAGCGCCCTCACAGCGCCAGGCTTTGCTCGGGGGTCGAGAAGCTACTTTGCCCCACCCGGCGCCGCTGCTGCACACTAGGGTGGGACTCCTCTTCAGTACCCCCTCCCCCGCTTTGCCCAAATCTTTCCCTTGGCAGGGGGCGAGCATCTATCCCCCCTCCCCCCAACCCCCTCCTGGAGAAGTGGAGCGGCCGGAGCCCCACGCAGGGCCCGGCTACTGGCGGGGGGTCCCCTCTGCAGCCCGCAGGGAGCGGGAGCCTCTGGCCTGAGCCACCCGGGGCTGCAAGAGGGGGGAAACGCGAAGGGCAGGCACTTTTTTGTACTTTGGTGTATTTTTTTTTTGTCTTTTTTTTTTCTTTGTCTTTTTTCTTTTCTTTCTTAACATTAGAAATGAGAGGGACTTGGACAAGCCTGTCTTTTCCCTGGCTCTTTTGGAATCAGGAGACTGTCATTCACTTTCCTACTCCATCTCTCTGGCATTTGTTTATTCTGGCTTTTTGTTGGCCGCTGTCTGTTTGTTTTGTGGTGATTTTTTATTATTATTATTTTCGAGTGTGGGTTGGTGTTTTTTTTTAATTTTAATTATTGTTATTTATTTTATTTTCTGATCAGACAGTTTGGCGAAGAGGCTCAGCACCGCAGTCTCCCCCCAATTCGTCAGCTGCTTCCAAGACGGAGAACCGCGAAACTCCCTAAACGGCAGCCGAGGAGGAGGTTAGAAATCGCCCCAGTGACTCCTCTCCGGCTGCGGAAGCTTGGAAACCCCAGTCGGATCGCAGCGTGTTCTCCAAGTGTGGAAATCTCTTGCTGAACTTTAAATCCCTCTTAAAAAACAAAACCCAAGGCGCCACACAACTGAAAAAGATAGCCCCTCTCTGCCCGGCTCCTCTTCCCAATAGCAACGAGATGTCTTAGCAGGGATGGCATAAGGAGAGTTTGGATTTACAAGAAAAGCAAACACGCACACACAGCAAAAAAACCCAGTTAAAACAGAGCGTGGGTAAAAAACTGCTCATCTGATGATAGCTTAAAGCCAAAACCTCTGGAAATCCCTGCATATCCTGTCTTGTCAGGCCAGCTGGGCCAAGCCCTGGGCTGGGGGAGCTTGGAAAAGGGCCGGGACACGTCAGCCCCCGGCTATGAGTCAGACGAAGAACAAGTTGACGCCTGCTGCCCTGCGAAGGGGGACAAGGAGTTTGCAGAGGAAAAGGATGAGAGTGCCCTGAAAACTCCCTCCTGTAGCCTCCCCCCTTGCCAGTAAATGCTATGGCCGCAGAAAGCCTGAGAGGAATATTGTTTGTGGGAACTGCCACCGCATATTAATGTCCCTTCATGCATGCATTGAATAAATCACTGGGGCTAATTGAACAACAACAACAACACACACACAAAAAAAAATAGGAAAAACAGGCCTTAGAAAAGCCCTCCCGATTCCCCACCGCAGAACTGTGTCAGCAGTGGAGCAGAGCCGCTGCCCGGCCAGGACGGCTGCAGTCCCCAGTGCTTCCCAGCGCCCGCTTCCACCCTGGGATTTCATTTATCCCAGTTCACAGAAAACAAAAATGCAGCCCCGCACCACCACGGGCACAGCCAGGGCCAGTGGCACCGGGACCAGCCGGCTCTGGGAGGGATGAACCATGTCTGAGCCCCCAGCCTGTGGGCTGCCTTCCCGGTTGGGGGTCGGCCTGGATGGCTGGGAGAGGGTTCCGACACGTCGGGGGGAATGGGCAAAACCATCTGCCCTTGTGCTCGGCAGAGCCTGCGACTGGGCAAAGCCCACCGGCACCCAGGATGGTCAGCCCGTGGTGTCGGAGTGAGCAGGGCTTGCCTATCCTCCCACGCTGCCTTGTTCCCCTAGTTCAAAGGAGCTCTGCGCAAAGGTGACCCCACACCCCCTGGCATCACTTGCATCTTGCTGTGCCCGCATATCCACTTTGATCTTTCGCCGTTCATCACTGATTCATAAATATTTGTTGACACAGGAGTCGAGGGCATGATGGAGAGAGTTTCTTGAAGAGGAAAAGGAAAACGGGACCAACCCCCCTCCATATCCCTTCCCCCTCGCTGGAACAGGCCTGTCAGCCGGGTGCTCCACCAGGAGCCGGGGGTCATGGGGGTCAGCTTAGGCCGCCTTCTTGGGGCTCCCTACTTCCCACCTGGAGCACTGTGGAGATGCTGAGTGGCAACCCTGGGGGATAAGGCATCCCCAAAACCTGCTTTATGCCTTCTCTCGGATATGCCGCTTTGCGTGCGCGTCCTCTGTTCGTCCCTGGAGCCACTTGTCCCCAGGCATCCCGGCCGGGGTCTAAGGACCCCGTGCCCTGGAGTTGCAACACCCTCGAGCAGCCCGTGCGCACCCCGGGGCTCCGAGGAGGCTGGAAGGCTGCAGCTGCTGTCGCGCACCGGCCCGTCGATGCCCGAGAACGCAACGGCTCAGAGGGGCCTAGCACTGCCCACCTTCCGTTCCGGGAACCTGCCCTTGAGGCTCTGCAGAGCGGCTGCTGCAAGCTGCCTCCGAAAATATCCCGGTGTAACTTAGGGAGTGGACCCTGACTCTGATCCTCTCCTTGCAGCCTCGTGGAGGATAGGGTCGAGGTACCAACGAGCCAGAACCGGACCCAAATCGGGACTTGGACCGCACACCCCCAGTACAGCAGGGGGTCGAGGGGCTCTGAGGTGTGCTGGGAGCAGAAGCTCGGTGCCCTTGCAACAGCGATGGGCCCGTCAAAGCACCCCGGTAGCAGCACAGCTGGTACAGGCTGGCTGCCCTGCACACTCTGGGGATGGTGGGGGAAGAGCCCAGGTTTCAACCCTGGTAAATTTGGCTGCCGATGACAGTTCCCTACGTGATCTCGTGTAGTGCAGGAGGACGATTCCCTTCAGTGAAAATCACATTATTTCGTTTGATCTCGCAGTTTTGCAAGAGCTATTGCTAACAGCTGTAGCAAGAGCTGCACATCCACCCCACCGCCCCCATCCCCGCCCCCCCCCCTCCCCGGCCGGGGCAGAGGTGACGAGCGGCTGCGGCTGCTCCCAGAATTAAACGAGATGCTCAGGCAGGAAACACAATTGACAACATTCCCCCCACCCCCCGCCCCCTTCTCCCATTTGCTGACCCAAACCTCACCGACTATCTCTGCCAACCATTTAATAGACTCTTCTCAATATTGCCTTTCCTCCAGGAGAGTGTATTAAAACTGATTGTCTTTAATTCCAAAACAGAGAAATCTGAGACTAAAAAGATTCCACCCCTCGCCCCGGGCTAAAGATAGAAACCTTGCTCTAAGACTTCCCGGAGATGCTGCCACCGGCAGATGAGTTGCTCCGTTTTGGGGTGGGCAGGTGAGATGCGATATGAGGATGAGACAAGACTGGCGAGATAACTGTTCCCTGTTGGGTTAGGGTTTAAGTTTCTGGGTTTTTTGTTTGTTTGTTTTTAATTAATTTTTTTTTAATCCCGCTCGGGCAGGCTCAGTGCCCGCCTGGCTCTGGCAGGCTGCTTGGTGCCTGTGATTGACAGCTCAAGGTCAAGGAAGCTCTTCGGGGCTGTGCGTGTCGGGTTTCTGGGAGGACAGATAACACAGCCCCGGCGCTCAGCAGAGCCCCTTCTGGCTCCTCCGCTGCCGCGCAGCCCCGGGGCTGGGAGAGCTCTGAGTTCCGCGGGGTTGTGGAGCGGCCCTGCCAGGTTCCCGCGACCGCGCAGCCCGGCTCCGCACCCCTCCGCCTGCCAGAATCCTCCCTGCCGCTGCTCCGCTCCCGGGGCGTGCTCTTCCTCTCTAAGTTCCGATCTCCTCTTTGCAAGATTGAGCAAGTAATTCCCCACCATCGGGTAGGGGAGGGGATGTTACTTTGCTCCTTGTGTGGATAACTTTCAATTATGGTTTAATTTTTAAATATCATTACGTTTCACTCTGTAAGGTTCTGGTAAATCTGAAGTTATGTGCACACATACAAATACACACTTGTTCTCTCCAAATAGCCTATTGCATAATCCCATAGCATGTCCAGTAATGTAGCGTGCAGCAGTCTGATAGAATCCCACACAGGACTTTTGTTTTATGCAAGAAGGAGGAGAATGAGATCAAGAAGAGAAGCCGGGGGGGGGGGAGAAAAGAAAAGAGGAGAAAAGAAGAGAAAAGAAAAGAAAAGAAAAGAAAGAAAAGAAAAAGAAAAGAAAAGAAAAGAAAAGAAAAGAAAAGAAAAGAAAAGAAAAGAAAAGAAAAGAAAAAAAAGAAAAGAAAAGAAAAGAAAAAGAAAAGAAAAGAAAAGAAAAGAAAAGAAAAGAAAAAAGAAAAGAAAAATGAAAAGAAAAGAAAAGAAAAGAAAAGAAAAGAAAAGAAAAGAAAAGAAAAGAAAAGAAAAGAAAAGAAAAGAAAAGAAAAGAGAAAAGAAAAGAAAAGGAAAGAAAAGGAAAGGAAAGAAAAGGAAAGAAAAGAAAAGAAAAGAAAAGAAAAAAAGAAAAAAAGAAAAGAAAAAGAAAAGAAAAGAAAAGAAAAGAAAAGAAAAGAAAAGAAAAAGAAAAGAAAAGAAAAAAAGAAAAGAAAAGAAAAAAAGAAAAGAAAAAGAAAAGAAAAGAAAAGAAAAGAAAAGAAAAGAAAAGAAAAAAAAAAAAGAAAAGAAAAGAAAAGAAAAGAAAAGAAAAGAAAAGAAAAGAAAAGAAAAGAAAAGAAAAGAAAAGAAAAGAAAAGAAAAAGAAAAGAAAAGAAAAGAAAAGAAAAGAAAAGAAAAAAAGAAAAGAAAAGGAAAGAAAAAAAGGAAAGGAAAGAAAAGAAAAGAAAAGAAAAGAAAAGAAAAGAAAAGAAAAGAAAAGAAAAGAAAAGAAAGAAAAAAAGAAAGGAAAAGAAAAGAAAAGAAAAGAAAAGAAAAGAAAAGAAAAGAAAAGAAAAGAAAAGAAAAGAAAAAAGAAAAGAAAAGAGAAAGAGGAAAGCGAAGAGAAAAGGAAAGGAAAGAAAAGAAAAGAAGAGAAAAGAAGGAAAGAAAAGATAAAAAAAGAGAAAAGAAAAACAAAAGAAAAAAGAAAAGAAAAAAGAAAAGAAAAAAAGAAAAGAAAAGGGGAAAAAAGCTTTCATGTGCCTTTTCTTGGGTTTTAAATAGTGACTTTTGGTAGTGAATTCTGAACACAGCATGAGGTGCTGCAAAGTGTTTTCTTGCTATTGCATCCAGGACAGGGAAGAAGCAATTTAGACTTGTGAGCTGGTCCTGCATGCAATGGATTGTGGTGTACTTGAGACCCGTGGTACTGCAAATCTTTTGCCTTAAACAGGATTGTTCCAATGGGGGCTCATTGTATTTACAAGTTTGTCACAATCTGGTTGGAATAAACACTCCAGTAAAGAGGGGAAAAACCATTCCACGTGAAGCAAATGACATGTTTTCCTGTTCCACGGAGGCTGCTCTTAGGTTTTACAGATAGTTGTCCTCTGCCATGCTTTATTTCCCCTTTTAAAGTTTCACTGTTTGTCTTAAGGCACGGATTCAAAACACGGCATTTCCACTTTATACATGTGCTCTCCTAAAAGATTTGTTTAGATAAGGAAACCAATGCTAAGTGCTCTCACTTGAAAGAAATTAAATATATAGAATGATAAGCTGCTGCTAAAATATATTAAAAAACCCACTTAAATTAATAATAAGAACTTGTTCTGAGGCAAAATTCAATTTTACTTCCTATTATGCAATCTTTGCATGTAAAGTTGCTTTAATGCAAAATAGCAGCTCATCAAAAATTCTGTTTTATTGGTATCAAAAATTTATGATATCCTGAGGCATGAGGGGCAGAGAGCAAGGTAAGAAAGCTGTGTCCTTTTACCAAGTTTAGTACTTTTCCTTAAAGAAACATTTCAAACTTATTTCTCCTCCCTTCTTCCTTGTTTTTGGTGGCAGTGGGCAAAGGCTTATGCCGGAGAAAACTCCTCCACTGGCGATGTCAGTGGGTAGCTTTACTACACCACGTTGTTAGCTGCAACCTCCCCGCAGTCTCCTGCTCCCACTGCTGTACTAGGAGATACTGGGATGTGTCCACACAATGACAGAGATGGGTTTATTTATTCATGACTTCTATGATGACCATGTAATATGGGTCACTGTCTATGGCTTCTGAACTCTGATGTTTGCACTCAATATTGCAGTAATGCAAAAACTATGGAAATAGCCCTGTGCTGTTTGTGCCCATATTTGATTACTGAAGTCTACAGCCTCTCACTGCTGAATTCGAGAAGTCTGATTCTGCTCTAGCCTGGGCTTCACACTAATGAGACTTCATTTGTTTCTGGAAAGGTGCTGTTGGCTTTATAAAGGAAATTAAACACTCCCTGACAAGGACCTTGTGTTCTGGGCATTTTTATTTAGTGCTATTTTTTTGCTGAAATAAGTGTGGCAAGGAATCAGTGCCAAGCCCCTGTGAAATCTGCATTCTTAAAAATCAACAACACTGCTTCTTCAGCAGAACTTCTGGTGGTTTATTAAAGGAGGCCACTGACCTCTTACAGGTGGGGACACTGAGGCATTGTGAGGTGACTTGGCCATGGTGAGCAGACTGATGGCAGGACAAGTCCCTCTGGGCTGTGCTGCCTCTGTTCACATCACCACAGCTGGGAGCACAGGACAAGAGCACTTGATCTCCAGTGAATAGGGAGAGAGGGTAGGCAGCACAAGTCCCTCTAGCCCTGTGTTTTTATGGGTCCTGTCTTATTTACTGTTGAATGGAGCAGAAACTTTCCTGCTGGCTCAGGGGACCCATTCACAAAAGAAATTACAGAGGGCAATAAACCTGCACCTTGGACTTCTACTAACTGCTTCTTCCTTGCTCTTGTGCTATGGTGCACTTATTACCTAAAGCCTCTACAAACATGAGAAAGGGAACATTTAATTATAAACAGGTCTCTGAGCTAACACCAGCCTTAATAGCTCTCTGGATCTGTATTTCCCCCTATTTAAGGCAGAAAACAATTATAGGCAGAAGGGGTTGAGTCTGAAATCTCTGCTTATGCAACCCTAAAGGAAAGCTTTTATATTTATCCTCTGTCCAACCCCCATCTTACTTAGCATCCAAAGCTGTCCAGCTCCATGTATCACGCTAGTGCTGTTGCTACTATCAGCTGTAACACCAAGCCACCCTGTGTGCTTCCTGAGGCTGATAAACACAGAGTGCATTCAGGACACCAGAAAGAGAGAACTGCTAAACTCATTTTGACACAGGCCATCCTTATTTTTATGTCAGCCTTGACCCATGGCTTGAACATTTCATCCTGGGTGTTGCAGTGGCAACACTACACTGATCTGTGAGAGCTTGTGCTGATCTCAAGGATTGGAAGAGCACAGATTCATTACGCCTGGCACTGGTTTTGTGAAGTGACAAGGTAACCCCCTCCACAGATGGATGAAAGGGGTAGAAAGGATGTTGGAAGAAAATGATTTTGGAAGGGTATTTCCAGGTCCTCACTTATCTCAAATCAGGCACCCGAAAGAGCAGGGTGCTAAACAAATACACATGAGCCTCTGGGGCTGCGTAATAAATGACTCATCTGTAAGTCAGACAGACAGGAATCATGATAATAACAATAATAACAAAAAACTGTCTATGGCTTTCTGATTTGCAGTATTACCAGTTCTCTCTCATGTTGTGATTTCTGCCCTACTGAGTGCAGACTTAACCCAGGAGGTGAAACAAAAGAGAAGGTCTCCTTCCTGGTGACATTTAACAGCAGGTTGAGTTTAAATGTGAAATAACCAGGTTTTATTTTTGTATGTGTAGCTCAATAATTAATGAAATAGCTTGGCTGAAATGTAAAACATAGCAGAGGTATCAGCTGGTCTCTGCCCTGGGATCTAAACCCAATACTTCTGCTAAATAAATCTTGTATCTTTAAAAGAAGCCCTTCTCCATAATCTGTTTCAAATTGAGCACTCCAGTAAATACATCAAGATTGCTGCATCACATTGTTTACAGATGAAACAGTTTAAAGGTGAAGTTATTTTTGGTTTAAATCTTGTCTGTTTTAAAATGAAAGGCATTTCTGGAGTAGCTGCTGAAAAACAAAAATACCAGGGGGAAAAAAAAATAAAAAGGGAAAAAAGGAAGAAGATAAAATGTGGCACTGTGAGAGTTAAGCAAGGTCCTAGGATCCAAGTAAATATTTAGATGAGTGCTCAAAGAGGGGGGGGGGGAAATCTCAATATAACCAAAATATAAATCACAGTGCTTTATGTTAGCTGTCAAATTATTCTAGCCCCTGCATTCCAGTACTTGCTCTACTGGTAATGTCACATACAACGTGTGGGCTTATGCCCTAGTGCAGGTTTGGCAGGTAATTAAAGTCAGTTGCATGGAGGTTTACACAGACTCCCTCCGATCCACTGAAAGACAAACAACCTGTTAGCCGTGATAGCTTCGAGTGTGCAAAGCTATCTGTGAAGGGATTCTCACAAGCAGGGGAGAAAAGCCTGACTGGGGTGTGTGGGCTCCCTGCCTTGGCTCCAGTGTAGGTTAACTCTTTGGTGCCTCTGGAGCTGGTTGCTCTCTGCAATGGAAACTAGGTAGTAGCAGAATCTGCAGCCAGGCATTTGTCAGAGGGCAAAAAAAGAGTCATAAAAACAAGGCCTGAGGGCAGATAGCCCTGGGGTCAGGTTTGCCTGCATTCTTGACCTGAGGGAGACTATTCTTGCTAGAAATTATCTGTGTGATTTAGTCTTTCTGCTTTGCCCTGGCTCTGATTGTTGGAGACTCCAGAGACACAGAGAATTATTCCCAACAGATTCACAATGCAGGCAGTTCTTCAACCTGAGCTGGTCTTGGAGACCTCCAGCTCCATCCTTGGGAGACAACCCGCAAATAACGCCCATAGCTTGTGTCTCATGGCCCTTGATAAATCCACTTATGAAAGAGAAGCAGAATCAAAGTCTGAGGCTCACCCCCCTCAATCGCTTTCATCTTCCCATGTGAATCCCTTGCGTGAGGGAGGATTTCAGATGCATCTCTCATTTTGCTCTTCCTGTCATAGGTGTTCCCATCTCAGTGAGGTGGATCTTTGCACCAGGCTGCACCTGCACTTCTCCTGTTCCACGTAGGAAAAGGGCATGGAGCTGCAGGTTCTGCTCTGGGAGCTGAAGTGTCATGAAGCCACACCTGTGTGGATGCAACCTGGGTGTCAGGGAGCCGTGCCAGCACAGGCACCAGTGCTGTGTGACACCCTCTTATTTAACCACACAATTATCATGGCACCAAGCTGACTGGTTGCTGCCCTCCGGCTCTCTCCACACGCCCTGCGTCATCCAGCCTGCAAAGACAGAGGCTGGGGGCAAAGATTAAATCCTTCCCCATATGGATTGCATTTCGCCGCCTTTCTATGGAGGCTTCCAGAAGGGAAGTCAAACTGCAGTGGAGACACCCATCTGCAAGAATAACCCTGCCACTAGCATCATTTCACAGGGGCTAGTGAACAGCCACCATCTGTTTAGCTGCCATCCATTTGCCTAGCCGTGAGAGCACCCATTCATATTCATTTAACCAGTCTCTTATGCTAATCTCTGTCTACCTCCTTTCTTATCTTCTAGTCATATACAAAACCAGAGAGCAAGGGCCTTTCTGAATTAGCCCAAATTCCTGTTGCTCAGCTTGGGAAATATTGGGTCGAACCCCAATAGTAAGGGAAAACAGCCTCCAAAAACCTCAAAGCAGGCAGAGATCAGCCTTTGGAATTGCTCAGGTCCATTTATCTGCCCTAATCAAGCAGTGATTTGTCTGTCTGATATGGGCTTAGATAAAGTTTTCAGCAATTTGCAGTAATTAAATGTGAAAGGGGAAGAAGCAGAAGGTTTCCAGGCAGCATACTGCAGAAGGGGAGTTTTGGAGGAAGACAGAGAACCCCTTCTTAAACATCTGCCACCCTGCATGGAAGGTAGTGGTGATTTCCCTACTCTCATGGGGTTCCCCTGTCCTCTTCACTCCCTGCAAAGATGCTCTCCTCCTGCTGCTAAAATCAACCAGAGGAGAGAGAAAATCCTTGGAGAGCTGGAAAACGTTTTCCCAAAGACATTATTGCCTCTGATTACCACAAGTGACAGATATTAAAAAGGAAGGAAAAACCCTCCAAAACCAAGGAAAGCCACTGCTACCTCCCCACTAAGGACTTTGCTCCCATGTCAGAATTGTGCAAGCCAGAGCACAGTGCAATGCTCAGGAGAGTCAAGATAGTTGTCGAGAGCAAAGTATAAACACTTCCAGCAAAGGCACTTAATAGAAGTTTGTTTGCCAAGTGCTGCAGCCTCCTTTCTTGGTTATGGTGAGGAAAGGATCTTTTTCATTAAGTGGGGGAAAAAAAAACCCCTCCTCCAATGAAAACCAATCCAAATTCTTCGAATGCAAAGATTTTTTGAGGGGATTAGACAAGATGACTTTTGAGGGTCCCTTCCAACTTTTCTATGATTCTCTTCTAGCCTTTTACTTTGTTATCCATTGGCTCTGGCAGGAGTGTACCTAGTGGAGTGCCCTGCATCATGTGTTCCACTTGCAAATGTTAGCTGTGAGACAACAGCCCTGTTCACAGATGGGCCTGACCTGAGCCAGCAAATGGGTGTATTGAGGGAACCCACAACAGTGAGCCAAAGGGGATGCAGAAGAAACAAAGTGGAACCCTTCTTGATCATAAGACACCCAAAGTTTCTGGGGAATTTGGCCATTGGATGTTGGTGGGGCTTGAGGTTTACCCCAGCCTCCAAGGGGTGGGTTCTGCCAGCAGATAGCTGAACTCAGGAAAGAGATGCACTGCAGCAGCAGTTAAGCCATAATCAGTATCTGCCTTTGCTTGAATCACTTTGCTCCACCCTGAACATGCAGTACAGCAGGGCTTGGAAGCTCCTCCAGCCAAGAACTTGGGACTCCAGGGAAGGGGTGTGTTTGTTCCTCTTCTGAACGAACTACTTCTTTCCAAAAGCAACCACAGTTGTCTCGAGCTACTGTCTTCAGTTCAGTGAGCCTCTAGTAGGAAATAGAAGCTTTCTGTGAATGAAAAGGCCTGAAGATGATGCTTCTGTTTAATTAACTAATGTACCCTATGGATTCAAGCTTTTTCCTTGAAATCTCAGCTGGCTTCTTTAATTGCTGTTCTCAGCGACACAATTTAATTCCTCCTCCCTGGACTGCACTTGCCTTTTCCCAGGGTGCTCTCACTGAGAAAGCCCATGAGAGAAAGCTCTTGTAGCTGAACTAGGGGAGAAGCTTCCAGCAGAGAAGCTGCTGATGACTCCAAGATGACTCCAGAAAACCTCCCTGACTACATCTCTCCATGCTCCCACATTATGGAAATGTTGGCTGGAGAGGAGCTCCAGAGGTCTCTCATACAACCTCCCACTCAAAGCAAGACTGTTGCCAACACTGCATCAGGTCAGCTGTTTCTCTGTCTCAGCAAGTCATGAAAATCTCCAGGGGTGGAGATCCCACCACCTCTCTGGGTGTCTGTTCCACCCACATTCTGCTAATTTGATTTCTTAGAACTTACTCACCTCCAAAGCAACTCTATTCTACCAGAAGGACAATAACTTCAAGATGTTTTACAATACACCCCACCCCCTGTTATTCAAGGACCTGATGACCCAGAAACACACAAGGAGATGAACACCTATTATAGGAAGTAGGAACATTAAGTCTTCTGTTTAGGTTCTCAAAATCCCCACTGGACTCTTCCTCAAGCTTGCAGGGTTGAGGCACCTGCACTACTAGCAGTAAAGTTCTCCAGGCCCTTAAAGTTCAGCTCCTGGGATGGCCAGAAGCAGCTTACTGCCTCCCTCAAGCTTAGGTCTGATTCACATACATGAAAATAAGGTGTTACTGCGCCTCTCCCAGCTTAAGGCTCAATTTGTTAAGGTGTTCTCAGAGTGTTCCCATCAGATCTATCCAGGGTTATGTACTGAGTCCATATGCAATGTCCTACCTCTTCGCCTATACATGCACAGTTGCAGTCTCTCCTTCCCTCTGGCCTAAGTTGTTCTGTACAAAGCAGAACAGCTTTGGAAGAGCAGAGTAGGAGAATAATGATTCCTAGCACCTCTTGGAACGGGTACTTGCACCTTTGGGTGCAGTAGCAAATACAATCTCTTTCCCTTTCCCATTAGGCAGGCAACCAGAGATGAGGTCTCTGAAAGGAGCTATTTGAATGCCTGCCCTTGGGGAAAAAATTCTGTATGTGACAGAGACGTAGACATCAATAGAAGACTGAATGGGGGGGGGATAATCCCCACGAGAGCATGATTTAATTCATTGCTTTATTTCTAACAGCTAGCATGGATGGCATGGTCATTCAGCTGGTGACAGGGCTCCTGGGAGAGTCATGAGGACTACAGTGACACCATCAGCATCCTGCTATTTTCACTACCAGTTAGAAGCTTTGGTGGCGATTTGGTTGCCATCAAGTCCACATAAAGCAAACCCAATCACCTCCTGAGGAAAGATCCAATAGCTACAAATTGGAGGAAGAAAACATTCCAGACTCAAACCAGCGGGCCCTTTTATTTCATAATGACAAAGCCCAAATAATTGGTGGTTGGAACAACTCAGGAGGGGTTGCAAAGGTATATTCCATTGCTTGGGAACTGAAGGGAAAAACTCAGATATTTTTCCAAGGGTCATTTTAATTGCATTAGGAATTAATCCAGCCATGCCCTGTGCTCTATTATACATGTGAAATCAGATTAGATGGTCACAGTGGTTTCTTCTGGTCTTACAATCAATGAGAAAAGAAAAAAAGGAGAGGAAAAGAAGGTAATTGTGGTGATAGTGAAACAGTGAAGAAATATGCTGTTGAACTAGCAGGGCTGCTAACAGACATATGAAAATATTATGGATCCTAGAACTTGTAAACCAGATTGCATTCACTTCAGCAAGAATCCCACCATTGCTGTATTGGTTTTTGGTGTTTCTTTTTTTCTCCCCACCCCCAATTTAATTTAAAGAGGCAATATCCCTTTAAGCTTCCATTCTGCAGCAGGGTAGATTAAATGGAAAATAGAGAAGTGCTGTGGAATAGATCTAGGGATGTTCAGGGCTGGAGGACAACTTAATGAAGCAGAAACTGAAATACCATACTTCTCCAATAGCTTTAATTTATACAAATATTATCTTTGTGTCTTTCATAATATGATGCAGAGGAGCTCAGAGTATGGTGTAATTCCTCTGCTTTTCAAGATAATTTCATCCATTTTAGTACCTGGGTTTGAAACCAGCCCAATTCAAACCAAAAGAGCTATAAAGGTCTTTTGCTCTAATTGCTGAAACAGGCTTGCACGTATTAAATCAGCTGAATGGTTGGAAAAGGCTTCATTGTGTATAAAGAGGGGTAAGTACCAGACCACCTAGAGCCCAACCCTGCCACAGGTATTTGGATTGTCCAGTGTTGTCAGATGCAGAGTACTCAGGACTGGTGGCTGGGTCTGGGTTGACCTCCTGGATTACAGCATGACAGAAACTGGGAACCTCCTAACACAGGTACAGCTGCAGATCCAGGCTTGGGTTTGTAGGACTGTTTTGGCTGCACCTTCACACTTTTTGGGTCTTTCTTATTCCCTTCCAAGCCCAGGAAGCAGCTAAATGGTACCCAGGCCCCAAAGCACTTGATGCTGACAGTGAAGCCAAGAGCAGGAGCAGCAACAAGAGAGACCTGTGGTTGAACATGCACCTGAGACAGGATTTGTTCCCTGCTGCTGAAGATTATGTGCTGGCATAAGCTCTGAAAAGGCTGAGGGTACTGTAAGGCAAATAACCCCAGTGTTGGGGCAGCCACAGGCAGTCCCCTCTGGTGTGGCTCTTCCTGACCAAAGATGAAGGAACAGTGTCACTGAAGCAGGTGACTTGCACTGTGCTGGGATCCCTGGGAGGACTCCACTTCTGGAGAAGCATTCTGGCTGAATGCAACAATGATCAACACTTTTAGGGCAGAGGTAGTACCTTTTGGTGTGTTTGACCTCCCAGATGTTTTGAGATGTCACTCTACCACTTCATATACTCATTAGGATACCAAGCCCATCTCTGCTTATAACTCACAGCGTGATCTTGGTTAAAGCAGTCTCTGTGTGAACTGACTTTTATTTCTGAGAAGGATATTATCTCACATCTTTTACTCACCCCTGAAAATGATTTTGAAACCTAAATGGCAGGCATCTAATGTCTAGCACCTTATTTAGTCACAGATGTTTGAATGTGCTCAAGACATGTAAAACCAGGCTTTTTTTCCCCCCCACTCAATATGTAAGAAGTGTGTGGGGGGGAAAGAGACAGAAAGAAAAAACATGTTGCTGGGAGGTATCTTCATTCTGAATAGAAGTAGAGTTCATTAGCGAGGAGGTTCATCTTTTCTTTATTCCTCACAACATGCATTTCCATGATTGGTTGCAAGTCTGGCATTGCTTCCTCCTTCATATGCTGCCAGCAGTTTTCTATGATCTTAATTTTTCTCCCCTTCTGTGAAAAACCTCAGGAAGAAAAATTCCATGTATGAGCCTGCAAGTGCTTGATTGACACACAGATTAATGTTACACAATTAAGGAGAGCTATCAGGTAAGTGCTTCGAAAATCACAATATTACACAGGCAGGCAGGCTTCCTGACACCACAGTAAGTAGAAATACTTGATAAAAATTATTTAGAATCACCATCTATCATCATGAGGAACCTTGTGTTGTGCTGGAAATAATTGACAGCTTGATGGCTGTGAAACGTTTCCAATCCAATAAACTACAACATAATATTTCCAATCACAACACTGGTGTGGAGGATTTACAGTGGTTGCCCATTCATTAGAATAAATAAATAGATAAATAAATAAAGGAAGGAATGATGGAGCTCTAATTTGTGAGCAACTTGAGTGTATTTCAACTCTATGATCAGTGTCCTTCAAACCATCACTAATCCAAGTCATTTCATTCATGAATAAACGAGCCATGAATATGCATATCAAATGCAGCACAGTGTGGGCTGCCCTGGCACCTTACATCCAGAAGGTCATGGACATAAATCTTCTTAGATGCTAAATATTTCCTCTACCTCAGCTGGGTACTGAGCAGCTCTGCAGTTTCCTACACCATTAAAGAGAGGTGTAATTGGGTAGAAACCCTCATGTATTCACTCCCCCGTGGTTCACATGGATGGAAGAGAAGCTGGAATGAAAAGGATGGAGCTTGAAATGAACTTGCCAGGCACTTGCAGGCAGTTCATCAGTCACTGAACATGAACCTAGCGGCTCTGCCTCTTCCAGGAGCCCTGCGTGGTCTCATGCCTGGCATCGGGGTTTGGCTGCACTTGTCTTGCTGATCTGTTTAAAGTGGATGGGATATGGATTCTCGTCTCCACAACCGGTGCAGGAAATTAGTTTGGAGATCTCAAGCTGCACCAGGGGAGGTTTAGACTGGATGTTAGGAAGAAATTCTTCATAGAGAGAGTGACTGCCCATTGGAATGGGCTGCCTGGGGAGGTGGTGGAGTTGCCATCATTGGAGGTGTTTAGGAGGAGACCTGATGGGGTGCTAGGTGCCATAGTTTAGTTGATTAGAAGGTGTTGGATGATGGGTTGGACAGCATGATCTTGAAGGTCTCTTCCAACCTGGTCTATTCTATTCTATTCTATTCTATTCTATTCTATTCTATTCTATTCTATTCTATTCTATTCTATTCTATTCTATTCTATTCTATCTTCAAATAAAACCCAAATTGCTGCATTCTTTGAGCCACTTTGTGCCAGTGGATGAAGCAGCTGGGTAATTGGCACAGGGCTATGGGTCTGGAGGTCCAGACTGGAGCTCCATCCAGTCCCTCTCCTCTGCCTTCTTCCCTTCCTGCTCCCATGTTTCCTACTCTTCCCTTCCCTCCTGAGAAGTGTGAAGTGGGGGCTCCTACTCTACTCAGAATAAAGAAGTTTGGAAGATGCAACATCTCTTTTGTTCACCTGCATCCTTGGTGTTATTTGGGCTATTTCTGATCTTGTTAAACAGGGGTTTAAGCCACAGAGAAAACTCTGATGAGGAGTAAAAGACTAAAGCTGTTAATGTTCAAACAATTAAAAAAGAAAAGTAAAAAAGGATGTTCCTGACTCAGCCTTAGTCTCTTGGCTGCAGAAGCACTGAAAGCAGGAGGTAAATTTATGCAAGGTTTATTTAAAGGAGAAATTTAGAGAGTTTTGATTTGATTTGATTTGATTTTTTTTTTTTTTTTAGATAAACATTTGTTTTAAGCCACCACCAAGACATTTCCAGCAAGGTCCAAGTATCAGGGTTTTCCTTTCCCCACCCTGCCCCCAAAACTAACGAGAGAGAGAGAAGGAACATAATATCCTAGAGTAGCAATTAACCTTCAGCAGCCTGCTTGTCACGCAGCATATGCAGATGCAGGAGGAAGAAAAGCTCAACTGCAAGCATGCTGAAGTGCTGTCCTTTCACATTCTTGCTAGAGGACACAGGTTTATAAAAGAGACCATTAAAAAACTGGACCCAGTTCTGCAACGGCTCTTGTGAGGTGCAGAGGTAAATGTGGTCATCCTTCTCCAAGGTCTCACTGCAAGGTGAGAAGGTTCACCAGCAATTTTCCTAACTTCTGGGTTGTTGAAAAAATAGATGTAACTATAACTATATAACTATAACTATATACATATATAGTTATAATGCTCTATGTAATTACATATTTGACTATATATGTATTTTGCTATATATAATTATACCTATAGTAGTAATGAATATCACTACCACTCCCTAGCCAGCTACCTGACATTTTTCACTAGATATCTCAATAAAGCTGCAAGAACTCCCACTTGGACCCAGAGAATTTGTTCACTTTTCCCAGCAGTGGTGTAGGAAGGGCTATTGATGGCTGTTTGCTATTCCATTTCTTGGTTGCATGGTTTAGTTGATTAGGTGGTGTTGGATGATGGGTTGGACGCGATGATCTTGAAGGTCTCTTCCAACCTGGTTTATTCTATTCTATTCTATTCTATTCTATTCTATTCTATTCTATTCTATTCTATTCTATTCTATTCTATTCTATTCTATTCTATCCTATCCTATCCTATCCTATCCTATCCTATCCTATCCTATCCTATCCTATCCTATCTAGTCTATTCTAGTCTAGTCTATTCCAGTCTAGTCTATTCTAGTCTGTTCTGTTCTATTCTGCACAGTTCAGCTGAGACTGGGGAATCAGTGTGGATTCCTTGCCTTCTGCTCCATGTGGTATTACTCTGCTCCCCAGCAGTGAAAAACCCAAACATCTCCCTGTCCTAACTGCAGCAATGCTTGTCAGAAGATTGGTTTCGCTTTCAGACACGTACTTCTTCCCCATCTCCCCAGTGTTATGCATAATTGTTCCAAGAAAAGAGATATTCTAGTAGGCTATTGCATTACTGAGATGGTATGCAGGATTGGATTATAATTTCCAGGGGAAAGAAGCCCAACACCCGTCAGGAGTTATTCAAGCAGATTAAATATATCCACTGGTCTCAATCCAGGCAGCAGGCTGGTTTCATCACCGCATGAAATAAATCTGGGCAGGTCAGGTTGGCTTTTTCTCCTCCTTTTTTTTTTTTAACCAAACCTGGCTTAGACAGCTTCACTCAAATATTTTCTTTCACATGTTGCTGGCAAAAGCATCAAAACCCTCACTGGGCTTATATTACGTCTGACAAATCACAGTAATTCATGATCAGAGCTACTGTAGTTATTCAGAGCAACTACTGCAGCCATGGGGGATGAGAGTGACTGGCTATGCTGCAAAAATTGCCTGCTAGGATGTCTCAGAGCTGCCAAGTAATTTGGGTTAACAGCTCTTTTCCTCAAAGAAGCACCTTGTGAAGAGAACTGCCCCCATTGTACCTCATCTCTAGATGAGAAGGAGCAGGATGACCAGGACTACATTAGCTGCAGAGGTCTATGATGTTGAAGAAGTTGCTACTGTCAATGAAAGCAAAATGAAACAAAGCTGATTTGACAGCTCTCCAAGCTGTTAATGGAAGAGTGCAGCCCTGGAAATGATAGAAATAGGACAATATCCTAATTTTTCCTCTGCACAGTCACCTGCTATATTCCATCAATGGGGATGGACAGCTGCAGGTCCTTACAGGGGGGAGAGTCCTCACTCTTCACACCTCACTAACACATGCAGACCTTGCTATCACAGCCCTTTCATAGCTTATGAATTTCTACTTCTTTCTTACCAGTGATTTAAATTCCTTGATGCAGTGGTGCTGAAGAAGTCTGAACAGCCTGTTCCTGGTGAAAAGTGAAACTCTCATCACCATTTTGAGTTCCAAACAGCAGTTCTCTTCAGGAGAAGTTTCAGGGCCTCTTTTTCTAAATTTAGCCAGGTTTCAGAATTACTGCAGGACAGCCAGTCACAGTGTGGATCCCTCATTTGATTTCACCCCTTTTTTTAAAGGGTTTCTTCATTTGTCTGGAGTCTAGAAAGTAGTTTCAAGTTATGTATTTTGATCCTTCACATTTTAAAACCTCCGTTTTTGACTGGCAGCATCTGGCTTCTCCAACTAGTGTTTCCAACAGCTTCACGAACTGCTGTATTGTCTGATGGACTGCTGCATCTTCAAAGGCATGCTCTTTTTCAGGGGAGCAGAGCTGGTAGTTTTATTCCAGGAAGTTTGCTGCATGACACAAGGACCTTTTGTGGGCACTTTGCTCTTTTTCTTTCTAGGATTCCTTACTCTAAAACAACTTTAGAGAGAGAGGAAAAAAATAGTACAAGACTGCTCTTTGTGTATTCAGCTAGCTAACTGTCATGATTTTATGAGGAGTCTCATGACACTTGGTATTTTTCTTAAAACCCTAGACCTTGGAGTCATACCTATATACCAGAGTTCCAGGATTAATTAAGAGAAGAAGGTTTCCAGACTGCGTGGATGTGGCAAAACCCTGAAAACAGTGAACCATGAGAGCAGAACGAAAGAGTACTGGGACTGCTTTTACCAAGGCTCATGTTTTAGGAGCTGAAACCCTAATTTCTGGAAGCACAGGGAGATGTGGAGGCAGGAGAGATAGGAAGCCTTTGCCTAACATTGATCCATGATACTTCTGCCACTGAAACATCCTCTGAAACTGAGCCCTTTGTTTTAGAATCATAGAATCAATAAGGTTGGAAAAGACCTCAAAGATCATCAAGTCCAACCTCCCACCCAAGACCTCACGACCACCAAACCATGGCACCAAGTGCCACCTCCAATCCGCTCTTGGACACCTCCAGTGATAATGACTCCACCACCTCCCTGGGCAGCACGCTAGGACAAAAGAAACGGCCTCAAATTGCACTGTGTGAGGCTAATTGGAGTCAGAGGCTGTTCAAACCTACAGTAGGAAGTAAGATTTAGGAAACCCCACACCCAGAGGACAGAATTAAAAGGAGTTTCCTTGAATCCCAGCCCATCTCTTGCAGACTGTGAAAGTTTCAGGTGTGCTAATTCTATTCTAAACATTTCTATTCTGGGGGTAAAATCAAGCAGAAGCAAAATATTGTCCCTTACTCAGATGATAAGGAAGAAATCAGAGGGATTCTGACAGCCTGCTGGTTATTATTTGGATGTGTCATATCTGAGGCTTTACCAGCTGAAGGACTAAGCATCTTTCAAGCTGCTCCAGGTCACTGAGAAGCTCTCTTTAAAGTCAGCTGCTGCCAGTTTCTTCTCCCAAGGGATTTTCAGGACAAGGATTTTTTTTGGGGACAGTGGAGAAGACTCTTTCCTTAAAGCTCCCACAGGGAAGCAGAGGGTGGATAATCCAGATCACAGAACAGGCCTTGCTCAGCTCGATGTTCTTTCCTGTGTCGTAACAGACATTTGATAACAAAGCAAACCTGCATAAGCAAGTCAGCCCATGGCAAAAAGAGTAATCCACTTAAGTTGGGTGGTTTCTGTGGTGCAATCCAGTGTAATGCTGCTTCCCCTCTGGCAGTCCTTGCTAGAATCTAAGACATGTTCTAAGTAGAACAAGTTTGCAAGGCTCAGACAAGAGACCACTTTGTAAAGTAACTTGTGTGTGCATGACTTGAAAGAGCAAGAAGAAAGCACACTTAGGACACGTTATTACAGGAGCTGGCAGCAGGTAAAGGCCTCCTTTCTTGTCTTAGTTGGTTTATTAGGAATATGACTGCAGCACCTTGATGTCATCTGTGAATTAGGACTCCACCAGATCTGGCACCTAGAGATGCTCCTGGTCTTATAAAGCCCATGTATCAAAGGGCTTTTCTGAGTGGTGCAGATAAAGTAACTCAGCTCTCTGAATGCCTGGCACCTAACCAGAGCTCAATGGAGAACCCAATATCTGTTCCTCTTAGAGGTAGGGAGGTACATGTGTGAACAATCATACTGTCAAACAGGGCCTAGAGAGTACCCAAATGCAGTTGCAGTTGAATGTGTTTGTGGAGTCTCCTTCTCTAGAGACTTAAAAAACCCACCTGGATGTGTTCCTGTGTGACCTGCTCTAGGTGATCCTGCTTTGGCAGAGGGGTTGGACTAGATGACCATCAGAGGTCCCTTCCAAACTCTACCATTCTATGAATACAGGACAGGTAGAGCACAGCTGCTGAAACCTTGCAAGGTCCAAGTCTCTTCTCCAGGTATTTTTGCTTGCAGTGATCTGAGAAGGAAAAAACTTCATTTAAATTTTCTTCAGGCAGTTTAGGATTTTGCAAGGTAGGTTTGCACCAGACAGAAGGCATCTGCTGTAGCAGCTTCTCAGCTCTTTGGGTCCCTCAGTCTGGTCTGCCAGAGCCCTCACTCCTGAGCTGTGATCATCAGTTAAGCCATATGGAGCTGCTCTGCAGTGTCCACAGATGAAGCCCTTGAACTGCCTCATGTATCACCCACAATAGAATAGAATAGAATAGAATAGAATAGAATAGAATAGAATAGAATAGAATAGAATAGAATAGAATAGAATAGAATAAGACCCGGTTAGAAAAGACCTTTGAGATCACCAAGTCCAACCTATCATCCAACACTATCTAATAAACTAAACCATGGCACCAAGCACCCCATCCAGTCTCTTCCTAAACACCTCCGGTGATGGTGACTCCACCAGCTCCCTGGGCAGCACATTCCAATGGCCAATCACTCTTTCTATGAAGAACTTCTTCCTCACCTCGAGCCTAAACCTTTCCTGACACAGCTTGAGACTGTGTCCTCTTGTTCTGGTGCTGGTTGCCTGGGAGAAAAGACCAACCCCCACCTGGCTACAACCTGCCTTCAGGTAGTTGTAGAGAGTAATAAGGTCTCCCCTGAGCCTCCTCTTCTCCAGGCTAAGCAACCCCAGCTCCCTCAGCCTTTCCTCATAGGGCTCCAAACCCCTCCCCAGCTTTGTTGCCTTTCTCTGGACACCTTCCAGCATCTCAACATCTTTCCTAAACTGAGGGGCCCAGAACTGGACCCCCAGAGTTAGACCTGTCCTCAAGCAGTGAGGAGCCAAGGCACCCACACTTCATGCTGCACGGGTGGCTGCTGCTACAGCAGGAGTATTGTGAAGCCATTGCCCTTGGAGGAGCTTGACCTACTTTGGAACTGGGATGTCAGAGTTTACATTCTTCCTCCCCACTTTTATTAGCCACTGTTTATGTAGGGCCTCCAACACCACTCATTAGAGGGGGTGGTAGCAACCCAGCTAGAATATGCTTCAGTGAGATCAAAGGATCATGCAAAAGTCCTGTATTCAGTGTATTTATTAGAGATCAAATAACATCTATAAAGCTGCTTTTTCCCCTTTCTTTTTTGGTTTAAACTCTACTGATCCTACATTGAGCAGCAGCTTATCTCCTATATTATTGGAGATCTCCCTTGCAATACAGGGAGTTGAGGAAGAAAGAACAGGCATATTTCACAATTCTTCCTTTCTCTCCCATCCTTTTCTCAGCCACTGCGAGCAGCAAACTGAGGGAGCCTGGAGAATCTCAGTGTGCCCAGGTGGCCAAGAAGGCCAATGGCATCCTGCATGCATCAAGACTTCCCAGCAGGAGCAGGGAAGTCATTGTGCCCCTGTACTCAGCACTGGTTAGGCCACACCTTGAGTACTGTGTCCAGCTCTGGGCCCCTCAATTTAAGAAGGATGTTGAGACTCTTGGACATGTCCAGAGAAGGGCAACGAGGCTGGGGAGAGGCCTCGAGCACAAGTGCTACAAGGGGAGGCTGAGGGAGCTGGGATTGTTTAGCCTGGAGAAGAGGAGGCTCAGGGGAGACCTTATTGCTTTCTGCAACTGCCTGAAGGGAGGTTGTAGCCGGGAGGGGGTTGGTCTCTTCTCCCAGGCAAGCAGCACCAGAACAAGAGGACACGGTCTCAAGCTGCACCAGGGGAAGTTTAGGCTGGAGGTGAGGAGAAAGTTCTTCCCAGAGAGAGCTGTTATCCATTGGAATGCGCTGCCCAGGGAGGTGGTGGAGTCACCATCCCTGGAGGTGTTCAAGAGGGGTTGGACGTAGCACTTGGTGCCATGGTTTAGTCATGAGGTGTTGGGTGACAGGTTGGACTTGATGATCTTTGAGGTCTCTTCCAGCCTTGGTGATTCTGTGTGCTTAATTCTGTGTGATTCTCTGTAGCCTGCTACTACTTCTATCACCTTGTCCCAACCAGCTGCTCTTGCTCTTGGAATGTAACAATCATCTGCACTGAGAAAAGCAGCTCTGGCACTATATTTCAAAAATAAAGTTTCCTAACCAGAAGATCTCTGCTAAAAAACACCACACACTTTACCCAAGCATCCCACTTTGAGAAGAGATAAATGGGCTGGTACAACCTTACAGCTGCTTGCTCTTCACTCCAGCCTTGCTCTGTGAATATCAACTGCTTTCCCCATAAGCTCATCAGGCTGATTAAGAGCAGAGAGTTTTTTTCCTTACATTTTCCTGTGACATTTATTGCAGTATCTACAGGTAGTAATTGGGGGCCAGACGGGCTGGGAGGAATCTCTGAAGGGTTTTACTCTGCTTTAAGGCTCTGCCTGGCACATTGCACAATCACTGGTGGAGGTTTATGGCAGGATTTCCCAGGTAAGAAAGGATAATATTATATGCTATGGGAAATTTAAGAAGGGGAAGGATAATTTGGTAAACATTTCACTGGGGAGAAGGAAGAGTGATCCAGTTTAAAATACTGGGTCTGTGCACAGCACTTGGCCTTTGGCTTTCCCAGAGGCTTCCTGTGTAACCTTTGAAAAAAGCCACTTGGAGAAAGCTGTTTATGAAGTTCTTTAGGCACGAAAAATAATGATGAAATTGCTTTGGAGATCTGTTTTGCATTCATGTCTCAATCTCCCATATGTAAATGTGAGAGCAATAATATTTAGTCCTTCTTTGTCCCTGTTGGCTTCTCCCAGATACAAGGCACAACGTGGGGAGCAGCTCTGAGGACAGGCTGCACCCTGCAACGAAGGCTGAGCTTCAGATGTCCTTGTTGTTGCCTTGGCAGGGCTGTGTCAGCCTTGGGAGGCACCAGTCAGAGGATGTCTGGGGAAGGAGCAATCTGGTGGCACTTGGCCTCTTTCAGGCACAGGGCTGAGCTAGGGCTGGGATTTGCTGTGCGGCTGCTTAACAAACCTGCTTGGAGAAGAAGCCCAATGCATGCAGAACCAGCAGTCTTGGCTGCTGTTGGGGTGATGCCTGACACCATAAGGGCTCTGTGCTTCCCAGGTCCTTATGCAGGGTAAGGAGCAACTCAACAGGTCTGGGAGGAGTATGTACACTTGCTTTTTCTTGGGCTGAAATAATTTGCCAGTGTCCCTTGATAGGTGGCAGGGAGTAGTTGAAGCCTTGTGCAAAATCTTTACTAAAATACTCCAGGTTACTCATTTTAACATGTCAATTTATTGAGACATTTGGCATAAATTCTGTAGCAATTCTCCCCAAAGACTTCAGCAATTCAATCCCCCCCCCTTTTTTTTTCCCTCCTAAAGCATTGTAGACTTTAATTAATAGCTTTTATATTTCAGAATAGCCAAAGGCAAGCTGCTTTAACCAGAAAAATGTATATATTGACACACCTTTAAGGCCGTAAACTTTTCTGCGTATTAATATTGAAAAGAAGCTCATTAATTAGGCAGTCACACACACACACAAATCTTCTGATAGAATAAGTGCATTGAAAGTTTTAGATCACTTGGGACAAGTTCTGCCTGGAGCAAAGCTGCAAAGTTAATGCTCTGTATTAACTCTAGCAATCAACCCCCAAAATGGCTGCATCCCTCAAGGCCAGTCATTCCATTTGATCAGGCTGCAAAGCAAATTAGCATTCTCTTTGCCCTGGCTATGATGCTTCCTATCCCTTTCATGAATAATGTATTGCTCTCCCCTGCCCAGGATATGCTTGTTTTACCATCTACCACCTTTGCAGCGATGTTTGCCCCAACAAAAGGCATCCCCTGTGGTTTTGGTGCTGTCTGGAACCAAGCAATAGATACTGCTCTCTGTCTTCTACTGAAAAGCAGCATTTGTTGCATGGTGGTAAGAGTTTGTTCCAGCGACTGCTTTGCCATTCTACTTCCTCCAAATTCTGTCTTCTTTATTCAGCTGAAACTCCTTGTAGAGAAATGCTCATGAACTCCACAGAAAACTCTGCCTTTACAGGAGATGACAGTTGAACAGTGGCAGAGGTGAGTCACAGTAGCTGGTCCTCTTGGAGGATATCATGCCTGGGAAGTGAAGCAAGAAGTCCTACACAGGGTGTTTTTCATGTACTGACCCATCACATGGAGGTTGCAAGGCAAAGGTTCTCCCAGGCTGTGCCCTGCATTTCTGCCCCAGCTAGCCTCCTGCTAGCTGAGGTGTACCAGGGCTGCCTCACAATTTAGGTCTCCTTGCTGTGGAGTATAGGGTCAGGGATGTTTGGAGAGGAAAGTGTCTCATTCAGCCCTGAAGTCACTGGAAATTCTCCTCTATTCTACACTTTAGGTAGAGCAAAAGAACATCTGCTCAAACTACCGAAGCTGTGTTTTTCTGTTGCCTTTGAAGACAGTTGCAAAAAGAAAACAAGGCTCTAGGATGATGCTTTCACCACCCTCTTCCTCTCCCATATCTCTGCACATGCCTAAGAAGGTTCTTGAGAGACAAAATCCTCCCCACTTCTCTTTTCTCACTTCCTATCTCCTGAAACCTTGTTATCAGTAAAGCCCTGACTGGTTTTCAGGAAAACTCTCCTACAAGATACGGAGGAGTCTGTCACTTTGGCTAAAATCTGAGTCATTTTTCCCACGCATTCCTGAGCTGAATCAGTCTCTTGGTCTCATTGTAGTCCTTTTTTTTCTTTCCTTTCCCCTACTCCTGGAATTTTTATTGACAAATACATGAAGAATCAATTTTAATGAGCTCTGCTAACCTACTGTACAGCGCCGCTGCATCATGTATGTTAAGTAGAGAAGTAGGGCCACGAGGATGAGCAGAGGGCTGGAGCACCTCTCCTATGAGGACAGACTGAAGGAGTTGGGGCTGTTCAGTCTGGAGAAGAGAAGGCTCCGAGGTGACCTCATTGTGGCCTTCCAGCATCTGAAGGGGGCCTACAGGAAGGCTGGGGAGGGACTTCTCAGGAACTCAGGTAGTGATAGGACTAGGGGGGATGGAATGAAGCTGGAGGTGGGGAGATTCAGGCTGGATGTGAAGAGGAAGTTCTTCACCATGAGAGTGGTGAAGCCATGGAATGGGTTGTCCAGGGAGGTGGTTGAGGCCCTGTCTCTTGGAGGTGTTTAAGCCCAGGCTGGACGAGGCTCTGTCCAGGCTGATCTAGTGGGGTGTCCCTGCCCATGGCAGGGGGTTGGAACTAGATGATCCTTGTGGTCCCTTCAACCCTGACTGATTCTATAATTCTACCTGAACTTCAAACAGGGACCCAGAACGAACAGGAACTTTTATGAGCAACACCCGGCTACCACATAGAACTTCAATGATTTTCATGAGTTTTTGCTTGTTTTCGTCTGTGCAATTGAGACTAGAAGCAAATCTCTGTCTTCTGATGTCCAGAGAACAGTGACATGGGAACTGGCCTCATTAGCACTCATGGAGATGCTGGTACAGCCTGGGAAGAGAACTGTAGCTTCTGGACTTCTTAAATTTAATGACATAGCTTACAGGGGCTTTTGATCCTCTAAGTTATCTTTACTTACAAGCAGGCTCATGAAAGTCAATGGCACCTATTTAGAATATAGAAAGTTAAACACAGGAGTCAGTCTGTGCAGGATCTATAGCTGCCAAAGCAATCTTGCCTTGTACAAATGTCATAACGCTTTCTAAAATTAATAAATGAAGAGACTGTTTCCTTTTCACCAAATATTGGATTCTGTGTGCCCATTCCAAGTGCCCCTTAAAGTACATAACTGAACGAAGTATACTCTGCGCTACGAATCACAGCTGCACAACGAGCGCTGGCGGTGGCAGCTACAGCGGAGACCTGGGTCCTGCTTGTCCCCCTACTCCTCTTTTTTGTTATTTTTTTTTTTGTCCTTCCTCCCCCTCTTCCCTCCCCTTCCCCCGCGGCTGCCGGAGCCGGAGAGAACTCCTGTGCAAAAGCCCGGCCATCACCGCCCGATCGCCGGTGCTCGGGCTGGAAAGTTGCGGCAGACTCCGGGTGCTCTGCTACAGCGGGGAGAAGGCTCCGGACTTACAAAAACCCAGACGGGGAAAGGGGCCACGGGCTTCTTAGACCTTTTGCACCGTTCTTCTTCTTCCTGCACAAAGCCGAAGGCAGCATCTTTGTGTTGTTTTGCTTTTGCCCTTCCTGCTCCTTTCTCCTTGCGCTCGGGTGTCGATAAGTGCCAGGAGCTGCTGCAGCCGGCTGTGCGCTGCGAACGCCGATACAAAAAAGGCAAGGAGACATCCAGGTGGCCCCCGGGTGCCGGATCGTCCTTGGCTTTGGTTGCTCTGGACTGACGAAGCCTCAGAAGCCGGCAGAAGGAGGCGGCGGTGGAGGGGAGCCGAGGAAGCAAAGTCAAAGTTGATTTGGAATAAGAGAGAACGGCCAACCCTCTGCCAGGCTGCGCGCTGGAGTGAGGTCTCCAGCCCCCTCCACCGGGAGAGGTGCCCGCAAGACAGCGATGGCCGGAGAGCTCAGCATCGGAGCCGAGCTGCCCACTAGCCCCCTGGCCATGGAGTACGTCAACGACTTCGACCTGATGAAGTTCGACGTGAAGAAGGAGCCCCTGGGCAGGAACGACCGTTCGGGCAGGCACTGCACCCGTCTGCAGCCTGCTGGCTCCGTCTCCTCCACCCCCATCAGCACCCCCTGCAGCTCTGTGCCCTCCTCGCCCAGCTTCAGCCCCACCGAGCAGAAGACCCACTTGGAGGACCTGTATTGGATGGCAAACAGCTACCAGCAGATGAACCCCGAGGCGCTGAACCTCACCCCAGAGGACGCGGTTGAAGCCCTCATTGGGTCCCACCAGGTATCCCAGCAGCTGCAAGGCTTCGAAGGCTTCCGGGCCCACCACCACCACCATCATCATCATCACCAACACCATCACCAGTACCCCACGGTCACTCACGAAGACCTGGCCGGCAGCGGGCACCCTCACCACCACCATCATCACCACCACCAGGCCTCACCCACTCCCTCCACCTCCTCCAGCTCCTCCCAGCAGCTCCAGAACTCGCACCAGCAGCATCCCCCCTCCAGCAGCGTGGAGGACCGGTTCTCAGATGACCAGCTGGTCTCCATGTCTGTGAGGGAGCTCAACAGGCACCTCCGAGGCTTCACCAAAGATGAGGTGATCCGTCTCAAGCAGAAGAGGAGGACCTTGAAGAACAGGGGCTATGCCCAGTCCTGCAGGTATAAACGTGTCCAGCAGAAACATCACCTGGAGAATGAAAAGACCCAGCTCATTCAGCAGGTGGAACAGCTCAAGCAAGAAGTGACCCGGCTTGCCAGAGAGAGAGATGCCTACAAGCTCAAGTGTGAGAAACTTGCCAGCAATGGCTTCAGAGAGGCCGGCTCCACCAGTGACAACCCATCTTCCCCGAGTTCTTCATGTGAGTGCTTAACAAAAATAGTTAAAAACAAACAAAAAAAACACCCCACCCCCAAAACCTGACCCCCGTCACCTTTCTCCCCCCACCCTATCCTCCTCTGACATCTCCATCCATCTGTCTGCTTGACTAGAGAGAAAGAAGGAGAGAAAAAAATAGAGACTTGATTTTTTAAATATTTTTTTTTTTTTCAGCATCGTCTTCTAGAGTAGCTGTGGGAAAAAGTAGGCTGGGGGTGGGGATGGGAGAGGTAAAGTGCAGCTTTTTGGCTTTTGTTTGCGAGTTAGAGAGAGGGACAGAGGCAGAGAAGGACAAGTAAAGCCGTTTTATAGCTTGCTTGCTTGCAGAACGAGATGGACTTTAAGAGAATAATAATAATAATAATAAAAGACAATGAACAAGCCATCTATAACATCCTGCCTACTCGGAGAGATAGAGAGGACAGACACAGCACCATCTCATGCACAATTTACCTGCTTGGAAAATAAAACAAAACAAAAAAAAAAAAAAAAAAAGAGAATAAATCGAGAGGACAATATATGCAAAGTCTTCATATATTGCCTGCTTTGAGAAATGAGTTACAGGACTCAGATGGGACATTCAATCTCAGAAAGGAAAGAAAGGATGATAAAAAAAAAAGAAAGAAAGAAAGAAGGAGAGAGAGAAAAAAAACACAACACAAACAAAAACTCATCGGTTTTATTGCCTGCTTGATTATATAGAAAAATACGAAAATCTGCATTAAAAATATTAATCCTGCATGCTGGACATGTATGGTAATAATTTCTATTTTGTACCATTTTCTTGTTTAACTATAGCATGTTGATCATCGACCATAGATTTCTGTTGTTGTTTTGTTTCATGGATAAGGAAAGCATCACGAGTTATCAAACTTTTTACTGCTTGTGCAGTTTGGTTCTTTGGTTTCACTCTCTTTTATTTTTCTTTGATGGTTGTTAGCTTGTAAATATCTGCTACTTCAAACCGCACAGGAGAGAGGGGGGGGGGGGGGGGGGGGGAAACAACCCCAACACAACGAAACCCCACGCTCACACAAAAGACAAAATAACATTTCAGCAGGCTGGTTGTATGGTTTGTTTGGTATTAAAGAGATACTTAAGGAGAGAGAGGGGGGGGGGAAAAAAAGTTTTGGGCATTTTGCATTAGAGAAAAAAAAAAAAGAAAACAACTTTGTATATCTGGTGCACTTTTAAGTTGTATTCTTGTTTGGTGGTTTTTGTTTTGTCTTTGGTTTTGGTTGTTTTGGCTTTTTTTTTTTTTTTTTTTTTTTCTCCAGTTTTCATTTTGGTTGTTGTTTGTTGGGGCAGAAGCAAACTCGCCTGAATGGCGTTGGCAAAGCTGAAGTTAAAGAGGGATAACTCTCACTGGTCACTAGAGCCTACTCCATGCTTTAAAGTGGAAGAGAGGCTCTTCCCTTCAGGACACTTCCCAGCCTGGAGGGGTGAGGCTTGGCCATAAAGTTTCCCTTCTGATTATCCACTCAGGAAGCGAAGGACGAGATACCAGTTCCTTTTAAGAAACAATCGCCCCTCGATTTTTTGGGTAGATTAAAAGAAACACCAACCCAAAACCCAGCTGGTTCCGAGTCCTGCTTGAAACAGCAGCGAGGGCTCCGAGTGGCCACTGAAGTTTGATTTCTCACCGGGAGCAGTGGATGAGTTGGGCTGGAAAAGCATTTAGAACTAACACCCACCCACCCCCCCCCGTTTTGTTGTTTTAAAAGAAGACATACTGCAACTTTTCAATGTATTCTTTTGCAATGATTTGTAACCTGCTTCTCTGCTTCCCTATGCAGCGAGTGAAAGTTTTAGCCAGAATTTATTTGCAGTTGTATAGTAGCAGTAGTTTGGAGTCTTATGGGTGTTTTTATTACTTTTTTTTTTCCTTTTCCTTTTTTTTTTTTTTTTTTTTTTTTTTTTTTTTTTTTTTCCTCCTGCAGGTCAGTAAAAGGATTTTTACGTTGCACTGACAAAAAAAAATACCAAAATGAAAACTTATTTTTTAGTTTCCTTTTAGGATAGCTGGCACTGCTGGCCGGATGCATTTTAAGTTTGTATTAGTTTATAAATTAACAGTAATAAGGAGATTGTAATGAACAGCATGGTGCTTGCAGTTTTAAATATTGTGGATATTAGTCATGCATCAGAAAACGATCTTTGGTTTTTACTGATTCAACTGTGTTGAAATCAAAACATTGCAGCAGCGGAAAAAAAAAAAATTAAATAAATAATGGTTTTTATTTCATGTAAAGTTCTGAAGGGATCAATTTCAAATCCTGCTTATGATATGAAAAATATTAAAAAAAAACCCCTGGTCTATTGTAGTTTTATTCAGACTGGTTTCTGTTTTTTGGTTATTAAAATTGTTTCCTATTTTGCTTATTAAAATCATTGAAATGGCATTTCTTGGAGGGACCTGCTTCTCTGACGTCTCGTGTTGCCGCAAAAAAAAAACCACCCAACAAACCCACCCCAAAACCCCCAAAGAAAGGCAAACTTTGGGACCTTCCGCGCCCTCACAGCGCCAGGCTTTGCTCGGGGGGTCGAGAAGCTACTTTGCCCACCCGGCGCCGCTGCTGCACACAGGGTGGGACTCCTCTTCAGTACCCCCTCCCCCGCTTTGCCCAAATCTTTCCCTTGGCAGGGGGCGAGCATCTATCCCCCTCCCCCCAACCCCTCCTGGAGAAGTGGAGCGGCCGGAGCCCCACGCAGGGCCCGGCTACTGGCGGGGGTCCCTCTGCAGCCCGCAGGGAGCGGGAGCCTCTGGCCTGAGCCACCCGGGGCTGCAAGAGGGGGAAACGCGAAGGGCAGGCACTTTTTTGTACTTTGGTGTATTTTTTTTTTTTGTCTTTTTTTTTTTTTCTTTGTCTTTTTTTTTTTCTTTTTTTTTTTTTTCTTTTTCTTTCTTAACATTAGAAATGAGAGGACTTGGACAAGCCTGTCTTTTCCCCTGGCTCTTTTGGAATCCAGACTGTCCATTCACTTTCCTCTCCATCTGCACATTTTGTTTATTCTGGCTTTTTGTTGTCGCTGTCTGTTTGTTTTGTGGTGATTTTTTTATTATTATTATTTTCGAGTGTGGGTTGGTGTTTTTTTTTTTAATTTAATTATTGTTATTTATTTTATTTTCTGATCAACGGGCAGTTTAGAAGAGGGCTCAGCACCTCGCAGTCTCCCCCAATTCATCAGCTGCTTCCAAGGCAGAGAACCGCGAAACTCCCTAAACGGCAGCCGGAGGAGGTTAGAAATCGCCCCCGCTCCTCTCCCGGCTGCGGAAGCAGGAGCCCCGGAGTCGGATCGCAGCGTGTTCTCCAAGTGTGGAAATCTCTTGCTGAACTTTAAATCCCTCTTAAAAACAAAACCCAAGGCACCACACAACTGAAAAGAATAGCCCCTCTCTGCCCGGCTCCTCTTCCCAATAGCAACGAGATGTCTTAGCAGGGATGGCATAAGGAGAGTTTGGATTTACAAGAAAAGCAAACACACACACAGAGCAAAAAAACCCAGTTAAAACAGAGTGTGGGTAAAAAACAGAAAAAAGCAAATACAGTAACTTAAAACCAAAACCTCTCTGAAATCCCTGCCGTATCCCTGTCTTGTCAGAGCCAGCTGGGCCAAGCCCCTGGGCTGGGGGAGCTTGGAAAGGGCCGGGACACGTCCCAGCCCCCGGCTACATGAGTCAGGCCGAAGAACAAGTTCGTAGCCTGCTGCCCTGCGAAGGGGGGACAGGAGTTTGCAGAGGAAAAGGATGAGAGTGCCTGGCTTTCCCTCTATAGCCTCCCCCTTGCCAGTAAATGCTATGGCTGCAGAAAGCCTGAGAGGAATATTGTTTGTGGGAACTGCCACCGCATATTAATGTCCCTTCATGCATGCATTGAATAAATCACTGGGGCTAATTGAACAACAACAACAACACACACACACAAAAAAAAATAGGAAAAACAGGCCTTAGAAAAGCCCTCCCGATTCCCACCGCAGAACTGTGTCAGCAGTGGAGCAGAGCCGCTGCCCGGCCAGGACGGCTGCAGTCCCCAGTGCTTCCCAGCGCCCGCTTCCAATTCTGGGATTTCATTTATCCCAGTTCACAGAAAACAAAAATGCAGCCCCGCACCACCACGGGCACAGCCAGGGCCAGTGGCACCGGGACCAGCCGGCTCTGGGAGGGATGAACCTGTCTGAGCCCAGCCTGTGGGCTGCCTTCCCGGTTGGGGGTCGGCCTGGACTGGCTGGGAGAGGGTTCCGACACGTCGGGGGAATGGGCAAAACCATCTGCCCTTGTGCTCGGCAGAGCCTGCGACTGGGCAAAGCCCACCGGCACCCAGGATGGTCAGCCCTTGTGGTGTCGGAGTGAGCAGGGCTTGCCTATCCTCCCACGTTGCCTTGTTCCCCTAGTTCAAAGGAGCTCTGCAAGCAAAAGGTGACCCCCACACCCCCTGGCATCACTTGCATCTTGCTGTGCCCGCATATCCACTTTGATCTTTCGCCGTTCATCACTGATTCATAAATATTTGTTGACACAGGAGTCGAGGGCATGATGGAGAGAGGTTTCTTGAAGAGAAAAGGAAAACGGGACCAACCCCCTCCATATCCCTTCCCCTCGCTGGAACAGGCCTGTCAGCCGGGTGCTCCACCAGGAGCCGGGGTCATGGGGGTCAGCTTAGGCCGCCTTCTTGGGGCTCCCTACTTCCCACCTGGAGCACTGTGGAGATGCTGAGTGGCAACCCTGGGGGATAAGGCATCCCCAAAACCTGCTTTATGCCTTCTCCGGATATGCCGCTTTGCGTGCGCGTCCTCTGTTCGTCCTTGGAGCCACTTGTCCCCAGGCACATCCCGGCCGGGGTCTAAGGACCCCGTGCCCTGGAGTTGCAACACCCTCGAGCAGCCCGTGCGCACCCCGGGGCTCGGAGGAGGCTGGAAGGCTGCAGCTGCTGTCGCGCACCGGGGCTCCGTCGATGCCCGAGAACACAACGGCTCAGAGGGGCCTAGCACTGCCCACCTTCCGTTCCGGGAACCTGCCCTTGAGGCTCTGCAGAGCGAAGCTGCTGCAAGCTGCCTCCGAAAATATCCCGGTGTAAGCAGGGAGTGGACCCTGACTCTGATCCTCTCCTTGCAGCCTCGTGGAGGATAGGGTCGAGGTACCAACGAGCCAGAACCGGACCCAAATCGGGACTTGGACCGCACACCCCCGAATGCAGCAGGGGGTCGAGGGCTCTGAGGTGTGCTGGGAGCAGAAGCTCGGTGCCCTTGCAACCAGCGATGGGCCCGTCGAAGCACCCCGGTAGCAGCACAGCTGGTACAGGCTGGCTGCCCTGCACACTCTGGGGATGGTGGGGGAAGAGCCCAAGGTTTCAACCGCTAAATTTGGCTGCCCGATGACAGTTCCCTACGTGATCTCGTGTAGTGCAGGAGGACGATTCCCTTCAGTGAAAATCACATTATTTCATTTGATCTCGCAGTTTTGCAAGAGCTATTGCTAACAGCTGTAGCAAGAGCTGCACATCCACCCCACCGCCCCCATCCCCGCCCCCGCCCCTCCCCGGCCGGGGCAGAGGTGACGAGCGGCTGCGGCTGCTCCCAGAATTAAACGAGATGCTCAGGCAGGAAACACAATTGACAACATTCCCCCCACCCCCGCCCCCTTCTCCCATTTGCTGACCCAAACCTCACCGACTATCTCTGCCAACCATTTAATAGACTCTTCTCAATATTGCCTTTCCTCCAGGAGAGTGTATTAAAACTGATTGTCTTTAATTCCAAAACAGAGAAATCTGAGACTAA
>CM066599.1:5702500-5967500 GCA_033816785.1 Picus viridis | reverse complement strand
AAAAAACTGTCTATGGCTTTCTGATTTGCAGTATTACCAGTTCTCTCTCATGTTGTGATTTCTGCCCTACTGAGTGCAGACTTAACCCAGGAGGTGACACAAAAGAGAAGGTCTCCTTCCTGGTGACATTTAACAGCAGGTTGAGTTTAAATGTGAAATAACCAGGTTTTATTTTTGTATGTGTAGCTCAATAATTAATGAAATAGCTTGGCTGAAATGTAAAACATAGCAGAGGTATCAGCTGGTCTCTGCCCTGGGATCTAAACCCAATACTTCTGCTAAATAAATCTTGTATCTTTTAAAAGAAGCCCTTCTCCATAATCTGTTTCAAATTGAGCACTCCAGTAAATACATCAAGATTGCTGCATCACATTGTTTACAGATGAAACAGTTTAAAGGTGAAGTTATTTTTGGTTTAAATCTTGTCTGTTTTAAAATGAAAGGCATTTCTGGAGTAGCTGCTGAAAAACAAAAATACCAGGGGGAAAAAAATAAAAAGGGAAAAAAGGAAGAAGATAAAATGTGGCACTGTGAGAGTTAAGCAAGGTCCTAGGATCCAAGTAAATATTTAGATGAGTGCTCAAAGAGGGGGGAAAAAAATCTCAATATAACCAAAATATAAATCACAGTGCTTTATGTTAGCTGTCAAATTATTCTAGCCCCTGCATTCCAGTACTTGCTCTACTGGTAATGTCACATACAACGTGTGGGCTTATGCCCTAGTGCAGGTTTGGCAGGTAATTAAAGTCAGTTGCATGGAGGTTTACACAGACTCCCTCCGATCCACTGAAAGACAAACAACCTGTTAGCCGTGATAGCTTCGAGTGTGCAAAGCTATCTGTGAAGGGATTCTCACAAGCAGGGGAGAAAGCCTGACTGGGGTGTGTGGGCTCCCTGCCTTGGCTCCAGTGTAGGTTAACTCTTTGGTGCCTCTGGAGCTGGTTGCTCTCTGCAATGGAAACTAGGTAGTAGCAGAATCTGCAGCCAGGCATTTGTCAGAGGGCAAAAAAAGAGTCATAAAAACAAGGCCTGAGGGCAGATAGCCCTGGGGTCAGGTTTGCCTGCATTCTTGACCTGAGGGAGACTATTCTTGCTAGAAATTATCTGTGTGATTTAGTCTTTCTGCTTTGCCCTGGCTCTGATTGTTGGAGACTCCAGAGACACAGAGAATTATTCCCAACAGATTCACAATGCAGGCAGTTCTTCAACCTGAGCTGGTCTTGGAGACCTCCAGCTCCATCCTTGGGAGACAACCCGCAAACAACGCCCATAGCTTGTGTCTCATGGCCCTTGATAAATCCACTTATGAAAGAGAAGCAGAATCAAAGTCTGGAGGCTCACCCCCTCAATCGCTTTCATCTTCCCATGTGAATCCCTTGCGTGAGGGAGGATTTCAGATGCATCTCTCATTTTGCTCTTCCTGTCATAGGTGTTCCCATCTCAGTGAGGTGGATCTTTGCACCAGGCTGCACCTGCACTTCTCCTGTTCCACGTAGGAAAAGGGCATGGAGCTGCAGGTTCTGCTCTGGGAGCTGAAGTGTCATGAAGCCACACCTGTGTGGATGCAACCTGGGTGTCAGGAGCCGTGCCAGCACAGGCACCAGTGCTGTGTGACACCCTCTTATTTAACCACACAATTATCATGGCACCAAGCTGACTGGTTGCTGCCCTCCGGCTCTCTCCACACGCCCTGCGTCATCCAGCCTGCAAAGACAGAGGCTGGGGGCAAAGATTAAATCCTTCCCCATATGGATTGCATTTCGCCGCCTTTCTATGGAGGCTTCCAGAAGGGAAGTCAAACTGCAGTGGAGACACCCATCTGCAAGAATAACCCTGCCACTAGCATCATTTCACAGGGGCTAGTGAACAGCCACCATCTGTTTAGCTGCCATCCATTTGCCTAGCCGTGAGAGCACCCATTCATATTCATTTAACCAGTCTCTTATGCTAATCTCTGTCTACCTCCTTTCTTATCTTCTAGTCATATACAAAACCAGAGAGCAAGGGCCTTTCTGAATTAGCCCAAATTCCTGTTGCTCAGCTTGGGAAATATTGGGTCGAACCCCAATAGTAAGGGAAAAACAGCCTCCAAAAACCTCAAAGCAGGCAGAGATCAGCCTTTGGAATTGCTCAGGTCCATTTATCTGCCCTAATCAAGCAGTGATTTGTCTGTCTGATATGGGCTTAGATAAAGTTTTCAGCAATTTGCAGTAATTAAATGTGAAAGGGGAAGAAGCAGAAGGTTTCCAGGCAGCATACTGCAGAAGGGGAGTTTTGGAGGAAGACAGAGAACCCCTTCTTAAACATCTGCCACCCTGCATGGAAGGTAGTGGTGATTTCCCTACTCTCATGGGGTTCCCCTGTCCTCTTCACTCCCTGCAAAGATGCTCTCCTCCTGCTGCTAAAATCAACCAGAGGAGAGAGAAAATCCTTGGAGAGCTGGAAAACGTTTTCCAAAGACATTATTGCCTCTGATTACCACAAGTGACAGATATTAAAAAGGAAGGAAAAACCCTCCAAAACCAAGGAAAGCCACTGCTACCTCCCCACTAAGGACTTTGCTCCCATGTCAGAATGTGCAAGCCAGAGCACAGTGCAATGCTCAGGAGAGTCAAGATAGTTGTCGAGAGCAAAGTATAAACACTTCCAGCAAAGGCACTTAATAGAAGTTTGTTTGCCAAGTGCTGCAGCCTCCTTTCTTGGTTATGGTGAGGAAAGGATCTTTTTCATTAAGTGGGGGGAAAAAAAACCCTCCTCCAATGAAAACCAATCCAAATTCTTCTGAATGCAAAAGATTTTTTGAGGGGGATTAGACAAGATGACTTTTGAGGGTCCCTTCCAACTTTTTCTATGATTCTCTTCTAGCCTTTTACTTTGTTATCCATTGGCTCTGGCAGGAGTGTACCTAGTGGAGTGCCCTGCATCATGTGTTCCACTTGCAAATGTTAGCTGTGAGACAACAGCCCTGTTCACAGATGGGCCTGACCTGAGCCAGCAAATGGGTGTATTGAGGGAACCCACAACAGTGAGCCAAAGGGGATGCAGAAGAAACAAAGTGGAACCCTTCTTGATCATAAGACACCCAAAGTTTCTGGGGAATTTGGCCATTGATGTTGGTGGGGCTTGAGGTTTACCCCAGCCTCAAGGGGTGGGTTCTGCCAGCAGATAGCTGAACTCAGGAAAGAGATGCACTGCAGCAGCAGTTAAGCCATAATCAGTATCTGCCTTTGCTTGAATCACTTTGCTCCACCCTGAACATGCAGTACAGCAGGGCTTGGAAGCTCCTCCAGCCAAGAACTTGGGACTCCAGGAAGGGGTGTGTTTGTTCCTCTTCTGAACGAACTACTTCTTTCCAAAAGCAACCACAGTTGTCTCGAGCTACTGTCTTCAGTTCAGTGAGCCTCCTAGTAGGAAATAGAAGCTTTCAGAATGAAAAAGGCCTGAAGATGATGCTTCTGTTTAATTAACTAATGTACCCTATGGATTCAAGCTTTTTCCTTGAAATCTCAGCTGGCTTTTTAATTGCTGTTCTCAGCGCTATAATTTAATTCCTCCTCCCTGGACTGCACTTGCCTTTTCCCAGGGTGCTCTCACTGAGAAAGCCCATGAGAGAAAGCTCTTGTAGCTGAACTAGGGGAGAAGCTTCCAGCAGAGAAGCTGCTGATGACTCCAAGATGACTCCAGAAAACCTCCCTGACTACATCTCTCCATGCTCCCACATTATGGAAATGTTGGCTGGAGAGGAGCTCCAGAGGTCTCTCATACAACCTCCCACTCCAAAGCAAGACTGTTGCCAACACTGCATCAGGTCAGCTGTTTCTCTGTCTCAGCAAGTCATGAAAATCTCCAGGGGTGGAGATCCCACCACCTCTCTGGGTGTCTGTTCCACCCACATTCTGCTAATTTGATTTCTTAGAACTTACTCACCTCCAAAGCAACTCTATTCTACCAGAAGGACAATAACTTCAAGATGTTTTACAATACACCCCACCCCTGTTATTCAAGGACCTGATGACCCAGAAACAAGGAGATGAACACCTATTATAGGAAGTAGGAACATTAAGTCTTCTGTTTAGGTTCTCAAAATCCCCACTGGACTCTTCCTCAAGCTTGCAGGGTTGAGGCACCTGCACTACTAGCAGTAAAGTTCTCCAGGCCCTTAAAGTTCAGCTCCTGGGATGGCCAGAAGCAGCTTACTGCCTCCCTCAAGCTTAGGTCTGATTCACATACATGAAAATAAGGTGTTACTGCGCCTCTCCTAGCTTAAGGCTCAATTTGTTAAGGTGTTCTCAGAGTGTTCCCATCAGATCTATCCAGGGTTAGTGTACTGAGTCCATATGTGTCCTACCTCTTCGCCTATACATGCACAGTTGCAGTCTCCTTCCCTCCACAGCCTACATTGTTCTGTACAAAGCAGAACAGCTTTGGAAGAGCAGAGTAGGAGAATAATGATTCCTAGCACCTCTTGGAACGGGTACTTGCACCTTTGGGTGCAGTAGCAAATACAATCTCTTTCCCTTTCCCATTAGGCAGGCAACCAGAGATGAGGTCTCTGGAAAGGAGCTATTTGAATGCCTGCCCTTGGGGAAAAATTCTGTATGTGACAGAGACGTAGACATCAATAGAAGACTGAATGGGCGGGGGGGGGGGATAATCCCCACGAGAGCATGATTTAATTCATTGCTTTATTTCTAACAGCTAGCATGGATGGCATGGTCATTCAGCTGGTGACAGGGCTCCTGGGAGAGTCATGAGGACTACAGTGACACCATCAGCATCCTGCTATTTTCACTACCAGTTAGAAGCTTTGGTGGTATTTGGTTGCCATCAAGTCCACATAAAAAGCAAACCCAATCACCTCCTGAGGAAAGATCCAATAGCTACAAATTGGAGGAAGAAAACATTCCAGACTCAAACCAGCTGGCCCTTTTATTTCATAATGACAAAGCCCAAATAATTGGTGGTTGGAACAACTCAGGAGGGGTTGCAAAGGTATATTCATTGCTTGGGAACTGAAGGGAAAAACTCAGATATTTTTCCAAAGGGTCATTTTAATTGCATTAAACTTTAAATCCAGCCATACCCTGTGCTCTATTATACATGTGAAATCAGATTAGATATCACAGTGGTTTCTTCTGGTCTTACAATCAATGAGAAAAGAAAAAAAAAGGAGAGGAAAAGAAGGTAATTGTGGTGATAGTGGAACAGTGAAGAAATATGCTGTTGAACTAGCAGGACTGCTAACAGACATATGAAAATATTATGGATCCTAGAACTTGTAAACCAGATTGCATTCACTTCAGCAAGAATCCCACCATTGCTGTATTGGTTTTTGGTGTTTTTTTTTTCTCCCACCCCCCAATTTAATTTTAAAGAGGCAATATCCTTTAAGCTTCCATTCTGCAGCAGGGTAGATTAAATGGAAAATAGAGAAGTGCTGCGGAATAGATCTAGGGATGTTCAGGGCTGGAGGACAACTTAATGAAGCAGAAACTGTGTTACCATACTTCTAAATAGCTTTAATTTATACAAAATATTATCTTTGTGTCTTTCATAATATGATGCAGAGGAGCCTCAGAGTATGGTGTAATTCCTCTGCTTTTCAAGATAATTTCATCCATTTTAGTACCTGGGTTTGAAACCAGCCCAATTCAAACCAAAAGAGCTATAAAGGTCTTTTGCTCTAATTGCTGAAACAGGCTTGCACGTATTAAATCAGCTGAATGGTTGGAAAAGGCTTCATTGTGTATAAAGAGGGGTAAGTACCAGACCACCTAGAGCCCAACCCTGCCAGGTATTTGGATTGTCCAGTGTTGTCAGATGCAGAGTACTCAGGACTGGTGGCTGGGTCTGGGTTGACCTCCTGATTACAGCATGACAGAAACTGGGAACCTCCTAACACAGGTACAGCTGCAGATCCAGGCTTGGGTTTGTAGGACTGTTTTGGCTGCACCTTCACACTTTTTGGGTCTTTCTTATTCCCTTCCAAGCCCAGGAAGCAGCTAAATGGTACCCAGGCCCCAAAGCACTTGATGCTGACAGTGAAGCTAAGAGCAGGAGCAGCAACAAGAGAGACCTGTGGTTGAACATGCACCTGAGACAGGATTTGTTCCCTGCTGCTGAAGATTATGTGCTGGCATAAGCTCTGAAAAGGCTGAGGGTACTGTAAGGCAAATAACCCCAGTGTTGGGGCAGCCACAGGCAGTCCCCTCTGGTGTGGCTCTTCCTGACCAAAGATGAAGGAACAGTGTCACTGAAGCAGGTGGACTTGCACTGTGCTGGGATCCCTGGGAGGACTCCACTTCTGGAGAAGCATTCTGGCTGAATGCAACAATGATCAACACTTTTAGGGCAGAGGTAGTACCTTTTGGTGTGTTTGACCTCCCAGATGTTTTGAGATGTCACTCTACCACTTCATATACTCATTAGATACCAAGCCCATCTCTGCTTATAACTCACAGCGTGATCTTGGTTAAAGCAGTCTCTGTGTGAACTGACTTTTATTTCTGAGAAGGATATTATCTCACATCTTTTACTCACCCCTGAAAATGATTTTGAAACCTAAATGGCAGGCATCTAATGTCTAGCACCTTATTTAGTCACAGATGTTTGAATGTGCTCAAGACATGTAAAACCAGGTTTTTTTTCCCCCACTCAATATGTAAGAAGTGTGTGGGGGGAAAGAGACAGAAAGAAAACATGTTGCTGGGAGGTATCTTCATTCTGAATAGAAGTAGAGTTCATTAGCGAGGGAGTTCATCTTTTCTTTATTCCTCACAACATGCATTTCCATGATTGGTTGCAAGTCTGGCATTGCTTCTCCTTCATATGCTGCCAGCAGTTTTCTATGATCTTAATTTTTCTCCCCTTCTGTGAAAAACCTCAGGAAGAAAAAATTCCATGTATGAGCCTGCAAGTGCTTGATTGACACACAGATTAATGTTACACAATTAAGGAGAGCTATCAGGTAAGTGCTTCTGAAATCACAATATTACACAGGCAGGCAGGCTTCCTGACACCACAGTAAGTAGAAATACTTGGATAAAAAATTATTTAGAATCACCATCTATCATCATGAGGAACCTTGTGTTGTGCTGGAAATAATTGACAGCTTGATGGCTGTGAACGTTTCCAATCCAATAAACTACAACATAATATTTCCAATCACAACACTGGTGGAGGATTTACAGTGGTTGCCCATTCATTAGAATAAATAAATAGATAAATAAATAAAGGAAGGAATGATGGAGCTCTAATTTGTGAGCAACTTGAGTGTATTTTCAACTCTATGATCAGTGTCCTTCAAACCATCACTAATCCAAGTCATTTCATTCATGAATAAACGAGCCATGAATATGCATATCAAATGCAGCACAGTGTGGGGCTGCCCTGGCACCTTACATCCAGAAGGTCATGGACATAAATCTTCTTAGATGCTAAATATTTCCTCTACCTCAGCTGGGCACTGAGCAGCTCTGCAGTTTCCTACACCATTAAAGAGAGAGGTGTAATTGGGTAGAAACCTCATGTATTCACTCCCGTGGTTCACATGGATGGAAGAGAAGCTGGAATGAAAAAGGATGGAGCTTGAAATGAACTTGCCAGGCACTTGCAGGCAGTTCATCAGTCACTGAACATGAACCTAGCGGCTCTGCCTCTTCCAGGAGCCCTGCGTGGTCTCATGCCTGGCATCGGGGTTTGGCTGCACTTGTCTTGCTGATCTGTTTAAAGTGGATGGGATATGGATTCTCGTCTCCACAACCGGTGCAGGAAATTAGTTTGGAGATCTCAAGCTGCACCAGGGGAGGCTTAGACTGGATGTTAGGAAGAAATTCTTCATAGAGAGAGTGACTGCCCATTGGAATGGGCTGCCTGGGAGGTGGTGGAGTTGCCATCATTGGAGGTGTTTAGGAGGAGATCTGATGGGGTGCTAGGTGCCATAGTTTAGTTGATTAGAAGGTGTTGGATGATGGGTTGACAGCATGATCTTGAAGGTCTCTTCCAACCTGGTCTATTCTATTCTATTCTATTCTATTCTATTCTATTCTATTCTATTCTATTCTATTCTATTCTATTCTATTCTATTCTATTCTATCTTCAAATAAAACCCAAATTGCTGCATTCTTTGAGCCACTTTGTGCCAGTGGATGAAGCAGCTGGGCAATTGGCACAGGGCTATGGGTCTGAGGTCCAGACTGGAGCTCCATCCAGTCCCTCTCCTCTGCCTTCTTCCCTTCCTGCTCCCATGTTTCCTACTCTTCCCTTCCCTCCTGAGAAGTGTGAAGTGGGGGGCTCCTACTCTACTCAGAATAAAGAAGTTTGGAAGATGCAACATCTCTTTTGTTCACCTGCATCCTTGGTGTTATTTTGGCTATTTCTTGATCTTGTTAAACAGGGGTTTAAGCCACAGAGAAAACTCTGATGAGGAGTAAAAGACTAAAGCTGTTAATGTTCAAACAATTAAAAAAGAAAAGTAAAAAGGATGTTCCTGACTCAGCCTTAGTCTCTTGGCTGCAGAAGCACTGAAAGCAGGAGGTAAATTTATGCAAGGTTTATTTAAAGGAGAAATTTAGAGAGTTTTGATTTACTTCGATTTGATTTTTTTTTTTTTTAGATAAACATTTGTTTTAAGCCACCACCAAGACATTTCCAGCAAGGTCCAAGTATCAGGGTTTTCCTTTCCCCACCCTGCCCCCAAAACTAACGAGAGAGAAGGAACATAATATCCTAGAGTAGCAATTAACCTTCAGCAGCCTGCTTGTCACGCAGCATATGCAGATGCAGGAGGAAGAAAAGCTCAACTGCAAGCATGCTGAAGTGCTGTCCTTTCACATTCTTGCTAGAGGACACAGGTTTATAAAAGAGACCATTAAAAAACTGGACCCAGTTCTGCAACGGCTCTTGTGAGGTGCAGAGGTAAATGTGGTCATCCTTCTCCAAGGTCTCACTGCAAGGTGAGAAGGTTCACCAGCAATTTTCCTAACTTCTGGGTTGTTGAAAAAATAGATGTAACTATAACTATATAACTATAACTATATACATATATAGTTATAATGCTCTATGTAATTACATATTTGACTATATATGTATTTTGCTATATATAATTATACCTATAGTAGTAATGAATATCACTACCACTCCCTAGCCAGCTACCTGACATTTTTCACTAGATATCTCAATAAAGCTGCAAGAACTCCCACTTGGACCCAGAGAATTTGTTCACTTTTCCCAGCAGTGGTGTAGGAAGGGCTATTGATGGCTGTTTGCTATTCCATTTCTTGGTTGCATGGTTTAGTTGATTAGGTGGTGTTGGATGATGGGTTGGACGCGATGATCTTGAAGGTCTCTTCCAACCTGGTTTATTCTATTCTATTCTATTCTATTCTATTCTATTCTATTCTATTCTATTCTATTCTATTCTATTCTATTCTATTCTATTCTATCCTATCCTATCCTATCCTATCCTATCCTATCCTATCCTATCCTATCCTATCCTATCTAGTCTATTCTAGTCTAGTCTATTCCAGTCTAGTCTATTCTAGTCTGTTCTGTTCTATTCTGCACAGTTCAGCTGAGACTGGGGAATCAGTGTGGATTCCTTGCCTTCTGCTCCATGTGGTATTACTCTGCTCCCCAGCAGTGAAAAAACCCAAACATCTCCCTGTCCTAACTGCAGCAATGCTTGTCAGAAGATTGGTTTCGCTTTCAGACACGTACTTCTTCCCCATCTCCCCCCAGTGTTATGCATAATTGTTCCAAGAAAAGAGATATTCTAGTAGGCTATTGCATTACTGAGATGGTATGCAGGATTGGATTATAATTTCCAGGGGAAAGAAGCCCAACACCCGTCAGGAGTTATTCAAGCAGATTAAATATATCCACTGGTCTCAATCCAGGCAGCAGGCTGGTTTCATCACCGCATGAAATAAATCTGGGCAGGTCAGGTTGGCTTTTTCTCCTCCTTTTTTTTTTTAACCAAACCTGGCTTAGACAGCTTCACTCAAATATTTTCTTTCACATGTTGCTGGCAAAAGCATCAAAACCCTCACTGGGCTTATATTACGTCTGACAATCACAGTAATTCATGATCAGAGCTACTGTAGATTTATTGGAGCATGCTGCAGCCATGGGATGGTGATGACTGGCTATGCTGCAAAATTGCCTGCTAGGATGTCTCAGAGCTGCCAAGTAATTTGGGTTAACAGCTCTTTTCCTCAAAGAAGCACCTTTGTGAAGAGAACTACCCTCATTGTACCTCATCTCTAGATGAGAAGGAGTAAGGATGACTCAGACTACATTAGCTGCAGAGGTCTATGATGTTGAAGAAGTTACTACTGTCAATGAAAGCAAAATGAAACAAAGCTGATTTGACAGCTCTCCAAGCTGTTAATGGAAGAGTGCAGCCCTGGAAATGATAGAAATAGGACAATATCCTAATTTTTCCTCTGCACAGTCACCTGCTATATTCCATCAATGGGGATGGACAGCTGCAGGTCCTTACAGGGGAGAGTCCTCCTCTTCACACCTCACTAACACATGCAGACCTTGCTATCACAGCCCTTTCATAGCTTATGAATTTCTACTTCTTTCTTACCAGTGATTTAAATTCCTTGATGCAGTGGTGCTGAAGAAGTCTGAACAGCCTGTTCCTGGTGAAAAGTGAAACTCTCATCACCATTTTGAGTTCCAAACAGCAGTTCTCTTCAGGAGAAGTTTCAGGGCCTCTTTTTCTAAATTTAGCCAGGTTTCAGAATTACTGCAGGACAGCCAGTCACAGTGTGGATCCCTCATTTGATTTCACCCCTTTTTTTAAAGGGTTTCTTCATTTGTCTGGAGTCTAGAAAGTAGTTTCAAGTTATGTATTTTGATCCTTCACATTTTAAAACCTCCGTTTTTGACTGGCAGCATCTGGCTTCTCCAACTAGTGTTTCCAACAGCTTCACGAACTGCTGTATTGTCTGATGGACTGCTGCATCTTCAAAGGCATGCTCTTTTCAGGGGAGCAGAGCTGGTAGTTTTATTCCAGGAAGTTTGCTGCATGACACAAGGACCTTTTGTGGGCACTTTGCTCTTTTTTCTTTCTAGGATTCCTTACTCTAAAACAACTTTAGAGAGAGAGGAAAAAAATAGTACAAGACTGCTCTTTGTGTATTCAGCTAGCTAACTGTCATGATTTTATGAGGAGTCTCATGACACTTGGTATTTTTCTTAAAACCCTAGACCTTGGAGTCATACCTATATACCAGAGTTCCAGGATTAATTAAGAGAAGAAGGTTTCCAGACTGCGTGGATGTGGCAAAACCCTGAAAACAGTGAACCATGAGAGCAGAACGAAAGAGTACTGGGACTGCTTTTACCAAGGCTCATGTTTTAGGAGCTGAAACCCTAATTTCTGGAAGCACAGGGAGATGTGGAGGCAGGAGAGATAGGAAGCCTTTGCCTAACATTGATCCATGATACTTCTGCCACTGAAACATCCTCTGAAACTGAGCCCTTTGTTTTAGAATCATAGAATCAATAAGGTTGGAAAAGACCTCAAAGATCATCAAGTCCAACCTCCCACCCAAGACCTCACGACCACCAAACCATGGCACCAAGTGCCACCTCCAATCCGCTCTTGGACACCTCCAGTGATAATGACTCCACCACCTCCCTGGGCAGCACGCTAGGACAAAAGAAACGGCCTCAAATTGCACTGTGTGAGGCTAATTGGAGTCAGAGGCTGTTCAAACCTACAGTAGGAAGTAAGATTTAGGAAACCCCACACCCAGAGGACAGAATTAAAAGGAGTTTCCTTGAATCCCAGCCCATCTCTTGCAGACTGTGAAAGTTTCAGGTGTGCTAATTCTATTCTAAACATTTCTATTCTGGGGTAAAATCAAGCAGAAGCAAAATATTGTCCCTTACTCAGATGATAAGGAAGAAATCAGAGGGATTCTGACAGCCTGCTGGTTATTATTTGGATGTGTCATATCTGAGGCTTTACCAGCTGAAGGACTAAGCATCTTTCAAGCTGCTCCAGGTCACTGAGAAGCTCTCTTTAAAGTCAGCTGCTGCCAGTTTCTTCTCCCAAGGGATTTTCAGGACAAGGATTTTTTTTGGGGACAGTGGAGAAGACTCTTTCCTTAAAGCTCCCACAGGGAAGCAGAGGGTGGATAATCCAGATCACAGAACAGGCCTTGCTCAGCTCGATGTTCTTTCCTGTGTCGTAACAGACATTTGATAACAAAGCAAACCTGCATAAGCAAGTCAGCCCATGGCAAAAGAGTAATCCACTTAAGTTGGGTGGTTTCTGTGGTGCAATCCAGTGTAATGCTGCTTCCCCTCTGGCAGTCCTTGCTAGAATCTAAGACATGTTCTAAGTAGAACAAGTTTGCAAGGCTCAGACAAGAGACCACTTTGTAAAGTAACTTGTGTGTGCATGACTTGAAAGAGCAAGAAGAAAGCACACTTAGGACACGTTATTACAGGAGCTGGCAGCAGGTAAAGGCCTCCTTTCTTGTCTTAGTTGGTTTATTAGGAATATGACTGCAGCACCTTGGATGTCATCTGTGAATTAGGACTCCACCAGATCTGGCACCTAGAGATGCTCCTGGTCTTATAAAGCCCATGTATCAAAGGGCTTTTCTGAGTGGTGCAGATAAAGTAACTCAGCTCTCTGAATGCCTGGCACCTAACCAGAGCTCAATGGAGAACCCAATATCTGTTCCTCTTAGAGGTAGGGAGGTACATGTGTGAACAATCATACTGTCAAACAGGGCCTAGAGAGTACCCAAATGCAGTTGCAGTTGAATGTGTTTGTGGAGTCTCCTTCTCTAGAGACTTAAAAACCCACCTGGATGTGTTCCTGTGTGACCTGCTCTAGGTGATCCTGCTTTGGCAGAGGGGTTGGACTAGATGACCATCAGAGGTCCCTTCCAAACTCTACCATTCTATGAATACAGGACAGGTAGAGCACAGCTGCTGAAACCTTGCAAGGTCCAAGTCTCTTCTCCAGGTATTTTTGCTTGCAGTGATCTGAGAAGGAAAAACTTCATTTAAATTTTCTTCAGGCAGTTTAGGATTTTGCAAGGTAGGTTTGCACCAGACAGAAGGCATCTGCTGTAGCAGCTTCTCAGCTCTTTGGGTCCCTCAGTCTGGTCTGCCAGAGCCCTCACTCCTGAGCTGTGATCATCAGTTAAGCCATATGGAGCTGCTCTGCAGTGTCCACAGATGAAGCCCTTGAACTGCCTCATGTATCACCCACAATAGAATAGAATAGAATAGAATAGAATAGAATAGAATAGAATAGAATAGAATAGAATAGAATAGAATAGAATAGAATAGAATAGAATAGAATAAACCCGGTTAGAAAAGACCTTTGAGATCACCAAGTCCAACCTATCATCCAACACTATCTAATAAACTAAACCATGGCACCAAGCACCCCATCCAGTCTCTTCCTAAACACCTCCGGTGATGGTGACTCCACCAGCTCCCTGGGCAGCACATTCCAATGGCCAATCACTCTTTCTATGAAGAACTTCTTCCTCACCTCGAGCCTAAACCTTTCCTGACACAGCTTGAGACTGTGTCCTCTTGTTCTGGTGCTGGTTGCCTGGGAGAAAAGACCAACCCCCACCTGGCTACAACCTGCCTTCAGGTAGTTGTAGAGAGTAATAAGGTCTCCCCTGAGCCTCCTCTTCTCCAGGCTAAGCAACCCCAGCTCCCTCAGCCTTTCCTCATAGGGCTCCAAACCCCTCCCCAGCTTTGTTGCCTTTCTCTGGACACCTTCCAGCATCTCAACATCTTTCCTAAACTGAGGGGCCCAGAACTGGACCCCAGAGTTAGACCTGTCCTCAAGCAGTGAGGAGCCAAGGCACCCACACTTCATGCTGCACGGGTGGCTGCTGCTACAGCAGGAGTATTGTGAAGCCATTGCCCTTGGAGGAGCTTGACCTACTTTGGAACTGGGATGTCAGAGTTTACATTCTTCCTCCCCACTTTTATTAGCCACTGTTTATGTAGGGCCTCCAACACCACTCATTAGAGGGTGGTAGCAACCCAGCTAGAATATGCTTCAGTGAGATCAAAGGATCATGCAAAAGTCCTGTATTCAGTGTATTTATTAGAGATCAAATAACATCTATAAAGCTGCTTTTTTCCCCTTTCTTTTTTTGGTTTAAACTCTACTGATCCTACATTGAGCAGCAGCTTATCTCCTATATTATTGGAGATCTCCCTTGCAATACAGGGAGTTGAGGAAGAAAGAACAGGCATATTTCACAATTCTTCCTTTCTCTCCCATCCTTTTCTCAGCCACTGCGAGCAGCAAACTGAGGAGCCTGGAGAATCTCAGTGTGCCCAGGTGGCCAAGAAGGCCAATGGCATCCTGCATGCATCAAGACTTCCCAGCAGGAGCAGGGAAGTCATTGTGCCCTGTACTCAGCACTGGTTAGGCCACACCTTGAGTACTGTGTCCAGCTCTGGGCCCCTCAATTTAAGAAGGATGTTGAGACTCTTGGACATGTCAGAGAAGGGCAACGAGGCTGGGGAGAGGCCTCGAGCACAAGTGCTACAAGGGGAGGCTGAGGGAGCTGGGATTGTTTAGCCTGGAGAAGAGGAGGCTCAGGGGAGACCTTATTGCTTTCTGCAACTGCCTGAAGGGAGGTTGTAGCCGGGAGGGGTTGGTCTCTTCTCCCAGGCAAGCAGCACCAGAACAAGAGGACACGGTCTCAAGCTGCACCAGGGAAGTTTAGGCTGGAGGTGAGGAGAAAGTTCTTCCCAGAGAGAGCTGTTATCCATTGGAATGCGCTGCCCAGGGAGGTGGTGGAGTCACCATCCCTGGAGGTGTTCAAGAGGGGGTTGGACGTAGCACTTGGTGCCATGGTTTAGTCATGAGGTGTTGGGTGACAGGTTGGACTTGATGATCTTTGAGGTCTCTTCCAGCCTTGGTGATTCTGTGTGCTTAATTCTGTGTGATTCTCTGTAGCCTGCTACTACTTCTATCACCTTGTCCCAACCAGCTGCTCTTGCTCTTGGAATGTAACAATCATCTGCACTGAGAAAAGCAGCTCTGGCACTATATTTCAAAAATAAAGTTTCCTAACCAGAAGATCTCTGCTAAAAAACACCACACACTTTACCCAAGCATCCCACTTTGAGAAGAGATAAATGGGCTGGTACAACCTTACAGCTGCTTGCTCTTCACTCCAGCCTTGCTCTGTGAATATCAACTGCTTTCCCCCATAAGCTCATCAGGCTGATTAAGAGCAGAGAGTTTTTTTTTCCTTACATTTTCCTGTGACATTTATTGCAGTATCTACAGGTAGTAATTGGGGGCCAGACGGGCTGGGAGGAATCTCTGAAGGGTTTTACTCTGCTTTAAGGCTCTGCCTGGCACATTGCACAATCACTGGTGGAGGTTTATGGCAGGATTTCCCAGGTAAGAAAGGATAATATTATATGCTATGGGAAATTTAAGAAGGGGAAGGATAATTTGGTAAACATTTCACTGGGGAGAAGGAAGAGTGATCCAGTTTAAAATACTGGGTCTGTGCACAGCACTTGGCCTTTGGCTTTCCCAGAGGCTTCCTGTGTAACCTTTGAAAAAAGCCACTTGGAGAAAGCTGTTTATGAAGTTCTTTAGGCACGAAAAATAATGATGAAATTGCTTTGGAGATCTGTTTTGCATTCATGTCTCAATCTCCCATATGTAAATGTGAGAGCAATAATATTTAGTCCTTCTTTGTCCCTGTTGGCTTCTCCCAGATACAAGGCACAACGTGGGGAGCAGCTCTGAGGACAGGCTGCACCCTGCAACGAAGGCTGAGCTTCAGATGTCCTTGTTGTTGCCTTGGCAGGGCTGTGTCAGCCTTGGGAGGCACCAGTCAGAGGATGTCTGGGGAAGGAGCAATCTGGTGGCACTTGGCCTCTTTCAGGCACAGGGCTGAGCTAGGGCTGGGATTTGCTGTGCGGCTGCTTAACAAACCTGCTTGGAGAAGAAGCCCAATGCATGCAGAACCAGCAGTCTTGGCTGCTGTTGGGGTGATGCCTGACACCATAAGGGCTCTGTGCTTCCCAGGTCCTTATGCAGGGTAAGGAGCAACTCAACAGGTCTGGGAGGAGTATGTACACTTGCTTTTTCTTGGGCTGAAATAATTTGCCAGTGTCCCTTGATAGGTGGCAGGGAGTAGTTGAAGCCTTGTGCAAAATCTTTACTAAAATACTCCAGGTTACTCATTTTAACATGTCAATTTATTGAGACATTTGGCATAAATTCTGTAGCAATTCTCCCCAAAGACTTCAGCAATTCAATCCCCCTTTTTTTTTTTTTTCCCTCCTAAAGCATTGTAGACTTTAATTAATAGCTTTTATATTTCAGAATAGCCAAAGGCAAGCTTCTTTAACCAGAAAAATGTATATATTGACACACCTTTAAGGCCGTAAACTTTTCTGCGTATTAATATTGAAAAGAAGCTCATTAATTAGGCAGTCACACACACACACACAAATCTTCTGATAGAATAAGTGCATTGAAAGTTTTAGATCACTTGGGACAAGTTCTGCCTGGAGCAAAGCTGCAAAGTTAATGCTCTGTATTAACTCTAGCAATCAACCCCCAAAATGGCTGCATCCCTCAAGGCCAGTCATTCCATTTGATCAGGCTGCAAAGCAAATTAGCATTCTCTTTGCCCTGGCTATGATGCTTCCTATCCCTTTCATGAATAATGTATTGCTCTCCCCTGCCCAGGATATGCTTGTTTTACCATCTACCTTTGCAGCGATGTTTGCCCCAACAAAAGGCATCCCCTGTGGTTTTGGTGCTGTCTGGAACCAAGCAATAGATACTGCTCTCTGTCTTCTACTGAAAAGCAGCATTTGTTGCATGGTGGTAAGAGTTTGTTCCAGCGACTGCTTTGCCATTCTACTTCCTCCAAATTCTGTCTTCTTTATTCAGCTGAAACTCCCTTGTAGAGAAATGCTCATGAACTCCACAGAAAACTCTGCCTTTACAGGGAGATGACAGTTGAACAGTGGCAGAGGTGAGTCACAGTAGCTGGTCCTCTTGGAGGATATCATGCCTGGGAAGTGAAGCAAGAAGTCCTACACAGGGTGTTTTTCATGTACTGACCCATCACATGGAGGTTGCAAGGCAAAGGTTCTCCCAGGCTGTGCCCTGCATTTCTGCCCCAGCTAGCCTCCTGCTAGCTGAGGTGTACCAGGGCTGCCTCACAATTTAGGTCTCCTTGCTGTGGAGTATAGGGTCAGGGATGTTTGGAGAGGAAAGTGTCTCATTCAGCCCTGAAGTCACTGGAAATTCTCCTCTATTCTACACTTTAGGTAGAGCAAAAGAACATCTGCTCAAACTACCGAAGCTGTGTTTTTCTGTTGCCTTTGAAGACAGTTGCAAAAAAGAAAACAAGGCTCTAGGATGATGCTTTCACCACCCTCTTCCTCTCCCATATCTCTGCACATGCCTAAGAAGGTTCTTGAGAGACAAAATCCTCCCCACTTCTCTTTTCTCACTTCCTATCTCCTGAAACCTTGTTATCAGTAAAGCCCTGACTGGTTTTCAGGAAAACTCTCCTACAAGATACGGAGGAGTCTGTCACTTTGGCTAAAATCTGAGTCATTTTTCCCACGCATTCCTGAGCTGAATCAGTCTCTTGGTCTCATTGTAGTCCTTTTTTTTCTTTCCTTTCCCCTACTCCTGGAATTTTTATTGACAAATACATGAAGAATCAATTTTAATGAGCTCTGCTAACCTACTGTACAGCGCCGCTGCATCATGTATGTTAAGTAGAGAAGTAGGGCCACGAGGATGAGCAGAGGGCTGGAGCACCTCTCCTATGAGGACAGACTGAAGGAGTTGGGGCTGTTCAGTCTGGAGAAGAGAAGGCTCCGAGGTGACCTCATTGTGGCCTTCCAGCATCTGAAGGGGGCCTACAGGAAGGCTGGGGAGGGACTTCTCAGGAACTCAGGTAGTGATAGGACTAGGGGGATGGAATGAAGCTGGAGGTGGGGAGATTCAGGCTGGATGTGAAGAGGAAGTTCTTCACCATGAGAGTGGTGAAGCCATGGAATGGGTTGTCCAGGGAGGTGGTTGAGGCCCCGTCTCTGGAGGTGTTTAAGCCCAGGCTGGACGAGGCTCTGTCCAGGCTGATCTAGTGTGGGGTGTCCCTGCCCATGGCAGGGGGTTGGAACTAGATGATCCTTGTGGTCCCTTCCAACCCTGACTGATTCTATAATTCTACCTGAACTTCAAACAGGGACCCAGAACGAACAGGAACTTTATGAGCAACAATTCGGCTACCACATAGAACTTCAATGATTTTCATGAGTTTTTGCTTGTTTTCGTCTGTGCAATTGAGACTAGAAGCAAATCTCTGTCTTCTGATGTCCAGAGAACAGTGACATGGGAACTGGCCTCATTAGCACTCATGGGAGATGCTGGTACAGCCTGGGAAGAGAACGTGTAGCTTCTGACTTCTTAAAATTTAATGACATAGTTTACAGGGCTTTGATCCTCTAAGTTATCTTTACTTACAAGCAGGCTCATGAAAGTCAATGGCACCTATTTAGAATATAGAAAGTTAAACACAGGAGTCAGTCTGTGCAGGATCTATAGCTGCCAAAGCAATCTTGCCTTGTACAAATGTCATAACGCTTTCTAAAAATTAATAAATGAAGAGACTGTTTCCTTTTCACCAAATATTGGATTCTGTGTGCCCATTCCAAGTGCCCCTCATGAGCTGGGGGCATATTTCAGCACTGGAGCTGAATACATATCATTTTGTACTTTGGGCTGTTCTATACATCTCTCCTGGTGGCTACATTTCTCTTTGTAATTCTGGAGGATGGTTCAATAATCCTATAGAATTGCTCTCACTGTCAATGAAATGCCTCTGGCCATTTTCATAGGTTTTAGGCATAGCTTAGCAGCAGCTTATTTGAGTGAAAACAATGCAGGAATAGAAGAAATATTCCTTACCAGCTGCAACTATGCTGTGGGCAGCTTTCTGTTGTGAGGGTCCAGTACCTGCTGTAGAGAAGCTGTTGAACAAGCCAAGCCAGCACTTGGTCTTGGATCAGCTGACATTTTTTTCTGTCCTGCAGACCTTTGTAGATAAAGGGTTGGTTTTTCATATCTCCTCTCCTCTCCTCTCCTCTCCTCTCCTCTCCTCTCCTCTCCTCTCCTCTCCTCTCCTCCTCTCCCTCTCCTCTCCTCTCCTCTCCTCTCCTCTCCTCTCCCTCTCCTCTCCTCTCCTCTCCTCTCCTCTCCCTCCTCCTCTCCTCTCCTCTCCTCTCCTCTCCTCTCCTCTCCTCTCCTCTCCTCTCCTCTCCTCTCCTCTCCGAACCTCTCCTCTCCTCTCCTCTCCGAACCTCTCCTCTCCGAACCTCTCCTCTCCTCTCCGAACCTCTCCTCTCCTCTCCGAACCTCTCCTCTCCGAACCTCTCCTCTCCGAACCTCTCCTCTCCGAACCTCTCCTCTCCTCTCCGAACCTCTCCTCTCCAAACCTCTCCGAACCTCTCCTCTCCGAACCTCTCCTCTCCTCTCTGAACCTCTCCTCTCCTCTCTGAACCTCTCCTCTCCTCTCCTCATGATGGCTGATCACCAGTAAGGAAATACTTCAGCCTGAATATTCCAGGTTTGGCATAGTTATAATTTACTGCAGATGGGGCCTCACCACACACACCAAGAAAGCACTTGGTTACCTCAATACAGGGCAGCATTGCCTGTGAATATGTGCCATTATGCTGGGAGGTATCATAAAAAATAATCAAACCCAAACTGGTGTTGTCAGTGTTGACAGACATTAGTCACGTCACTAGCCTGCCAGCATGAGGTAGGACTGCTCTGATCCTGAGGTAAGGTGTTGAGTATCCTACCAGCTTAGCAGAAGATGCTGAGACAGCCTGGGTTTTCCTGGAGCTAAGCCCTGAAACCACATCATCTGAAGATGAAGGGTAGTGTAATACTCCTGCGCTCATAGAGGCCCTGTCCTTGAGCCCAGTGATCTCACTCCTTCAGTGTTCTACAGACCAAGCCCTGATTTTCCACAGTGGCACACCAAACAGACCAGGTGAAAAGGTAAGACCACAGGAACCAGTGGTTCTCATGGCAGTTCTATTTTGCTCATTTCTGAAGAGGAACACTTGCCTGAAGACCGATGAGATAGAAAAGTGAACAACTGCCTGACAGCTGGGTGGTTCTTCAGATTCTGTGCTCAGTTACCAGCCCCAAGGTAATGATAAATGCATCAGCTCTGCTTCCGTAGGTGTCCATTGTCCATGCCCCTGCTTGTTACACGCCTGCCCTTGCTTGCCCTCATGTCTGTTGAACAGACATAGCCTCAGCAGAGGCACGGGGCCAGCCCTTCCACATATTGAGCGTGAAGAGGCACACAGCCTTTCCCCGCTGCACCTGCAGAAAAAAAGAGGTTTTTCTTGATCTAGGCAAGGCATGCAGCTGCCCACACTTAGATGAAACAAAAATACACCCTGCTGCTTTGCTTGAAACTCAGCATGGAGACTCAAGGTTAGTTTTAAGTACAGGGCATTGCACTGCTCTAGTCTGGAGCGGCCAAAGATGCTAGAAAGATCCGCCAGGGTGCCAGAAAGAAACCATTATTTTCTGGGAGAAGGTACACAGCAGCAGCAGCACTCATATACTGTTCCCAGGAGCTCTACTACTAGTTTCCCTCTACTGGAAGGTTTCTTTGCAGCAATCCTCCATAAGTGCAAAGCAAATGCTGCATCCCATGTTGATGAACATGGGATTTGCAACTATGTCCCTATGCTCTCCAGAAAAGCATTAAGAACCAGCTAAGCAAACTGCCTCCATCAGCGGCTGCTGAGGACATATTGCTGGGATCCCTCCCATGGGAAAGGAAGTGCATTGTGAGGGACCCACCTTTCCCCTCCAGGACAGATGAATCAACAGCAGTTCATCCTCCCAAGTCCCACATGTCACATCTCACTACCCCTCTGCAAAGTAATGAAGAACTGTGACATCTCATGAGTCACGGCACTCTTGCAGCTTGAAGCTCCCAAGCTCTGGGCTGGCTGCTCTGCCAAGGGGATTCTGAAGTATGGTGAGCAGGAAATCACAACTATTCCCCCATAAAATATTTTGGAAAGGATTAAAAAAAAAAAAAAAAAAAAAAAGAAATCATTTTCACTTTTCCCATTCTTTCTAAAGAAACTTTCCAGTGACTTGCTTTAAAACAAACCCCCAAAGCAGAAAGCCTCCAGGCTTCTGGCTCTTGTCAGTGTTTTCAAATTGTTCTTTCAGTTTGGGGATTATTTTTTGATGCTGCTGAAAACTAAACTGTTTAGATCCAGTTTCAGCAAAACACACTGAAAAGATTTGGCTTCATCTGAGTGTGGTTTGGGAACTATTCTGCAGGAAGACAAATCGCTCTCTACCGAGCTCGGCCTGCTATAGTAATGCTCATTTCCTTGCTTATTTTACCCCTTTCCTCCCTCTTCTGTGGGCAGGGACTTTACCTTCCTTTTGAGGTTGTTCAACACCCTCCATGTTCAGGGCATTACTTTTGTGGAGAAGGGAAGTAACGATAATGGATTTGGAAATGTATGTTTAAGTCTAAAGGCTATTTAAGATTCCCCATTCAATTTCATAGAATAATTAGCAAGCAGATTTATACAGAGCTCTAATTTCCAGTCTTTTCTGAGGTTAATTTCCTCAGGGTTCAGTCACAGTGCTAAGTGGTTTTTTTTTCTAGAAGTTTCTAGAAACATTGTTCTTGGTCATTCCTCAGGACATAAGAATGAACTGGCCTCCATTCTTTGGCTTATGGATGCCAAATGTGAAAGCCCTTGGGAAAACTTGGACCATTGGGCTTGGCTTAAAATGTTCAGCAGTTCCAGTTAGACATCCAGACTTTACTCCAAGCACTCAATTCTAGAGAGGCAAGTTTTTCTCCCAAAGGAAAACAGACATTTCTAGCAGGACTTCCTGAGTGCTGCTGCTGGTGATGTTGCAGGGACAATTGATGACATTCTTTGATGCCTCTCCTCCTGGCCCTTGCTGAAAAGTAGGAAGTAGCAAAGTGCCTGAAAACATAATTAATAGCAGTAAAACTCTGATCAGTACTTTCAGTAACACATCTGCAAATGTTTCAACTGTACCAGGTAATAAAAACCTCCCTGAGTCTTTTAATTGCCATTTGATTATGGCTGGAGCTTCTTGTGCCACCACCAGTTACAGCAGGCTGAGACTTCATGTGGCAAGCAGTAGTCATGGCTAAGAGTAACCCAGCTAAGACCACAGGGCACTGAGCAGTGGAAGCAGGAACAAGCCCCATCACCTTCAATGGACTTGTAGTCATTTTCTAGATAAATGCAGTTCAAAAATAGACAGTTAAAACAATTATATATCTATATATATATTAGAATGTTAGCCTGGGTTTTGGTTTGCCAACATTTTCCTCTGCCTCTGTTAGAATAAAATAGAATAGAATAGAATAGGAGTAGAATAGAATAGAATAGAATAGAATAGAATAGAATAGAATAGAATAGAATAGAATAGAATAGAATTAGAATAGAATAGAGCCCCATCACCTTCAATGGACTTGTAGTCATTTGCTGGATAAATGCAGTTAAAAAATAGACAGTTAATAAATAAATAAATGTATATATTAGAATGTTAGTCTGGGTTTTGGTTTGCCAACATTTTCCTCTGCCTCTGTTAACCAGATTGTTAATAATCAAATTAAAATATCCCATTGTAGCACCTGAGAGGTGGCAAACTTGTGAGGACTCTGTCCTAGCTTGGTTCCAGAGCATAACACTATGTGCAAGGCTGCTTGTGGCTGTCATTGCATGGCTATTAGCTCCTCCCATTTGTCAGTGCATTCAAGGATATGAAGTGGTTACAAGTCTTAGGAAAACCTGGGTTCAGGAAAGTGATTTTGTCAGTGCTTCCACCAGACCTGCTGTATGATCTAATCCCCTGTCAGACATCAGATAGTCGAGACAGGCTTGAGCTGTATGTCCAAGGGCTACATTGGTTCTGCTGCTCACGGGACTCTTGTTTCTGAACATGATTCATCTAACTCATGCACTCCTACACACACAGACACTTTCTCCTGCTCTCACCACAAACACTGAATGGCAAGAGGATTTTCTGCAGCTGCCTAGATACCCTCATGCTGTCTTCTTTTCAGTGCCCTGCTTATCTATGGGTATCAGGCATCACCTCTTCCTCCATTGTCCTCTGCTCTGATGTTATGCCATCTAGGTCTTCCTGATACCCAGTCCCCTTCTTCAAATGATTGCTCTGTGTATTTGCTTCCTTTTCTGTGGTCTCATTTATGTTTTGCCAACAAATGTCCCTAAAGTACTGTCACTGATGCTTAAATGCTTTTTCATCCTTATCTGCTATCACTTGATCCATTTTTAATTCCACTTTGGTCCAAGTTCTGCAACTTTGCTTCTGTGAGTGCTTTTTTCCCCCCTTTTCCCCCCCTTCTTTTTCTGAAGACCTTTGAAGTGTCTCTGTTTAGGGTCTATTGCTTTGGAAATCACCTTCTGATCAACAGCAAGACACAAGTGAAAAGTTATATCAGCCCTCTACTTCTTCTAGGATGATTTATAGCACATCTCTCCTATTAGTTCATTCTTTTGTACATTTTTTTTTCCTTCAGAAGAAATTGGCTAGAGAGCAAAGGTACAATCAGATTCATGGCTGAACCTCCCCAAAGCTCAGAGCTCTGGGTAAGTCTGTCAGAGACACAGGGGTTAAATCAGCTGCAAGGATCTCTGGTTTGTTTTTCCCTAGAGCATGGGTAACGTTTCCTCTTATTTTTCGTTCCCTCTCATGTTTTTGTCCTGCAGTCTGAGGTAAAATCATCCTGAATTCTCCTGCGCCCTTCTTGTTATCCTCATTCCTCCCCATCTCAGCTTGTGTAAACCTTTCATTTTCCAGAAACCCACTTCCACCTTCTCTGCTCCCTATTACCTCTTCTGCACAAGTCTGTGACTTTCATCCCTCCTGGTTTTCATTCCCCACCAGAGTCTGGTTTTGCCTGGTGTTGAAGTCTCTTCTCTGTGCTACAGAGTTCCTCTTTCCAAGTTGTCATGGTTCTTGTGTTGTTGTAAGAAAAAAACAATCACCTTCCAACCAGAAATCACTGTGAGACCATTCAGGGAGCTCAGGCTCCTTATCATGGCCAGAACTAAAAAACCTGTCCCTCAAACTCAGGGAACCTGGATCTAGTTCTACATATTATTCTAAGCTGAGGAAGATTATAGAATCATAGAACTATAGAATCAATAAAGTTGGAAAAGACCTCAAAGATCATCAAGTCCAACCTGTCACCCAACACCTCATGACTACTAAACCATGGCACCAAGTGCCACGTCCAGTCCCCTTTTGACCACCTTCAGGGATGGTGACTCCACCACCTCCCTGGGCAGCACATTCCAATGGCTAACAACTCTCTCTGTGAAGAACTTTCTCCTCACCTCCAGCCTAAACTTCCCCTGGCACAGCTTGAGATTGTGCTGTGTCCTCTTGTTCTGGTGCTGGTTGCCTGGGAGAAGAGACCTACCCCCTCCTGGCTACAACCACCCTTCAGGTAGTTGTAGATAGCAATAAGGTCTCCCCTGAGCCTCTTCTTCTCCAGGCTAAACAATCTCAGCAGATGTGCATTTTCATTCCACCACTTTCATCTCCAGTGCACATAGGCTTGGTAGTACTCAAAAACATCTCAATTCTTTGCAACAAGGTCTTCAGTAAAAGCCATTAATATGGCACAGGAGAAGAGAAAGACACAGTGAGAGCTCTCACTGAAGCTTTCTAATGAATAGCCACCAGTTTGTAGGTTAAATGATCCAAACAGGCATTACTTGAAGCTAGAAGCTGCCCATTCTGCAGAGGAAGGCAAAGAACTTGTCACAGAATGACCAAATCACCAAGGTTGGAAGAGACCTCAAAGATCATCAAGTCCAACCTGTCACCACAGACCTCATGACTAAACCACAGCACCAAGTGCCACGTCCAATCCCCTTTCAAACACCTCCAGGGATGGTAACTCCACCACCTCCCTGGGCAGCCCATTCCAATGGCTATTGTCCTTTGACCTTGGAGAAAATCTCAACTCCCAGAAAATTAAAGCAACTTACCCTTACATATACACACCCAAATGTTTGTGTGTTGGAAGCAAGACACGTAAATAAATAGAAGCTGAGGATTAAGAAAAATTTGTAATTATTGGATGGGAAGTCTTCTCTTGAATTTGGACAAATGACTCTCAAGTGTTGTAACATCCTGAACACCTGAAATGTAAAGACCCATTTCTCCTTGTAGCTTTTCTCCAGAGACAACCTGCCTGCTGCTTCGTGAAGCTGTCTTGAAGCTGTCTTGTTTTCTGCTCTTTCTGCTCTGGGATCTTCAGGGCTGCTCAACTTCCCATGCAGCCAGTTGTTCTGTCCAGGTTCTCAGGTGCTCATGATCAACAGCTCCTCATTATCTCCTGCCAAACCAGTGATTTACTTGTGGTTGTATTCCCATTGCAACATCACATTGCAATCCCCTGTAGTGGTGTCTCCAAAGAACCGTAGGGTTATCATACAAGGTGAGCGCTGGGCTGGGTTTGGCAGGCTCACAGGTAGCAAACCTGGGTGGGTGAGGATTTCTGCCTGAATAATTAATCCATCCCTAGAAGCATTATTTGAGGCTTGGATGTCAGAGCAAATTTTGTTGAATTTTAATATTTCCTGTAACTTCCACATCTCATCATTGCCCAGTTATTGTTTCCTGTGCTCTCTGGAATGATACCACCTTCCACTTGCTGGCAAGTTGCGGCTCTGTGAACATGTTAAATCTCTCATCTCATTCCAGAGTATTTTCAGCCCTCCAGCAAAGTGTTTGTAATCTTGTCACCCCATGTGGTTTGATCTTCCAACAACCAGCAAGGGTGAATAAGCTCTCCTTCTGACAGCTCCTCATTAAGGGAAAATGGCATATGACACACCCAGTGAGACAAAGCAATCAGCAACAGCAACTTTACAGACACATATCCAATGTAGGTCTCAGATTACAGTGATCACGGGTCCTGCTGAACCATTTCCATCCCAGCAGCCCATCCTGAACCTACAAGTTATCCCAGCCAGGTGGGAAGTGTGAGAGAAGGGAAGACACCACAGCAACAGACCTGCGTAAAGGAGGCAGCCTCAGAGACAGCTTCCCAGTTGCAACATCTTGCAATGAGTTAAGAAAGAAAGAAAACAGAGCAAGCAAAGTGTGTAGGGAGCTCCTTCCTTGTGGCAGTCAAGTGACACCCCAGTGTTCAGAAAAACTCACAAAGACGAGGTGTAACTTCATGTGCAATTAGGAGGGACGTAGCAATTAAACACAACTCTGAATGCAGAAGCAGTTAGTAGAGTGAAAGCATGGGCTTGAGGTTTCCAAGTACAGAATGCCACTAGGTAGGAAAAGGACATTAAAGTGCAGTGGTTCCTGTTTCTTGGCAGGAATGGTAGAATTTTTTTTTACAGCACAAGTTTGTGAACTACCTGAAGATGTGGTTGCTTGTGCACACCCATGAGGTGATCCCTGCTTCTTTGATAAAGTGACTACTTGCTGTAGACTTGCTTTGTGAAAATAAACTGCATGAGTAGTACTTTCTCTTTTCATACTCGGGAAACACCTATGCCCAAATCCTGAGATGGTGTAAATCTGCAAAGCTCTTTGGACTTCAGTAATGTGATGCCAAGTTCCTCCATCAGAGAATGAGACCTGTTACTTTGGCTGAACCTGTGAAACACCACTTCTGTGTTTTTGGACCAATTGTTAGGTAGCTAATCCTCCACTTTGCACACACAGACAGTCTGAGCACTCCCGTGAGAGATTTGGCCTGATCAAGACAGTAGCCAACACAAAGTGAGTGGGAAATCATAAATCATCTAGGTGTGCAATGCAAAGCACACCAATGTGGAGGCTGAGTTTAGGTTTCCCCCAAATGCAGCCTTTAAGACTTTCCTTGCAATCTCTTTGCACACCAAAAACCACACACAGAGTCCCTCAAAACCCACACTCATGAAAACAGCTGGAAGAGAAGGAAAAACAATGAGGTTCATTGTGGAGGAGCAGTCAGTCAAATCTCCCCCTGCGCTCCCCACCCAGATCCAGCACATGCTGGGAGTCAATCAGCTCCTGGGGGAGCCCAGGGAAAACATACACCCACAGAAAGTACTCAGAAAATCTCACCCACTCAAATCCTGCAGGACTTGAGAGGATTCAATATGGGATTTCCTTTCCACTGACTTCTCCATTCCAAAACAATATTTCAAACTGGAGTTTTAAGATAAAAGCCTGTGCATTTGTTTTTCTGAGTGTTTTTTTCATCCTCATTGCCTTCTCCCAGAGGGACAAAAGTAATTTTTACAAGGATAGCTTGATTAAGCCTGAGACTGTCAGCAGGGGAGCCTAGATAGAAGTTTATGTGCAGACATCTGCCAGTGCAGACAGTGGAGGCTCTGCTGTACCCAGCCCTGAAGAGGAGTAAGGAAGGTTCATAGCCAGGGGCTTTGGAACCTAAACCAGTAAATTCTTGATTAGGGAAAAGAAAACAATAGTTCAGGGGTTTTAGTTTAATTTTTTTGGTCTCATTCCTGACAATAGCTGTGCAAACTATTTAGAGTAATGTGAATTCTCAACAGGCTTGTTACAGCCCAGTGTGTCCAGCAAAGCCATCCCTGACTGATTCCACACGAAAGTGCCTCCACTGACCTCAGCAATCTGGCCAACATGGAGAAGCTCAGCTGAGTAGTTCCTTGTGGTATTGTATTTACTCTGGTAATGATGCAATGACATACAGAACTGGGAGCTTTAGAGCAAGTAACTGAGGTTGTGTGTGTGCATGCTAAGCACTTCTGAATGCTCTGAAAAAGGGATTGAGTTGCTGGTGGAAGTAGGACTCCTTGCTGATTGATGCTGACTCTTGGTGGAAGTCAGTATGTGATGAGTCAAGAGCAGCCCTTCTCCTGGTAATTCCACCTTTCTTCTTCCAAGCAGCCTGAGGTCGTATGTCCAGGACTTGGAACCTGTTTATAAATGAAGTACTGGGGACCACAAGATCCTCATCAGCTCTGACTTGAATAGTGGAAAAAAGACAACTTTCCTCCCACATCCAGTATTGAATTAGAATCCAAGAATTGTTTCTGTTGGAAAAGAACTCTGAGATCACCAAGTTCAGTTGTTGGCATAACACCACCATGTCCACTGAACCATACTTTTTAAACACCTACAGAAACGGTGACTCCACCATCTCCCTATTCCAATGCCTGACCTGAAAATTTTCCTAATATCCAAACTAAACCTCCCCTCATGCAACTTGAGACCATTTCCCCTTGTTCTGTCATTTGATATTAGAGTAAAAAGGCCAACAACCATCTCACTACGACCTCCTTTCAAGTAGTAGTAGAGAGCAATAAGGTCTTCCCTGAGCCTCTTCTTGTCTAGAAGGGGACACATCCAGGGATACATTCCTTGTGGTGCCATTTCTGCCACCAGGAAGAGTTCAGAAGCAGTGAGCAAGCTCTGGGCCATCTGCATTGCACTTGTGGACAGGTGGAGAGTTTGCTAAGACCAACAAGGAGCATAGGATATGACGAAGCCCTGGCATGCTGGTGATCCCAGCAAACACAGATGCACTGAGAAGGAAGCAAACTGATGGCACCATGTCCTGGATGCTACCTGGGACCTCCTGTGTCATGAGCTCCCTAGAGTCCTACTCAGGGCAGGACTCAACGAAGCAAGGCCTACTCCTCAGCTCCCAGCAGCGAGCTGGGGTGTCTGCAAAACACGAGCCTGCACAGCATTGCTCTGTGCCCAAGTACATCACACAGGCATCTAATCAGTTGTCTAATTCCTGAGGATTTATGAGCCTCTGTCTTCACTACTTTGTCTTGAAACATCAGAATGTGTTTGAGCACATTCAGGAAGCATTAACGTGGGACTAAGTGCTTCCAAAAATGCGATGCCTGTCAGAAAGGGTTAAGTTTAAAGCAAACTTTTGAAGGGTTGGGTTTTTTTTTTGGGTTGTTTTTGCCAGAAGCAGTACCCTTGAAGAGCCCAGTAACCTATCTGCATCTTCAGAAAATTACAGGTGTTGGAGTGGGCTGTGCTGAAAGGCAGACTGTGAGATAATTGGTGTTTTCTACCCCTCCAGGTTCTTTCGCTGCTGCTGCTGCTACAACTCCTCCTTACCTCATCCGTGGGGTCTGATGGTGGATGCTCTGCTTGGCAGGAGTGGGTCACCCCAAGCCTGTTGGGCAGGTTCTGTTGCTGAGCTGAGGCTGGTGATTATGTGTTGGGATGGTTTGCTGGGGCTGATCCTGCAATGGCAGGCAGGACCCATCTTGTCCACGCACTCACCTGCCATCACCGCAAACCTAATTCTGACCTTTCCTTATGTGCAGTGGCTTCTTATCTCCTTTGCCTTGGTGGCTACTGATTTACTACAAGTTAGAGAATCAGAGAATTGTTTCAGCAGGAAAAGACCTTCAAGATCACAGAGGCCAGCTGTGAGCCCAACACCACCACAGCCACTTAAGCATGTCCCAAAGTGCCATGTCTACATGTTTTTTGAATGCCTCCAGGGATGGTGACTTCACCACCTCTCCAAGCAGCCTGTTCCAATGCCTGAGCAGTCACAAAATTTTTCCTAATATCCAGTCTAAACTTTCCCTGCTTCAACTTGAGGGCATTTCCTCTTCTCCTATCACTATCTTGTCCTCTTGGGACAAGAGGCTAATGCCCTCCTCATTGCAATCTCCTTTCAGGGAGCTGTAGAGTAAGAAGTCTCCCCTCAGCCTTCTCTTCTCAAGGCTAAACAACCCCAGTTTCCTCAGTCACTCCTCACAAATATTGTGCTCTAGACCCTTCACCAGCTTTATTGCCCTTCTCTGGACACACTCTAGCACCTCAATGCCCTTCTGGGAGTGAGAGACTCAAACCTCAACCCAGTATTCAAAGTATGGCCCCACCAGTGCTGAGTACAGGGGGACAATCACTGCCCTGGTCCTGCTGGCCACACTGTTTTTGATATAGACCAGGATTTATCACCCAGCTAGTCTGATGTCGCTGCCCAAACCCACAGCAAATTCAATCCATGAAAAAGAAATGCTCCTTGCAATGTGCAGTCTAGCCTGCCAAAATAAAAAGGGTAAAAAGATTGTGCCTCTCTTCTTAGGTTACTTAGAATCATAGAATCATAGAATCGTTAGGGTTAGAAGGGACCTCAAGGATCATTTAGTTCCAACCCCTACCATGGGCAGGGACACCTCACACTAGAACAGGTTGCCCAGAGCCACATCCAGCCTGGCCTTAAAAACCTCCAGGGATGTGGTTTCTACCACCTCCCAGATTTTTCTCCTCTCTTCACTTTTATGCCTGCCAGACAGACTTTAACTTTTTGCCCTTTTAAGATATCTAGAGGCACAACATGTCTTTTAGGAGAGACCTTATCTTTTTTCCTTTTCTTCCTCATTTTCTCTTCTCCTGCCTTTTTTTTTTTTTTTTTTTTTTTTTTTCTCTTTTAAATTGCTATTTTATTTTTATGTGCACTTGAATATTAAACTCCATCTTTAAAGCTTTGTCCTAACGTTGTGCTAGAGCAAGGATGTCAATCAGAGCCAGTCAGTTTGGGAAGGACTTGCACTGACCTCAGTCATGAGACCCTCTTTTTTTCCAGTGCTGTGACAAGAAATGGTTTGAGTCAGAGGGAGACTGGGGAAGGTCACCGTGAAAGACAAGTGGCTGCAGGTAGGATTCAGGGAAAGGAAGCTGACTTCTGGGACACCTCAAACAGCTGCTTAGCAAAAATATGAATAACTTGTAAAAAGAATAAAAGGGATGGGCAAAGCAAAACAAGAGGACCTGACTGAATTCCCAGTCAGGTTTTGCACACACCAGTGACGATGATTCACTGTCTGGTTTTCACTTTGTTCCCTTCCTTTGACACATGGCAGTTTCCTAACTCCTGCAAAGCTCTGCCTGGCCTTTCACTTTTCCTGACCCCTTTGCCTTTTTCCTCTGGTTAATTTATTAGCAATGACCCAGACTGCAGAAATTTTGCCCCCCATGTTCTCTCTCTTCAATTTAATTTCATGGACTTATGCTAGAAATTATTTAAGTGCTTTAAGAGCATAAATGAGAAAATAATTATTATTACTTTGTCAGATCTTAGCCACCATTAATAGGGCATTAACATTGGAAAGCTGATCAAAAATGTCCTCTTGGCAAGAGGTAGGTAGCAAAATGAAACCAGCTCACTTTACTCCTTTCCTCTGCCTTTCTTTTTTTCCCTTTTGCAGACATCTTCCCAAATTAAAAATGTTTCCAAATGTGTCTACTAAACAATCATAGTATCATAGTAGTATCATAGTATCAGTCAGGGTTGGAAGGGACCACAAGGATCATCTAATTCCAACCCCCCTGCCATGGGCAGGGACATCCCCACACTAGATCAGGCTGGCGAGAGCCTCATCCAGCCTGGGCTCAAACACCTCCAGGGACGGGGCCTCAACCACCTCCCTGGATAACCCATTCCAGGGCTTCACCACTCCCATGGTGAACAACTTCTTCCTATGGCAGGACTTAGAGTGATGTTGCTCCCTGAGTAAGCCATTCCTGCTGAACTCCTGTTGTCTCACTTACCCCTGAAGGTGTGTGACCCTTATGCGACATGGGGCAGTGGTGGCTCCCCATATTTCAGCGGTGAAAGCTGCCCTGGCACTGGCACCAAAGCTTTGTTTGGGTCAGAATCTTGTCCTTTTCACCAGTGATGACAAGGGTGTGGGTCCAATAGCCCTGGCAGGGGAATGCAGAGGCAAGATAAGACCTGCACACATTTCTTAAACGATTTTTTTTTTTTTTTTTTTTTTTTTACCCTTTCTGACTGTAAACCAAGCTGCAAGGCAGACGGGAGAGGGCAGGGCTGCTGCCTACACCTGCAGATGACACCAGCAAGCTGTCCCCGGAGGAATCACTCCTGGGATGTCAAAGACCTGCAGCAAACTTCCTGGTAAGTGACATTTTTCCTGCAATGATTTTGCTTTAGTCAGAAACAAAACATTGTCTTCTGCTTTGCTACAATGCAGGACAGGACTCAGCCCTCCTGGCTCATTCACTGCAGCATCTTCACAAAAATCCACACGTTTTTCACTGAAGTTCACTGCTTTGATCCCCAGATTTCCAAGAGAAGGCTGAAGGGAAGTCTCATTGCTCTCTATAACTGCTTGGAATGAGGCTGTAGTGAGGTGGGGGTTGGTCTCTATTCCCTAGTATCAAGTGGTAGAATGTGAAGAGATAAGAAGCTGCACCAGGGGAGGTTTAGACTGGATAATAGGACAAATGTCTAATAGGACAAATGTCTTTGCTGAGAAGCTGTCCTGCCATTGGAACAGATTGCCCCTGGAGGTGTTCAAAAAATATGTCAGCCTGGCACTTTGGGACATGGTCTAATGGCCATGGTGGTGTTGGGTTGATGGTTGGACTTGATGATCTTAGAGGGCTTTTCCAACTGAAGCTATTCTGTGATTCTGTAACTGAATGTTTTAAGCAGCTCTTTAATAACTATGGTGCAGAATGTTCCACCCCACAGCAGGAGGCTTCTCCTGCAGGTCTGAATTTCAGCACAGCATTCACTAGGGCAGGTCCCTTTCGCTCTGTTTAGGTCCCTGGAATTTTTGCTTCTGTTCCTCCAGCACATGTCAGAGGTGATGCTGGCTGCCACTGTGAGGTGTTTGCTGCTGTCTTCCCTCAACACCCATCCATGCTCAGCCTCTAAGGGATGGGTCTAATAAGACTTTGTGAGGCAAGGGGGAATAAATGTATATTTTCTTCTCATCTCACCCTCTGTTTCCTTCATCTCTCGGCAGGAAATGGCTTGGGGTACTTATTGCTCTCTGTCATTTCTTTTGAGACCCCTTTATTTTTCATTTTATGCATGGTTTAATGCAAGTGTCTCCCAGTTTCAGAAGAGGAAAATTAATTTGTTTCCTCTTGATAGCAAAGTGTTTGCCTTCACCATCAAGTTGAGCTCTACATGGTATTCACCCAGGGCAAGTGGCCCAGGCCTGAAGTCCTGCAGGGCTGCCTTTGGAGCAAGCCTCTGTGAATAATTTATTTTTCAGTTTGGCTACAGTGAGTGAAGTGGAAATTGAGTTTCATTTGAACTAAATCTCCTTCCCTCCCTGCACATGTGTATTTCTCCCCCTGCACTTAACCAGGCTGCACAATGGGTACTTCTGCTGCAATAATCCATATACAGGTGGCTTTGGTGGTATGTTTTGTATTTCTGTACTCAGTGCAGAGCTTGAAGGCACCAGCTGCTTATAGCCAGTGGAGAGGCCACAATGGAGGGAAAAAATGCTCTTTGTCTCCTTCCAAGATGCCAAACAAATGTAAGCTCACTGGGACAAAAAGGCTGCTTTGGTTGCTGTTCCCTCAGCCTTTAGGTCCATATGTGGCTGGGAGCAGCAGCCATGCAAAAGTGACAGGAAAGTTCTTCGAGTTCTGTGCAAAGAGGAATCAGGAGTCTCAGAGCCCACCAAAGTGTTTCACTTCCTCTGCTGATGGAAACTGTGAAGCAATTACTGGCAGTAACCTGTTTTCTTGTTGTGAACTGAACTTGCTATTTGACCTGGTTTTGAAAGGTAAGCAAGGAGCCAGCTAACTGCACATATTAGTGACAGATTTCTAGGTATTCCACAAGCAAATGCATTGCAAAAGGAACTTTATGGGGCCTGACATAGCACTCCATGGGCACCAACTTGCTGCTGCTGTTTGAGGAGATGCTGCTGAAAGTTTTAGCCTAACATCCACAACCAGTTTATTCCTCTGTAGTGCTGTGTAGGGGATGTTTTTCAGCTTTCACCTGTTACCCTCTCCCCTTACAGGAAGGATCCTTGTGCCTCCTAGCAACCCATGGTTTGCCAGGGTAGGCAGGAGCCAAGGCCCCTAGGTATGCCCATGCAGAGGAGGCTCCCAGGTCATCCTGGGCTTGGTGCTGAGCCAGTGCTGCCTGCAGAACACAGGCTACAGCGCACGGGTGTCACCCATGCTCTGTGCAATAGCGTTTGTCCTTCCTGAGCACCAGGCAGCGTGGCTCAGGACTGATCTTTTGGAAAGATAGTTATTATTTGCTGGAGAGCAATTCCTGAAAGAGGAAGTGCCTCTTGCACCCTATTTCCTTTTGCTCTTAATTGGGCCATGTCTCAGAGTAACCCAGGATAAGAGAATGGAAAATCACGTGCATCTCACTTGATGGTGCTCCTCTGCTTCCACAACTGTGCCACATATGTTGGCAGTGCCTGTGGAAGCTCAGCATTGCTAAACCCTCCAGTTCTCCAGGGCAACAGAAGGTTTCCAGAGGTCTGCCCAGTTCAGCAACTTCAGAAGCCAAGGGGATTTTTTCCAGGGGAAATAGGCAACTTTAGTCATGTACTAGGGAGGTAGAAGATACCCAGAATGAGGTTTTCAGTTTCCCCCTTATGGTAAATTCTCAAAGGCACCTTCAGTTTGAACTCTTCTGTTTCAGGCCTTGCACTAGAAAACAAAGTTAAGCTGAACTAAAGCTTCCCTAGCTGGGTTTAGCCGAGCATTGAACTTCTGTCTGGTGAAACAGGGCTACACATGTCACTAAACCAGTGAAAAATCATTTTGAAATGCAGCCTACCAGAGAAGGTTGAGGAATAATATGGTGTTTTCAATACAGAGGGGCTGATTCCTCCTTACTTTGTGAAGTTATTTACAGTTAAACTGCCCTGTCTAGGTTATACAGGGTCACTGACTGTCTGAATACCAGACAGGTGAGATACACAGGAATTGGCTCCACAGGTATTAGCTCCATTTAGTTTTTCACCATTCCTTCTGTATAAGGCGTATTTTCACCTCAAATTTTAACCTCTCTTTGCACCAGGGTGGGGGAATTCACTGTGCTGTGAGTCAAGGCACAGGTGAGCACCGGGAGAGATCACCCAGGCAGGGTGTGGATTTGTATCCCCAGACTGTTTTAAGAACAAACAAAGAGTACCATAAGTAGACCTGATCCTGCCTTAGGGAGCTGAGGTGCTCTACCTGACCTCTCCAGGTCCCTTCCAGACTCTTTTTCACAGCTTCAAGACCAGTGTTGCAGCAGGAAAGGGAATTTGGCTCTTTGGACCTTTAGTTGCTTTGTGAATTCTGAATTTCACATATGCCAGTGTGCTCACATATGCCACATGTGCTCAGTGAAGCACTTGGGCACTGAGGATAATGGCATGAAGTAAATTCTTCTCTGGAATACAGAAATAGCAGCTTGCAGCTCCAGCCAAGCTCTCCATCAGAGGGCACAACAGCATGAGAGCATCACCAAAGCTCAGGAGTAGCCTTCAAAGAAGTTGGACAGTACTCACTAGTTACAAGTTGAAGGGGGACCTGCTGTAACTATGGGGTTACAGTCCCAGAAAGAAGTTTTATTTTTCCCACAAACACTGTAAGTTTTGTTCTCCTCCTTTTAGCAACTGAAACATATCTATCAGTGTCAACCCTCAGGCTAACATTAAGCTCGTTGACTCATAGGCTCTCAAGATCAGGAGAGACTTCTACACTCACCTTGCCTGCCCCCTTGCAGAGGTTGAGAACCTCACCCAGGTATGTCTACATAAAGTCATTAACTCATGTCTGATCAAGTGTAAAGCCCTCACCTGACCTGGCAAGAGGAAAGGCAAGAGGGTGATGCAGCCTCAAGGCTGGCCGTGCATTGTATGGCCAGGGGTGTTCATACTGCATGAGCTATCTCAAGAGGACTCACACACCATTACTTCTCCCTGTGAATCTGCACCAGAACATCCCATAACTTCTAGAGTAAGTGACTAATCCACCATCTCCTCTGGCTCTAGTAGTCAAAGGCTTCATTTGTATGATGGCATCTGATCTGTAGTTGGACTTTTTAACATTTTAGCCGAAAAACTGTTTGAGCAAAAATCTGCCTTTATTTTTACTCTCAGTGATGCTGCCTGGCTTTAATTCAGTACTCTTTGTTGGCAGAGCTGAAAGTGGCCTACCAAGAGGGTCAGTATTCCCTCCCCAGCCCCCTGGGAATACTGGGACACAAAATGATTTAGCATGAATTGCATTATTTGTAAAAAAATAAAGGACCACAAAAAATGCTCTCCCTGTTCTCTTGATTGCTCACACAATGGCAATAACAGGATGGGGGAAGTTATCTTCCCCCAAAAGATGATTTCTTATCATTAATAACATTGTAAAAGTGGCTCTTTGGAAGATAATGCTTTATAAATTTAGAATAGAATAGAATAAACCAGGTTGGAAGAGACCTTCAAGATCATCGCATCCAACCTATCATCCAACACCACCTAATCAACTAAACCATGGCACCAAGCATCCCATCCAGTCTCCTCCTAAACACCTCCAGTGATGGTGACTCCACCACCTCCCTGGGCAGCACATTCCAATGGGAAATCACTCTCTCTGTATAGAACTTCTTCCTAACATCCAGTCTGAACCTCCCCTGGTGCAGCTTGAGACTGTCCTCTTGTTCTGGTGCTGGTTGCCTGGGAGCAGAGACCAACCCCCACCTGGCTACAACCTCCCTTCAGGTAGTTGTGGAGAGCAATAAGGTCTCCCCTGAGCCTTCTCTTCTCTTCTGTGTCTCCTCTTCTCCAGGCTAAACAACCCCAGCTCCCTCAGCCTCTCCTCACAGGGCTGTGCTCCAAATCCCTCCCCAGCTTTGTTGCCCTTCTCTGGACACGTTCCAGCAAGTCAACATCTTTCCTGAACTGAGGGGCCCAGAACTGGACACAGGACTCAAGGTGTGGCCGAACCAGTGCAGTGTACAGGGGCAGTATGACCTCCTGCTGCTGCCATGCTCCTGCTGGCCACACTGTTCCTGATACAGGCCAGGATGCCATTGGCTCTCTTGGCTGCCTGGGCACACTGCAGGCTCATGTTCAGCCTCCCATCTACCAGTACCCCCAGGTCCCTCTCTGCCTGGCTGCTCTCCAGCCACTCTGACCCCAGCCTGTAGCACTGCACGGGGTTGCTGTGACCAATGTGCAGAACCCGGCACTTGGATGTGTTAAATCTCATGCCCTTGGATTCTGCCCAGACCATTCAGTCCTTCATCTATATCTTCTTTTTCCTTGAGAAATGTTGTGATGGTGGAGAAATAAAGCCCACAAATCAAAATTAATCTCAGCACCAGCTAGCCCTTGATAAATGTGGTTAAATCAATAGGAAGCAATGCAATCAAAAAGTAGGAAGAAGTGATAATACCCCACAACAGAGGCATGAGAGAGGCAACTGCAGACCTCATGGAGCTGCAACACTGGGGAGTGGATTAGTCAGAAGGAGGCAGAAGCTGCTAAACAGAACCAGCCCCCCCGCCCCATTCCCTTTTCCCTTCAGTGTACTAATTAATCAGGCATAAAAAGCTCATCAAGGAGCAGTCCAGCAATGAGAACCAGACTAAACCAAGGTTATACTGAAGGTTAAAGACTCAGGATCTTCTTTTATTACTTAAGGGAAAAAAAAAAAGGAGCCAAACACAAAAGAAAATCCCTCTTGCCATCCTCCCCTGATGTACCAGTCAAGGCATGACTTAAACCAAGGCTCTCTATGCAGGGGAGGGGAGACTGACAGCTGTCACTGAGGCCTAAATCTTCTTGGGAGGGGAAAGTGAATGACAAGGGCTAATACTGAGGATGGTTCATCAGCTTTCCCTTTCATTTTCCTGTCCTTTGCCTTTCAGCCTGCAGCTGTTATTGCATTTACCTTAGTAGCCTTTGGTGCTTTCCTGGCTGTTGCCTTTTCATTTAGGTCCAAAAAGCTCAGCTCTCCAGGCAGGCACTAAGCTGAGTCCTTGCATCCACAAGCACTCAGCATCACCTGACTATAGTGGGAGCTTCCAAACACTGGGGGTTTATCCACACCTGTGATTGCTGACATGCACCCAAAAAGTTTATCTTCACCAGAGGTTCTAATTGCTGCAGAATGGGATCTTGCCTTCAGTTTTGGGAAATGGTGATGACTGAGTGGAAAAACTAAACATACATCAATGGCAGAATGTTTTCTGGGCCTCTGGAGGGTGAGCAAACTCTTAGTGAACTCGGTCCTTAGGCCACCAGGAAATGGTCATTGTCAAGCAGGACCAGGTTGGCTCTGCAAGGGTTAGGGGTGATGTACACTACTGCCCTCTACTGCCAGGATCATCCACCTTTATCCATGGGCTACACCTTAGGGTCACACCTGAGTCTTTAGCTCGACTTCAGCTCTGCTGTAACCTAATGCAACTTATTGGAGAGGCTGGATTTGAGATTAGCTCATGCTCAAGTGCAGGAAAGCTGTAGTTCATAAAGTCATCCACCAGATAAAGTCCTGAACTGCTCCTTCTTAAAGCCCTGATGTGATCTGGCTGCAGGCTAGAGCACTCTTAGGAAGTACCCAGATACAACAGATATCGCCCATACAGCTGTGACATGAGCATGTAGGCAACAGCTCTTATTAGAAAATTAGATGTCGTTAGGGATGTTCTCTGGCAATGAGGACAATGACCTGGAATGAGCCATGTCCATATTATTAAGCTCCTGTAGTCACCACACAGGACGGCATCTCATGGGAAGAGTCTCTGGCTGCACTGACTCCTGAATTCCTGGGATGTGTGTGGGAGAACGTTAATTGATTCGGGCCAAAAATGTGCCAGGGCAGGTTGCAGGAATTCAACAATACAAACTATCAAATCCCAATGCCTGGGAATATTACCTGCTACTGTTTAATTTACCAGCAGCATAGGTGTAGCCCTAAGGGCTTATGTAGACACACAGACACCAATGGCACATTTGAGATGCATTTCGGAAGGTGCCTGGTATAGAATGTGATGATGAGGCTGACTTAAGAGCAACAAACTGTTGCCTTTCTGGGTACACATTAGGGCTTTTTATTTGTGCTTCCCAGGGGGAGAGATCATCCTTTTGCATATGGGCAGCACCTAAAGTGCTGCTGAGAATACAGGAGATAAATACATAAATAAAATATGTCTCCTCTACTCCACCTCATCCTGTATTCCAGTCCAGAAGACAGACTTCAGAGGTGCACTTTGTGCAATCCATGCTGAAAGTAAAGAGCCAGAGACTTCATTTTCCTTCTGACTGTGTGTGCCAGAGTGAATGTGAGCTACTGGAGAACATAGAAGGCTCATTTGTCCAGATTCCAAGGAAATTCACTTCTCCCTGCAGATTAATTCTGACTGTACAATGGCAGGCTTAAAACATTTGATTCTTGTTTATGTCTGTTTTTTAACCCGTATCTCAAGAGGATTTAATTAGATTTGATGTTCCTGATATGCTATTTACTGGATTATGATGAGATCAGCTGATAAGGCTTGACATAAACTTGGCAACTTGTTTGGTGCTTTCTCAGTCTTTAGAATTTAATTATGGCAATTTCAAAACAGGAAGCTTGGAAACAACACGAGGATTAAGGACTTGCTGTTGCCCCACTGGGATCAGTAAGATTTATGCCATTGGTTGTCAGTGTTGTCACCTGCTCTCAGCATGCCCAGCCACCTGGAACATGAGTGGATGTATTCCTCTTCTGCCTAAAATCACAGAATCACAGAATCACCAAGGTTGGAAGAGACCTCACAATCATCAAGTCCAACCTGTCACCACAGACCTCATGACTAAACCATGGCACCAAGTGCCATGTCCAATCCCCTCTTGAACACCTCCAGGGATGGTGACTCCACCACCTCCTGGGCAGCACATTCCAACAGCTAACGACTCTGTGAAGAACTTTCTCTTCACCTCCAGCTTAAACTTCCCCTGGTGCAGCTTGAGACAGTGTCCTCTTGTTCTGGTGCTGGGTGCCTGGGAGAAGAGACCAACCCCCTCCTGGCTACAACCTCCCTTCAGGTAGTTGTAGACAGCAATAAGGTCTCCCCTGAGCCTCCTCTTCTCCAGGCTAAACAATCCCAGCTCCCTCAGCCTCTCCTCATAGGGCTTGTGTTCAAGGCCTCTCACCAGCCTTGTTGCCCTTCTCTGGACATGTTCAAGTGTCTCAATGTCCTTCTTAAACTGAGGGGCCCAGAACTGGACACAGGACTCAAGGTGGACCAAGTTCTAATGGCATTTCTCCTTGGGAATGATTCTCCCACTAACTTCAATGGTTTTTCAGGGCTGAGATGAGAATGGAGCTAAGTGACACTAAGGATATGCATGGACATGCAAAAGCCTCAGACAATGTTTTCAAGCAATTTCCCAGGGAATCTGCATGGATATATATTCCCCAGTGTGGCATAAAGTAAGCTCAAATGCACAGGGCCAGAGCAGATGGAGTTCTACACTGTAAAGATTATTTGCATGAAAGTGCTTTTTTTCCCCCACAGTTCCACTCATTTTAAGCTCTCTTCTTACCATGAACAGCCGCTTCTGCTGGAGGCTGCTCTGTTCCTTCTGTAAGCCATTCAGATGTCAAGGGTTAACACCCTGCAGTGTACACAAGCAAGCTCCTTCCTAAACCCACCTATGGGTGAGGATCAAAAGATAGTGGTTGAAATGTAGAATTGTTTCTTTTTATAGCTTTCCACAAGCATGGAGATCACATCTCTCTCTGTTTAATCTGTTTTTGAAGCATCTAATAAATAGCCTTACAATCAAAGCATCTAAGCACCCACAGCTCATATTGAAGCCAGGCCATGACAATGATTAAGGGGCTGGAACACCTCTCCTACAAGGGCAGGCTGAGGGAGCTGGGGTTGTTCAGCCTGGGGAAGAGAAGACTCCTGGGAGACCTAATAGCAGCCTTCCAGTACCTGAAGGGGGGCTACAAGAAGAATGGAGAGGGACTGTTTACAAAGGCCTGGAGTGATAGCACAAGGGGCAATAGTTTGAAATTAGAAAAGAGGTTTGGATTGGACATTAGGTGGAAGTTCTTTATCATGAGAGCAGTGGAACACTGGAACAGGTTGCCCGAGCAGGTAGTTGAGGTCCCATCCCTGAAGATATTGAAAGTGAGGCTTGACAGGGCTCTGGGCAGCCTGATCTAGTGGAGGATGTACCTGCTTACTGCAGGGAGGTTGGATTAGATGACCTTTGGAGGTCTCTTCCAACCCATTCTATGATAAAAGTTATGGTCAAAACCAAGTCACAGCCCTCTTTTTTGAGCACTTTGTTGCCATTACAAAATGCCAGGTAGGTGGAGAACTTTCCTCCTGGTTGGCAGGGTAAAGAGGTGAAGCATTTCTAGCCCTTAGGTGGTTAAAGATGGATTCTGGGCCCATTTTAGCAATGAATGATCATGTAGATGTATGTGTGGGGAGAACCAAGGGGATTCAGGAGCAAGCATTAAAGCTATGATTGAGGGCTTCAGGGTTGATAGTCCTGTTTTCCACTCTTTTTTTTTTGTGGAGGGAGCATTTGCTACAATTGCTGAGTTCACTGTGGCAGAGAAACACCCCAAGTTCAAGTATGGATTCAGCCTGTCTGGGCTCTGACAAAAAAAATGAAAATAATTTCCAGAATATCTTTTTGGCCCAGCCAACATGGATTTAGGAAAGGCAGGTCCTGCCTCACCAACCTGATCTCCTTCTATGATCAGATGACTGCCTGGTGGATGTGGGACAGGCTGTGGATGTAGTCTACCTGGACTTCAGCAAGGTCTTTGACAGCGTCCCCCACAGCAAACTCCTATCCAAGCTGTCAGCCCATGGCTTGGACAGCATCACTCTGCACTGGGGTAGGAACTGGCTGGGTGGCCGGGCCCAGAGAGTGGTGGTGAATGGTGCCACATGCAACTGGCAGCCAGACACCAGTGGTGTCCCCCAGGGATCAGTGCTGGGCCCCATGCTGTTATCTTTATTGATGATCTGGATGAGGGGGTTGAGTCAGTCATCAGTAAATTTGCAGATGACACCAAGATGGGAGCAGGTGTTGATCTGTTAGAGGATAGAAGGGCTCTTCAGAGGGACCTTGACATGCTGGACAGATGGGCAGAGTCCAACAGGATGGCATTCAACAAGTCCAAGTGGTAGGTGCTGCACTTTGGCCACAACAACCCCATGCAGTGCTACAAGCTGGGGTCAGAGTGGCTGGAGAGCAGCCAAACAGAAGGGGATGTGGGGCTACTGATTGACAGCTGGCTGAACATGAGCCTGCAGTGTGCCCAGGTGGCCAGGAAGGCCAATGGCATCCTGGCCTGCATCAGGAATAGTGTGGCCAGCAGGAGCAGGGAGGTCATTGTGCCCCTGGACTCAGCACTGGTTAGGCCACACCTTGAGTATTGTGTCCAGTTTTGGGCCCCTCAGTTTAAGAAGGACATTGAGACACTTGAACATGTCCAGAGAAGGGCAACGAGGCTGGTGAGAGGCCTCGAGCACAAGCCCTACGAGGAGAGGCTGAGGGAGCTGGGGTTGTTTAGCCTGGAGAAGAGGAGGCTCAGGGGAGACCTTATTGCTGTCTACAACTACCTGAGGGGAGGTTGTTGCCAGGTGGGGGTTGGTCTCTTCTCCCAGGCAATCAGCACCAGAACAAGAGGACACAGTCTCAAGCTGTGCCAGGGGAAGTTCAGGCTTGAGGTGAGGAGAAATTTCTTCCCAGAGAGAGTTGTTAGCCACTGGAATGTGCTGCCCAGGGAGGTGGTGGAGTCCCCACCCCTGGAGGTGTTCAAGAGGGGACTGGACATTGCACTTGGTGCCATGGGGTTTAGTAGTCATGAGGTCTGTGGTGACAGGTTGGACTTGATGATCTTTGAGGACTTTTCCAACCTTATTGATTCTATGATTCTATGAATTCCATGTCCTCCCACAGGGCATTGTGTTGTCTGTCTTTCTTTAGAAATGATGGCAAACAAAAAAAAGGTCCTCTGAAAATTGAACTATAGCTGCTTAGAAAATCTTACAAGGTTTGACCTATTTCTACAGGTTTGCAGATGAGCCATAGATAAACTCCTCTGGACAAGTCCCACTTTATTCACCATTGCGCCGCATGGAACCTGAGGTAGTGTGCTCTGAGGTACTCTACCCACAGTCTACATCCCTATCTTAAAGTTGATAATTGCTTGTCAAACTGATTGACATTTGTAGAGCTGTTTTTTTTTTTTTTCCAGGAGACATTACTCTCTTTCACACACCCCCAAAAAAAAAAAAAAAAAGGAAAAAAAAGCAAAGAATAGACAATTTGATTTTGTACTGTTTTTCCTCTTCTTCTTTTTTTTTAAAGCACAGTAACTTTTTCCTGCTTAAAAGTAGTAATTACTTAATGAATAGCCCTCCATGCTTCCCTGTCAGTCATTCACTGTAATGAGCAACTCATTTTGTCTGCTTTGTTAACAACAACAATAATAATAATAATAAAAAAAGAAAGTATTAAACTAATAATAATAAAGATTTTCAAGGACTCTGCTATTAACACACAGGGTGCCCCCACAGAGTGTGGGATTGGGATAACAAGAGGGGGAGGGTGAATTTTTTTCCCCTCTAGACATCAAACAACATTTTGTACTTTGAGCTACGGGACTGTTTCCCCCCCTCCTATTTCTCATGTATCTTCTTATCTTCAACCACCCTGAATAACTGGAGCATATTTAGGGGACCAAGTCCAGCCATTATTTGTTCCCCCTTCTGTGAAAGGTTTGGGGGGTTCTTTGTTTTGGCTTGTTTGTTTGCTTTTTTTAAAGCCAGATCTGTGAACCTCTGTTGAGCCGTCGGTATTGAGGTCAAGGCTTTCTACAAGCTAGAATTTTTATCATGAACTGGAGCCCAGAGTTAATTGTACACAAAGACACATTGTTGTTTCCATTAGGATTTACAGTACCACTGAATTTTAATTATTGGGTAACATTTCTTCCATTATAGCCCTCACTCCTCCTCCCCTTCTGGTGCCAACCCACGTTTCTTTTTCGTCGCCGCAGCTTGCTATGCAAAGTGCAAAATACCTCCAATAAGCAAACAAATTGTGACCTCAACTTTGATGAAACATTTGTCCCTGCCTAGAAGATAAAACCACCACCACCAAAAAGCCAAGAAAACAACTTAATGGGAGCTACAAACTGTAATCTATTGTTTCCTGTTTATCAGCACCAGTTAATTTTATAGCTCCTAGACAAGAGCTATACAGGAGGTCTTTATCATTGCTGGGACAAAATGTTCACTCCTTATTGACAAAGACTCTTGTGGGCATTCCAATGATCTCAGATTCTTTCTGCTTGATGATAAAACTTCAGCCATTGTCACAAAGAAAATGCTTTTATGAGTTGTTTTTCTTTTCATGCAAGGAAAACAAATAATTGACTTCTAGACTTTGAGAGGTTTCACAGACAAAGTGTTTGTGTGCCTGAGCCTCGAGTCTTGTTTTAAAAGCAATGAGCAAAAGGCATCTAATAGACGTGAGGTTATGTGTATTAATTTGCTCAGCTCTTCCTTTTCCTCCTGGTCTTCACGCTTGAGTTCTGTGCAATATGAGGAGCCTCAGCCTGTGGAGCAAAGAGGCTATAAGCAGCCCCAAAAGTATAATGGGAAAAACTGATGCTTTCAATCAATAAAAATCCTTTGTCTGAACCTATTGTATAAATAGTTGGCGCCATTTTATCCCTTAGTCTCTAGCCACTGCAGCCCTCTCTGTTGTTTTATGACGCGTAGATATACCTCCTATATATGAAGAAAAGTTTTTGCGCTGGATCAGTCAACTTGAAATTAATTCAAGCCCCAGTGGGGGATAACCTCAGAGTTGTGGTGGGTTTCCAAGCTGAAATAAACCCAGAGAGGGCCCTGGGGAAGTTCCGTGGGTGGGAGGACTGCAGAGCGTGTAATGCACAGGGTAGGTCCCCGTTGTGTGCGTCCCAAAGGCAGAGCCTTGCCAAACGCCTGTGTCCAGTCTGCAGTGCCAACAGTCAATGAGGAGGGAATAAGAAGGCTCCTTTTTAATGACTTGATGAACCTTTCACCTCTCCTCATTCTTCCTGTTGTATTCTTTTCCCTCTCCCCTTCAATTTGTCTTCCAACTCCCACCCACAGTGTGGCTGGGATATTGCCTCTGGATAAGGTGGTTACCACCCAGTTCTCCCAAGTGCCCATATTTGTCTTTCACTCACCAAGTCAGAGTGTGGTCTTCGAGTGTGTAGGAGGAATTATTCTGTCTCTCATATCCAGCTGACAATCACTGCCTCCATGGAAAAGCCAGGTCTTGGTCAGCCAAAGGGGTGGGCAAATATTTGTTTCCCTCCACAACCTATGAGCTGGTCCCTGAGGGAACCCCAACTGGACCTGTAGAACCACAGCAGGGCTGGATTTACCTCCTCCACTCACTTTTCACTCTGGGAGTGAAAAGCTTAGATCAGCTGAGCAAAATTATCAGAGCCCAGGTGAAGGGTGCATCTGCGAAGGCACGAACTACTTAATGAAAACATCCACCCAGCAGCATCACTGCAGAGCTGGAGACCAGGCTCCTGGGATGTTTTCTTAGTTTGATTGTCATGGTAAATGTTTAAGGAGACTGAGTGCCAGCCTCTTGCTGTTTCTTGAACTTGTTTAGGATGGATCACAAAGAAATGACACATCTTGAAACAACTAATTTAGTTATGTACTTTAAAAAACCCAAAACAAATCAAGCCAAGATTGTTTTGGAGGAAAGGACACCAGCAACATAGGGATTTTTTTTTTTTTTTGACTCCTGTTGGCTTGCAGACAACAGTAGGGGTGTGCTGAGAAGAAGCAGTACCATAACCATTACAAGCAATATTGTCTTGCCTCCCAGCCTCTGCAAGACCTGAATTCTCATTCCTACAGGAAGCAGGATCAGTCCTGGGTTCTGCATTGCTTTAACTCTTCTACTGCGGGCTAAAATTTGAGAATAACAGTTCTGAGAGCTAAAATTTGAGAAGGCAACACAGAGGTTATCCCATGCTTCTAAATGAAATCTCCAGCGAGATACCTACAGCCCCCTGCTCTCCAGGAGTCTAGTAGCTGACTAGAGCACGAGATCTTTTCAGTTTAATTCCCATTGATTTCACCTCAGATATAGACACCAACCTTTTGACAGGCTGTGTCTTAATGACCATTACTAAACATGCTTGGAAGATGTGGATTGACCTTTGAGATGTCTGTCAATGCCTGTCAATGTCTCTGGGCATGTAAACACACCAGTTCCTCTTAAGAACAAAAGGGGAAAGTGATGCAGTTGGTTAAGATTTCTGAAACTCCTCTGCAAGGGGAGAAGTCAATGCACCGTGTGGGTGCTGTGCTGAAGGCTGCGTGTCCTTGCTCTTATGGACATCTGCATGAGGCTATTCTGTGTCAAGGAAACAATGGGACTTCCCAGGGACCCAAAGGGAGCTTAGCTAGTGAAGCCACAGAGACAATTAACAACAAAACAAAACAAAATTAGGGAACAGATAGATGTTGGTCACCGTGTACCCGCGGCTGGGAGAAGTGAGATTTACTGTGCCCTGTCATGGGCCAACACAGAGAGCATAATAGATGGCTGTTGGGTTGAATCTTAGGAAAGAAACCTCAGATAGGACTGTGCCCTTGAAAGAACTTTTTGTGCCAAAGAAGGGCAAGTATGAGAAGATGGGTCATAGCTCTGCTCTGCTGTAGCACGTTGGGAAGTGATGAGGGAAGGGTTCCTGTTGCAAAAAAGGCTAAAGATCAAGTCTTTCATTGATGACGTGGGGGCAAGACTTTAACAGAGAAGTGACTAAGATCACCAGCTACTCTCACGCTTGCAACAGCTCAAGTGATCTCCAAGGGGCAGAGCTCGCAGCAGCACCCATGGGTGACTCAGATATTTGACAAATGACTTTCCTCAAATGCTGGCTTTGGCGTCTTACGCTGAAACTCCCAAATCTGCAAATATTGATTTTGCTGGTTGTGGATGACTTGCTGTGCTTGGAGAGAGAGGCAGCAGAAGCACCCAGAGGGCCATCCCAGCATCTACTCATTGCTCAGAGAGCAAGTCATGGTCAAACCCAGATTTTATACTGGACAAATCATCCTGGCAGAATGCAAACATTTTTGTCATGCAACGTGGCCACCGTCTGTCTATCTCTGGTAAGCCTAGTGGCCAGGCAGCAGCCAAGCTGCACCAGGGGAAGTTTAGGCTCGAGGTGAGGAGAAAGTTCTTCACTGAGAGAGTCATTCACCATTGGAACGGGCTGCCCAGGGAGGTGATGGAGTCGCCGTCCCTGGAGGTGTTCAAGAGGGGACTGGACGTGGCACTTGGTGCCATGGCCTAGTCATGAGGTCTGTGGTTACAGGTTGGACTCGATGATCTTCGAGGTCTCTTCCAACCTTAGTCATACTGTGATACTGTGATATGCCTAAAGAGAACCCATCTCAGCTCTTACAGAAGACATTTGGCTGAAATGCTAGATGCTAACAGTGTTTTGGGAGTTCCTGTAAGCACAACCACCTAGTGGCAGAGCAAACTGTTCCCTGTGTCATAAAGACACTTTCCCATCAGTGAACTTCTTGCCAGGGGTAGATGAAACAGGATACGCTGCACTGACAGGAGGTCCCAGATACACAGAGTGTAACTGAAGGATGGTTTTCAACATTTGGGGTTTCCAACACATTCTGAAAATTTTCTGATATTAAGATTAATAATAATAATTAATAAAGACAGAGGAAATCTCCTCTTTCTTTTCTCTTTCCCTAAATGTAACCAGTTGGCTTGGAACCTTTATAACTTTGGGGATTAAACTGAGCCCTGCATGTGCGTTTTCTGTACATACAATTAACAAATGCTTGTCTTTCAGCTCTTGTAGTAAGCAAAAGAAAATAGAGCAGGATTAACTCTGCTATCCTCCATTGGAAATGAGTTCCCCTACTGGGCAGTAAGCACAGCCAGGGAATACATGGTACTTACTTAATACACTGGAAAAATATTCTTTGCTGGACTTAAGCTCTCTTTCCTAAATTATTTTGCTTGGGTTTGGTTATTTTTTTCTTTGATTATCTTTTTTTCCCCTTTTCTTTTCTGCTCTGTTACAACCAAAGGGGACAATCAACATAATTTCCATACACAAACTGGACATATATGTATTTTTTTCCCAGTAACTTTAATGAGAGCCAGGCTTCTGTAAGGAATATAAGGGTAAGGTTTTTTTCTGACTCCTTTTCACATCAAAAGAAAAGTTTTCATTGACTTCATTACTGCTAGGTCAGGATGGAGCAAGATATTGAGAAATAACACTCTGAGAAGAAAAGTCACATCAGCAAGATGCAGTTAGGATCATTCTCTTATCACAGGTCGCTATCAAATTTCTATCAATGTAAATCACTAATTGCATGAATATTTTGCAGGGTACCTAATGCAGCAGCTATTTAATGAAGCAGAGGAGTAGTAGCAATGCAGCAGAGGAATCCTCCCAGTGTTTTTATGCAAGTTTTATCAAGTCTGGGGAGGTCAGTGAGTTGGAAAGACTACTGCCCTTCATTAATGCAGTAATGCAACAAGGGATAAATCAGCGTGTCCTTCAAACTCCCAGGAGTCCTCCAGGCCTATACACAGCGTGGTTGTAAGATGAGGGGAAGGAAGGCAGGGAAGTCCTAAAGATTAATCAGATAATAAGGGAAATTCCTTAGTCCTGAGCACAAGGTCTTTTCCCTCCTCAGCCCCCCCAGAACCTGCAGACGCTGTATTGCCCCTGATTTGCGGCAGAGATAAGGATGCCCCGGCTGCAGCGAGATGTACAATAAACACAACTTTATCTCCACCGCCACATGCAGGCTCAGGATCAATAAGCAGTCATCACTTAGACGGCTTGCAGGAAGGATCTGTGAGAGGAGACACCCCTTTGTGCCCCCCCTTTCCCAGCCTTAGAAGTCCCTGGGTCACAGAAGTGGGGCCTTGGAAGCAACAGGAAAAACTCTTACCCCAGGTACCAGCCTGGGTCTCGGCAGCAGCCCCTGAACAAATGACAAAGGAGGACAATGCTTGATTTGGAGTGTGTTTGTTTTTTCTTGTTTGTAGAGTTTGCTCCGCAAAGCTCCCACTGGAGAGAAGTTTCATTCTGTGTGTGCTTTCCTGTAGGCCTGGCAGGAAAACAGACACCAAAAGAAAGGGGAAAAAAAAAATGCTGCTGGAAACATCTGGATTTCTACATGTGCTCAGCATCTCAGGAGAGTCTGTTCTTGTTTGTCCTTCTTGCCAGTAAATTCAGTGCTTTCCCCTGAAATATATAGGAGTAGGAAATATATAGTAAAGGTAAGTATTGCTGTTTAAACTCAAGCTTGGGTGATTAAAACCAGTGTGGCCGTGATGAGAAGCAGCGAGGTGATAACCTTTATGAGCAACACTGTGCTCTCTCCCAGCCTCTGCAGAGTTAGCTGTGATCCTTGTGCAAGCCAGACCATCAAAGGAAAGATAAGATCAGGTAAGTAAAATATTGTGGTGATTTTGCATCAAACACTACTTAAGTTCATAGAATCATAGAATCAACAAGGTTGGAAAAGACCTCAGAGATCATCAAGTCCAACCTGTCACCCAACACCTCATGACTACTAAACCATGGCACCAAGTGCAATGTCCAGTCCCCTCTTGAACACCTCCAGGGGTGGGGACTCCACCACCTCCCTGGGCAGCACATTCCAGTGGCTAACAACTCTCTCTGGGAAGAAATTTCTCCTCACCTCAAGCCTGAACTTCCCCTGGCACAGTTTGAGACTGTGTCCTCTTGTTCTGGTGCTGATTGCCTGGGAGAAGAGACCAATCCCATCCTGGCTACAACCTCCCCTCAGGTAGTTGCAGAGAGCAATAAGGTCTCCCCTGAGACTCCTCTTCTCCAGGCTAAACAATCCCAGCTCCCTCAGCCTCTCCTTGTAGGGCTGTGCTCAAGGCCTCTCCCCAGCCTCACTGCCCTTCTCTGGACATGTTCAAGTATCTCAATGTCCTTCTTAAATTGAGGGGCCCAGAACTGGACACAATACTCAAGGTGTGGCCTAACCAGTGCCGAGTACAGGGGCACAATGACTTCCCTGCTCCTGCTGGCCACACTATTCCTGATGCAGGCCAGGATGCTATTGGCCTTCCTGGCCACCTGGGCACACTGCAGGCTCATGTTCAGCCAGCTGTCAATCAGTAGCCCCACATCCCCTTCTGTTTGGCTGCTCTCCAGCCACTCCGACCCCAGCCTGTAGCACTGCATGGGGTTGTTGTGGCCAAAGTGCAGCACCTACCACTTGGACTTGTTGAATGCCATCCTGTTGGACTCTGCCCATCTGTCCAGCCTGTCAAGGTCCCTCTGGAGAGCCCTTCCACCCTCTCAACACCTATCAACACCTGCTCCCACCTTGGTGCCATCTGCAAATTTACTGGTACTTTTCCTATCTTTGCTTAAAATGAGGGTGAAAACACTTTTTAGATTTTTAAATATTTCACATACACTTACATAAGTATATCTGTGACCTATAAAAATGTATGTCCATATATTAGACTGTCCCATGAGGACCCTAGTTAAGTTGCTGGTGGCTCACTCAGAGGGTTTGGCGCACAAGCCAACAAGATACAACCTTCACTGTAGAGAGGAAGCCACCTGTAGATGAAAGATGATGGAGAGAAAGTTTTAGAAAGGCAGAGTCTCCAGGAAACAGCCAAGAGACTACAACAGGAGCAGGTTTCTTCAGTAGGTGAGCACTGATCTGAAGCTTACAGTCACACTGGCTGAGGCTGCCCCCGTTCTGCACAGGAGCTGTGATTTTTGAAACCCAGAATAATCCCAGTTTGAAAAACTGAATGGGACAGACCACTGCAAATGGCTCCTTTGTTGCAACTTGAATACCTATCCCAACATCCACCTCCAAGCAGGCAGATGGGGTTCCAATGAAACACTCCCTATGAGGTGCACTTAAATCATAGAATGGCTTGGGTTGGAAGGGACCTTTAAAAGTCACTTAGTCCAATCCCCTGCAGTCAGCAGGGACATCTGCAACTAGAGTAGGTTACTGAGAGCCTCAGTCAACCTGTCCTGGAATGTTTCCAGGGATGGGGTATTTACTGTCTCTCTGGGCACAGAATGTTTCTTCCTTCTCTCTAGTCTGAAGCTCCCTTTTTTCAGTTTTAACCTATCACCTTTGTCCTGTCACATCAGGCCCTGCTAGAGTCTGCCACCCTGTTTCTGATCTTCCCCTTTAAGTACTGAAAGATCACTAAAAGGTCTCTCTGGAGCACTTCTACAGGTTTCATATACCTGTGGGATCTGTGAAAGAAACAGCAATTTGGGTGTTTACCCAAATCTTTTCTGAGCTAGACAGAATTCCTTTGTTTGCAAAGCCCAGGGGTGATCCCATGCCCAATGAAATAGCCAGGTACTTTGCCACTGATTTCAGCTGAAAGAGGCTCACATCCTCACTGACTTTCTCGAGGTCAGGTTTGCTTCCTATATTTCCTGCACTTCTGCTTCTGGTCCTGAGTGGACCAGAGTTTCTTGTGGGTATGTTTGTACTTCCCAGTCATTTGTATGTAATTTTATGCAAACACTTGTATCACAGATCAGCTCACACAACCACAAGCTGTGTTTTTATTTTCTCTGTCTGCTGAAAGCTTCATCTATGTTGCCTTTTTGTTTGTTTGTTTCTTTTTTTCTCTCTCCTTTCTCCAGTGTGCCTACATCAAATTAACTTCACAGGTGCAAACCTGGACTCTGGATGCACTGCATTTGTGCAGCAAAATATTCTGTGTAAGTTCTGTTGGTGTGAGCCTTGCCAGCACCAACACTTTCAGAGCTTCAGAGCAATGTATGCATTAGTTGGAGCAGAGCAAAAGTTGGGCAGGCAAGCAGACCTTTAGGGCATTTCTTGTCACAGGACAGAAGTAAATCCTTTATGGATCAGGCAGTTCTTGTCTTGGTGGGTCATTTCTTCAAAAGGCTCAAATCAAGAGGTCAGACAATGCTAAAAAATCTTCCACCTGCCAGTCAATGAGATATGTGCACCTGAAATGCCTCTGGAGTGCCTGTCCCCAAGTGGCTGAGAGGATGAGAGATAGTGCTGGTGGGAACAGGCAGAAGAATCAGGAGCAGACCGCTTATTGTGGGGAGGGAGATGACAGGCTTGTGCAGAGTGATTGAAACCCTCTTCTTGACACTGCAAGGAGCAGAAACCTCATGATTCCACAGGCAACAGGCAACAGTAATCCAGACAACAGAGCTCAGGCCAGATCAGAGTGACCAAAAACATCAGCAAGCTTCAATTTAAAGTTGTCGGGTTGGAGCTGGCACCTCCACAAGTACAATGCTTATTAGATGGGATCCCCTTCATCTCCTCCTGGTTGATTAAATGCTAGCTCTTATCTTACAGAGCACTCGAAGTTGTTGCTGCATCACACTGTGGATTTATCAATAACTAATTCTCAGCTGGGGAAATACGTGCTGCACGGAGGGCACACGAAGTGCTTGTTGCTCAATTTGGAACGTGCCCGATCTGCAGTTACCATTCAGATTTGTTCACTCAGTGACTCGCACCAGGTTCAGCTACTAAGAGACAGCAATTCAGCCTCCGCGGGTGCCAGGGTCTGGCGCAATGTGAGTAACTCCTCAGATGAGCCTTGGAATGCCAAGTTTCAGCCTATCACGTTGTGCTGTTTCTTAGTGACATCTATCTATCTATCTATCTATCTATCTATCTATCTATCTATCTATCTATCTATCTATCTATCTATCTATTATCTATTTGTTTATCCCCCTCCCTCTCCCCCCAGTCCTGCCCAGTTTTAAATCCTAGAAACCAGACATTGATGGTGGATGTGCTGAGGCAGCTCTCAGCGAGCTGTAAAAGCACAGACCACACTAGGATTCCATGAAGGGGCCGGGAGCTGCTCGTGGAAAAGCTCCATGTTTTCACACGCAAACCAGAGTGTAAGGTCTTTGTTAGTACAGCCCCGAGTATTTCACATTAGGGCTCCGGGAAGAGCAGCACATTTAACACAGCGCTGTGATCATGGACAATGCCGGCTGCAGTCACCCAGTGGTGGATGGCCATAGGAAAAGGGATCACAATTAACTCCATCAGTGCCAAATGATGCACCTAACCCGTGCTCCAGCTGATGCCCCTTTCTTAATATGAACAATAAAACCGACGTGAAACCACGCAGCGTATCATGAACTTCTTTTTTTCAACAGTAGTTGTTCACGTTAAATTTAGTTATTTATTTATTTATTCTGAAAAATGATCAGAGCCAGGGCTTGAGCAGGTGCTGCAGGATCTGATCTGCACTGTCAGCCTCTTTGGCTTGACCTTGAAGTACCAGCCACAAGTGCAGGCTAGAGTATGCTGGAGTATGTTCTACAAAGGAATATTCACAGGAGGATCAGCTCAGTCTTAAGATTGTATTCACCATCGTTCCTTTAACTCACATATCTGCAAGTAAACCACACCAGAGAAAGAAACTGCTCCACCTTAGTACAACTAATTCCTTTTTAGTCCTCCTTTTTTTTTTTTCTTTCACAAGGCTTCAACGGAGGAGTTTCCTGAGTTGTTGGAACAAAAGAGAGAAGCTTTATGTTCCAGGAGCAAATGGGTTAAAACAGCTTTGGAGTTTAAAGCTCTGCTTTGCTCATCCTTAATGGAAACTCGGGGCCTGAATTTGGAATTGTGTTTGTTGAGAACAAGGGAAGAAAGCGTTGGAGAGGAGGCTGGCAAAGGGAGATGGTATGCACAGGAATTAAATGCGGTTGGGTGTCACTGCACAGGGCGAGTCTGAACTATGCATGTGCGTGTAAGAATTTGTAGCAGTCTGTGTGCTGGCAAAAGAACTGGCAACCTGCCCTAAAATATCTTAATAGTCTCCTCCTGAGTTTTTGAATCTCTCCTCCGTGCTCAGTGACAGAACTTGATCCTCATTTTAAAGCATCCCTAAGTTAGGGCCACAAGGGCTGTATATGAGGTGGCATTCAGAATGAAAAGAAATGCAGTTTGGACCTTAATGGAACTGGGGACCATGTGCAGCATTTGGAATCAGCTCTCCCCACGTTAAACTTTGGTTATGCCTGGAGACCAGTCATGTGGCGCTTCAGAACCGGGGTCTGATTTCAGATGCCTTCTCAATCCCTGTAATCCACCACACTTTTCTGCCTGCCTGCATTTCATGATTCAAACTTACAGAGCCTCTTCTGCATAGAGAAATCAAATGACCTGTGCAAGTTCCTCTGGAGGCTGCTCCCTCAATCTCTAAATATGCAAGAGCTTGAACTTCCCTCCTAAGAAAGAAGTAAGCTTGGTTGTGTCACTGAGTGGCTTATTTACTTGCAGTAACCAACTGATTAGTCCAGCTTTGACCACAGCCAAAGTAACTAAATTGGCAGTTACTTGTTTCAGAGGTTAAAGCCTTGACAGAAGAGCAACTGCAGCAGCCTGATCCATTTGCTCTCTGTTTTGATGATAGATCTTCTGCATTGCTGACTGATGCTCGCCTGTGCTGTAAGCTGAAAGTAATGTGAGAGTTGAGGAATACTTCTGTGGTCTAATGTGAGAGTTGAGGAATACTTCTGTGGATGGACCACCCTAGCCACACTTGGTCCTTCTGGATGCCCTGAGGTCACAGTATCACAGTACATTAGCAGTTGGAAGGGACCTCCATAGATCATGGAGTCCAAACCCCCTGCCAGAGCAGGATCAGCCAGGGTAGTCTGCACGGGAATGCATCCAGACTGGTTTTGAATGTGTCTAGAGAAGGAGACTCCACAAACTCTCTGAGCATCCCTTTCCAGTGCTCTGTCACCCTCACTGTAGAGAAGTTTCTCCTCATGTTGAGGTAAAATCTATGTTCAAGTTTGTACCTGTTGTCTCTTGTCTTATTACTGTGCACCACCGAAAAGAGATTGGTCCCCTCCCCTTGACACCCACCCCTCAGATATTTGTATTCATTGAGGCCACAAGGTTCCTGAGAAGTCTTCATCTGTCCATGGATTTACACAACTGGCAGATATGTCTGGATGGGAGAAAGGGCTCTGATCAGCTATGGATGAAGAGTGTTCAAGATCCCCAGGCACTGAGGACAAAATTGGTAAGGGGAAGAGGGCACATTTCAAAATAATATTTCTCATGTCATATGGACTCACGGAAAGTCCCCGATTGCCTGGCACCAAGGCTTTGTGTTACCACAGCAGTTTTGCACAAGCACCTAGTGAAAGTCACTGGTCTTCTGCAGGATCTCTGTAAGAACAACCTGGTGACCAAAACCAAACTAGCTGTGCTGAGAGCTCTCCACCTGCCTCTGATATGGCCTCACAGGGCACTCACAGAAAACCATTCATCCTCCTATTTATTGCAACTGCCTAAAAGCATCCTTATATGAAAGCCTGGAACAGCTTCTAAAGCTTCTATCTTGGGAAAATATCCTATATTTAGTACCCTTCCAGGAAAGTATCACATATAAATTGAGTAAGATCATTTAGCCAAATAGCACTTAATTACAGCCAGCAGAGAGGCACCCAAACTCCATGGAGGAGATCTTCTTGGAAGAGAGCACAAAAAACCAATGGGGCTCTGTAAATTCATCAGGCTCCCTGTCAAATGTAGATGTAGTTGATGAGTCCTCTGTTTCCCAGTTCTTCATCATCCACGCTCAGCTTTTACTATACCCCAGCAGACTGGAACTGCACTCAGAAGCGCTGCACTGATAGCTGTGTAGAAGCAGTGCAGAACCTAGTGGTGGTGATAACTGACTGAGACAGTCCAAGAATACAACAATCAGGGTGTTTCTCTCTACTAGTCAAGGTCCTGTGAGATGTCACTTATGTTCTAATGTTTCCCTTACCCATAAGATCTTCCCAGAAGGCCGTAGTGGAAAACAAGCTGCCTTCCAGCAAGCTTCAGGCTTTCTATCCACCTTCACTGAAGAAGATCAAAGCAGCTGTCACCTCTCTAAATTGAAATATTTTGAGTGATTAAACTGAAGACCAAAGAGGCTGAATTAGTATTATTTTTAGCCAAAGTTGGCTACTACTCAACAGTTCAGTCAGCATGCTTTTCCCTATATAAATATTGGTGCTGGATGAAACAGGCAGTCTCTCTATGAGGTACAGAAGGCCAGGAGAGACATGAGAAGTGTTGGGTCCCATGTCCAGAAGGTGATGCATGGCTAGCATATGGGAAAGGTCTGGGGGAAACTGCCCTCCAAGACCAGTGGCAGAGCCTGTCCCCAGCAGTTGGTGCACCACAGGGGCAGTGCCATCCCTCCTGGTGCTGGGGAACAAAGTGCCCTTCTTGCAACAGTCCCTTGGTAAACTGGGACAGCTCAGCATTGCTTGAGGGACTGACCCAGCCCAGCACCTCAGCAAAGGACTTGGTGATGGGAACAATGGTCCCGCAGTGTCTGTCAAGGGTATCTGCATTAGTGCGTTATTCACCTGTGGTGGCACCAGCCCTCACTTCTCAAAGATGAGAGGGCTCTGGGCTTCTGAGTCACCTGCCTCCCTCTCCCTGCTCCATCGCTGTGGCTACCACTCGCCCAACAGTGAGGCTGATGGCTCCACCAGCATCCCTTCTTGGATGGGCTGTTGGTGTGCACAGGGGGACCTGGTACCCCAGGGGAGCATCTGACAGCTCTCTTGCTGTCTGCAGCTCTGACTGGAGAGGTGAGGAGTGCCAGATTCAGATTTTTGTAGATATCTCTAGTGTCAATTAGTTTTGGTGATACTAAATATTAACATTTGTGTCCCCTAAGTTTGTTGTCTTTCAGAACAGGACACCTACTCATTCATTAGTTCAGGCTCTTACCCGAAGGCTTGTTTTGGGGATAGGCTTAGTGTTATAAAGTGTTCAGTCTGTGCTCTGACCAAGAAGTTTTGCTGTGAATATGGAGTTGCCATCACGTCATTTAGTTCATTTATTTAAGTGTTGATTTGTAACTGAGGCACCCACGGGTAATGCTGACAGCAGCTCCAATTCCTTCATTAAAATACAGTGAAATAAACACAGCCCTCACACCTTGTCTTGCCTTAGCTGTAACCTGCTCACACAAGGAATAGTCATAGCATCACTGATGACAGCTAAGGACACTCAGCAGCGGTATCATTCTTATCCCTGATGTTTCCGGATGGCATCTGGGACAAAAGAATACTTGAGACCCCACCCAGCCAAAAGATGCTGTCAGAATCTCCACAGACAAAGGAGATCTCCTACTTAGTTTAGGGTATGAATGAGATTGTTGTTATGGACACAAAACCTCTCAGTAGAGATCTGAATCTGGACCAGTGCTGGAAGGATGACTTGGTCCTAGAAAAGTAGAGGTTCTGATTCTTGGATTCTTGGCCCTGCTCTTGTACTTCTAGCAAGTTGAACCATGCCCTCCTCCCCCCATGGCCTTGGTTTTCCTTCCATGCCTTTGGCCAAACTTTTTATTTCTTTCAGATATCATTTTGCCCCTTGTGAGCACCTCACCACTTTTGGCAGTAGCTTGTAACACCACTAGCCGTGGTAAGTAAAAGATCTGCTGAAATCACCTGTATGTGCTCCAGTCAGTTCAGTGAGTAAGAAGCACAGAAACCTTATCCTTCCCAATGGCAGAAAGAAAACTGGTTTCTCTTCAACATCTCAAAGATGCCATTTCAGAGAGGGAAAATGGAGGCAATTAGTTTTTGGAAACATCTGTGATACAAGACAGAACTAGGGAATCCCTAAAGAATCAATTTAATGTACAATTCACTAGATTACTCTTCTTTAGCCATATAAACAGTGAATTTGTCAGGGCCTGGACATCTTGTGTAGCTCCCAGCAGCTCTCAAATTCCCTGTGGTGCCTTCCCTGTCAAGTACTGCCTGAAACCCCAAGTCCTGGATTTCCCCACAGTAGGTGATAAGGCTGGAGTTTGACATGTGCATGGGAGAGGCTGGGCTCTGTGTCCTCTGGAGCATGTTGCTCCTTAGAGACATGGCCATAGAGGGTTGGTCTCATGGCTCTTCCCCTGGCCCCCATGCTGCTGCTGGATGAGGGGACGTGTGGCAGGGACATTTTGGGAGAGTGGAAGTGCTGGTGTAGAAGAAAGCAAGCCAAAAACTAGATGAGTGAGTTTCACTTTCAGATCACATGAGGTTCAGTGGTTTGTTGTCATTGCTGGGAGCCATCCAGAGTATCATTTTGGGTCAAGCACTGACACAGGGAGAGCTAAAAGCTGGCCACAGCAGTTTACTTCCACCAGCTGCTAGGAGAGTGGAACACTAGGTAAGGGCTTGGCAAAAGGTTAGAAATCTTACTGAGCAGATGTAGATGTCTGTGCATGACCATCAGACGATGAGTGTGCAGGGCATACCTGAAGATGGCACAGATCCGTGAGATGCTAACAGGGGACTGGACAGGATCATTTCAGGAGTGCGAGGTGTGGTCTTTTCTGCACAAAGACAGAGCTGGAGCCTTGTCCCACTGCTGGGACCAACGTTTTGCCTTTCCCTCCTTACAGGCACTGTGCTGTCATGTTGCTACTCTTGGTTTGTGAGAGAATTGACTCCCAGCAGTACTGGTGGAGTTACTATAGCTTGTGAGGGGTACTGAGCTCCTTTGGAAAACACACTGCAGAGCAAACAGTCATACTGATCACAGTGATAGCATTAGTAGCTGTGTCTAACACTATGGCGTTCGTAGAATCACAGAATCATAGAATGTTTTGGGGAAGGCAACTTTAAAGGTAAGTTCATCCAATCCCCCAGCAATGTGAACATCACTCTACTTAGCATTGTTTCCTCTCCTTAATTGTTCTTACAATTCATTTACCTTGAATCAAGGAATTATCCCTAAATGTGGAATGACATCTTCTGTCTACCTCAGAGTCATATAGTTTGGGCTGCTGTCAGCATCAGGACAGAGAAAGATAAACTGCAGAAGCCTCATCCTAACTGTTGCTGTTGTTGCCTGAGTTAGTACCTGTTCGTATCCTAAGCTGGCCTGTCTCCAGCTGGAACTCATTCCTAAATCAGAAAGAACATTGAGTCCCCTTAAACTTTGAGCAGTTTACAAGTTCTCTCCCATCACAACAGCTCTGACCTAGACCGCCTTCTTCCTAATGCCTCCGGAGTATTTTGTTTCATAACTGAGCTGTTCGTTATTGTTGCTGTCTCCAGACTACCTTTCGGAATCTATTGGGACTCCTCTTCGAGATGCACCTTGCGTGGAAGAAATCTTGATGTCTCAATTTGGCCATCCTGTATCTGCATGAGCTCTGTGTGGGGAAAGTTGGTGATCATCAGCAGATCATCATCTCTTGCGAGAAAAGCGCTCCATATTCGTTCTGTGTAAGTGCGGCGTAACAGCACGCTACCTTAATTATACGTTTTCTTGCCCCTTCTCTTTCATCTTTCTGTAACTTTGTCAAGGTTGTAAACACACCTAGGCCTTCAGGCTCCTTCAGTAGGGCTGGCTCTCGACTCCATCTACGCATTTTCCTTCTGTGAAGCTCAGTGTTCTGTACTTCTCCAAATTGCCAGGCTGCAGTAAATGCCTGGGAATAATGCATGCGTGTAAAGCCTTCGCTGTAAAAGCAGAACCCTGTGACAGGGTTAGCAAATACCCCTGGTGAAAGCTGAACACAGGGGCTGCAAGAGGCTTTCTCACATGTAGTTCCTGAGTTCTGGCAGACTTTCCCTTGTTTTGATGCTCTGGTTTATTAAAAACTCACAGAAATATCAGCTTGTTCCACAGTTGGCTGCCATTACTCGCAGGCCCATTCTTTGTGTGCGAGGCTGACAACCCACGCGAAGGTTCCCTCTCCCATATTGGATTGCTTTTGAAATGGTTTGTTTTAATTTGCTTTGTGGGCTTTTTTGGGTTAAACGAATGTAGAATTGATTCACTGGGAAGACTTGGGGTTTCTCTGCAATACAGCCATGATCCTCCAAGAAATCTAAGGCTGTCCCTTTAAACAAGACACAAAAAGAAATCAACTATCGCCTGGATAATGCCATTCTCATCAACATGCAAGAAGCCTGCTTGTCTGTCACGTCGCCCACATCTTCTCAATCACTCCCTTTCATTTATCCTATTATGCCCCATTTTAACTCGTGCTGTGGCTGATACTCAATGACAGGCAGAAGAAATGCAGCTGAGCATCAGTCCTCCTCTGCTTCCCTACTGGAGACGCAGTGTAGGACCTTACCTGATGGTGATGAATACCCATGGACCTGGTGAAGCCAGAGTGGGGAGAGACTTTTTACAGCTAGAGGAAAGCATTAGCAACCCAGGGGAACATGGGTGATGAGAAATGTTGTAGGCAATTGTTTTTCTAACTTTCCCCCCTTCTCTATGTGTGAAGAGAGAGTAGGTGTTCTGCAAGCATTTGCAGCTTGGAAGACATGGGCATAAACCCTGACTAATGTTTGTGGTTGATGGGTCTGTGACAACAAGTCAAAACAAGTGCTAATTACTATGGTTATTGCTGCTATTTTATTATTTAATTTCACCCTATTGGTGTGGCATTGCAGGGCCCTAACCTGGAGCCACAGCCCCACAGGCAGGACACCATCCAAACACAGAACAAAGCAACGGTCCCTACTGCCAGGAACCTGCAACCTAAATACACTGCTATGTTGACTCCTGACCCATGACCTAGAGGTTTGAGCCTCCTGACTCCAGGGATCCCAGTGCTCGTATTGGTCTGTGTCAGAGTGCAGTGGGGCTCTGTGGTTGAGAAATGGCTGCCCCAAGTTGCCCAACCAGGAGGAGGTACCAGCCTAGATACTTATATATGCAGGTGGGGAGATGTGTGGGGAAACAGTTCATCTAACAGATAAATGAGAGTCTGGTCTTCTGCAGGAGCCTCAAATCTGAGCCCAGAACCATTTGCTCCCATTTAGAAATCACAACCCTTTTCATAGGGCTGATTCACGGCACTCTTCCTCAAGCTGTCTAGCACATGTCTACAAGCTGATGTATTGATACCAGCAGCTTAGGACATGCATACATATGAATGGCAGCCAAATGAAGGAGCCAGCTCTGCTGCTGCTCTCTGATTGATCCAGTTCATGAAGATCTGCCCAGTGATTTCCATGCATATTGTGTGAAGATTAACACACCACCCTTTCAGGCAGTGTCCCACAGCACTGCAGGGGAAATCTTCCAGTTAACTCTCTGCATTGCTAACAGCTGGACCTGGCCATTTTAATGAACCTGGTGGGGTTTCTATTATAAATGATGTCACAGCATTCTGCTAATTGTGTGCCTTAGTTTCCTGGGTATTTCTTCAGGACATAAAATAATGCTGAGAGCCCACGGGTCTTTCTCTTGTTTATGTCAGCCTAAGACACTTTAAATTTCCTATTCTGGTGAGAACTTTGCAACGGTCAGCAATAATAGTAATAAAAATATTTAGTGCTACCATTTCTGTCTCTCCCTTGATTCAACAGCAATATAATCACCTAGAATAATTTCTAATATATGAAAGAATTTAGGTCAGGATCCTGGAAGCACTGGGTGGGAATTTGGTTGTTAGCTTCCAAAGGAAAAGAAGGATTCCAATCATTTTGTATAAGAAGACTCACGCCTATTACAAACAGTTTAGAGTTTGCTGTTGAAACAAACATCATCTCTCTTTTTTTGATTCAACGTTTTATTCTGGATTAGGCTGTCCTTGCTGGTAGCTCAGATTCTTGGGATAGGAGGAGGCAGTGACCTCCATAGGATGGTCAGATCAAGTTTGGACTTGGCGAAATCCAGCCTCACAGCTGGCTCTGGGAGTCCATCTGCAATATTTGCTTCCCTGCTTTGGCCATTGCTTGGATATGTCAAAGCCATAAGGTAGTGAGTCCACGGGGATGACAAGCAGAAGGAGGTGGGGCATGGGGAGATCTGTGTAAGTGTGCACTGAAGCAGTCGCTGTCCTCTGAACAGCCCAGCAGCTGGGAAGAACAGCTCCTGCTCGACATTTCCCAGCATCCGTGTGGATACAGCAGCGCCGGGCACTTTGCAGGGTGATGTGAGGTCACCAGCGTCTGACCTCTACAAGAGAGGAAGGGAGAGAGCAAGCACGGGATTGTACCAGGCAGTGTGCTGTCACGGCTTGTTCCTCAAGCCCCAGAAAGCTCCACACCCATTTTACTCCTCACTGTTTCCTCACCAACCTTGCGTGAGCAGCTCCCAGGGGATGGATCTGGGAAAGCCCTGTCATTTACACCTCAGTGGCGCACGGGGAAGCAGTAGCCATCTCCAAGGGAACAGGGTTACCCCAGCCCAGCTCCACCCAGCTGGTGAGGATGGATGACCTGCCAGCTCATCGCCAAAAGCACACTGAATTGTGGGGATGGACAGACAGAAGAGTGGATGTCACACCTGTGGGAAGCTTGCCGCTGTTCTCGCTCTGTAGAGAAGATTTCTCTCCGGCTAACTTACAAGACAGCCGTCTGGCACATGCATAAAGAATACATGATGGGTGATCACTCTGAGGGCATTTATCTTCATGAATGAGGAGGAGAGGGTTATAGTGGCAAAGCCCCAAGGAGTTGGCCTGTCTCTCCTTGCGAGTGAAGATTAATGTGTTGTGAGATGTTGGCTAACATGTATCATGCACACAGAGTGTACCTTCCCCTCCATCCCCCTCTCCTTCCCTCAGCTCTTCTCTCATGGACCAATAAAGCTTTGAATGATGACAGGTTAAGAGCAGTGTGCTCCCTCTCCCCACAAAGTGTAGGGGAAACAAAGTGCTTGAAGTAGTTAAGGGGAACTTTATTATCCTATACTAACTTTTAACTGAAAAGAAGAGCAGCCTGTGGAAGGAGTTTTACATCCTTCTCTCTAGCATAAACTGTATGGAGAGTGTCTTCTCTTTCCAAATACATAGCCCAGAAATTAAGTTCTTTTATCTTTTTATGTCACCCATTTGAAGGACAACACAGCTTACATTTGTACCTAAACCAGCAGACTGACTCCCTTTAAAAGTTCAAGTACAGAGACGAGTTTTCAAATGAAAATGAAGATTTCTGAAGCTGGATGGTTCCATTAAAGCCAATAAGAAGCTGCATTTGATATTGGCCCTGCATATGCTATTGGCAAAATCACTGCATGAGAAGGACAAAAGAGCAAGAGGGAAAAGTTACAAGAAAAGACAATGAACTAGCAAATCTGAGGAGCTAGCTGGCTAATCTGTCCCTGGGATATATTTTGCCTGAAAAACATAGGTTCAGGTTCTTCAGAGGTTGATCTGTGCAAAGCAGCTCAGTTTTGAAAGCATATATTTCACAGGTTAAATGAATTGTCTTTGTATTCAGCACAGCTCCAAGCTTACAGAGCTTGGAAAAAGCATGGAAAAGCAGGGCAATGTGTCTTATCTCCAGGATCTGATCTGGGCTACTACAAGCGTTGGCAAAACTCCCTGTTGCACTGGGGGTGAAACAGCTGGCTGGTCTGCACAAGTCAGGAAGGGAGGAACTAGAGTAGCTGGGGAGATAAAGGAACAAGACAATATGCAGAGCCTTTATTGGGGGAATGAATACATTAAATGTGATAGCAGGCATGAGATGTGAAATTAAAGAGGGACTTGAATGATGTTTGTGGCTGAACTGGGAGAGAAGTACTTGCATTTTAAAGTGTCTTGAGGCAGAGGGAGCTGCCAAGGCTGGGTAGGAGAATTTGTAAGCATTAAGGTGAAAGATGATTGGCCTTTCTCCAGAGGCAAATACAGCCTCACTGGCCACCTGCCCTGCTGCAACCTGCTGCCACAAAGGTGCTCCATTTCCAAACCCTGCTGAACACGTACAGGAGATGATTAGTCTGAAAAAGGGGTTCTTCTTATCAAATCCATTTTCTCAGCTAGTCTATCAGTTACAAAGTCTCAGGCAGGAAACTGGTAATCTACATAAAAGTGAAAGGAATGTCATGCAGAATAGCTTAAAATATGGATCCCCCATCACAGAGCCTGTCATGCCTTCCTACTGTATTTCCATCACTGCAGACAACATAATGCCACTGCACCAGTCATGTTTCAACTAACACCTCAAGTCAGGTAGACACATAGCAGGTTAATTAGGGGCTTTGGCAAATTGAGTCCACGGGCTGTAATTACCAGCACTCAAGACCTACAATTTCTGTTTTAATTAAAATAAACAGTGTGGAGAAGCTGACATCACACCAGAGTAACCAGCCTGTAAGTCACAGTTAATTATATTAAGCTGTGGCCTCCATCATAAAAAAAAATACTCAGTTTGGATGTGGATTTATAGAGACTGGCTTTACCATTTCAGTGAAGTTTGGTTGCTGTACGCAGGCCACCGACCAGTCTGGACAAGTCAGTCTGCTGTGGTGGCAGGATACAACGTGTGGAAGAGCTCCTTCTTCTTTTGGGGTGGAAGCCGTGCCAGCCCTTGAAGCATCCCTTTGCTGCCTCCTGCCAAGCCCTTACACACAGACAGCCCTGGTTGTGCCTGGTCTTGGCTCAAGCTGCCTCTGTCCCATCCTCGGGAGCGAGCGCTGCTGCCTTTCCCAGGGAGCATTGTCAGGGAAAATGATCCCAGGGAAGAAATCTGGAAAGTGAGCTTTTGGAGAGGGTCTGGGTGATGAGAAAAGCAGGGCACCAAGGTGCTTTGGACACCCCGAGGTGCAGGGAAGCCCCTGATGATGGAAAGCCAGACTCCTATTGGTGGAGCACACCCAGGGCATGGGTGGCAAATTCACTCGCTGCATCTAATGAATGCTTCTGCTCTGGCACAGCTCTACCCTTTCTCTCCACACTCACTCTCCAGCTAATTCCTCAGGCGACGTGGCAGGGCACAGCGTAACGCTGCCACAGCCCACACTCATCTGCCACCTCTCCTGCTTCTTGTCCTCCACCCAAGCTTCTCTCCCAACCCTGCCTTTTGTCTCCTTCACCCACTTTCAACCTGGTGCCTCCTTTGATGCCATCCGACATGCTAGGTGCAGCCAGATCCACCCTGCCGAGCCAAAAACACACCTGTTTTGAAACCAGCCCAGGTGTATGGACACAGGCTGCTCTCAGATGGCTTTGATGGCATTGCACAATCCCCCTCTGTGTGAGCCTCCAGCCTGAGCAGCCATGAAGGAGCAGACGTCTCGCAGCCCTGCAGGGACTCCCCAGCAGTGCCGTGCAATATATGGGCAAATAATTAGGCATGCAGGAGGGTAGATGTGACAGATCTCAGGTTTGTGCTTTGTCAGTCTGCTTGTGAGAAGCTGGCACATATCCCCACAACCCTTCAGTTAATCCACAGAAAGGTGAAGCCCTTTGGCAGTGTCCTCTTCTTTCAGGCCCTAGGTCAAGTGGGACTTATTTGAGTACCTTGTTGATACCTGGAACTTCCAAGGATCAGCAATAAAACGTTGGAACTATCATCTGAGCATTTCCTCAGGGATATGATGGTAACTGCAGCCAAAAGTGCAAAATAATGCCATGTCTCCTGGCACTGCTGTAGCAGTCATGATGAGAACCTCCTGGAAGCATCATGTTCAGCTTTGCAGTTGAGTCAGGGAAGGGAAACCCTCCATATGCCCTTATATCTTGAAATCAACGCACTTTACCTTCAGGAGCAACCTGCCTGCAGAATCCCTGGAAAACAACATTTCAATAGAGCTTTGATGACCTAAACTCCCTGGGAAGAAAAAAGAGAGAGAGGAGGGAGGGTAGAGCCAAGCATGCTGTCATTTTCTGTTGTGAAAGGTCTGGACTTGGTTAATCAACTCTGGCTGTTGGAGGGACAGCTCAGACTCAGGATGGACAACATTTTTTCTTTCACTTCTTCTGAGCAAGAGAACATTTTTCTAATCAATGTTCATTGCACTCCATTTTCAGGCATGAAAAAAAAAAAGCAACAGAAAATGGCATTTTTGTGTTTGTGCACAAAACTGATTGCCCCCACTAAGAAAATAACAGATAGTAGGCTCAGGGAGTACCTGTGGAAAGAGTTACTGTTTATTCATCCAGCCTTTTGAGGGCTTTTCTCTGACTTCTACTTACACTGGCTGATCCTTATTTAGTTAACTATAGCTTCCCTGCCACCTCTCCACATGAAATTGCAACTCTCTGAGATGCTTTGATTAGCACACTATTAACCAATGATTTTTTTACTGTGCCATGGGCTTTGTACTGAAATGCTTCTTCTCAACATTTAATTGTTCTGCCACTATTTCTTAACAGTTACTGCAACCTCATTATTTTCATTTCCAAGATATTTGAGGCCAAGTAAATTGCAGCAGCATGATGAGTTTTGAACTGGGTACTTAATCTCTAAAATAGATCTCACTAAACAGCAGTGTCCAGCTGACCATGGGTATTGCTGTTTATTGGTAGCTTACCTACAAAGCACCAGACAAAGCTGATGTTTGTTTGTTTGTGTTGGTTTGGTGCAGGATTTCTTACCTTCTTTGCTAACCAGATGAGACACCCCACGCAAGCTCAGACACTGGTGGCTGGTGCAGGCCTGTATGTTGCCCAAGAAGGAAGATTGCCCTGCGCTCCCTGCCGTGGGTTACTAATGTTTCTGCCTTCCGCAGGTGAAAGCAAGAAGACAACTCAAAGCAGCTCATGCAAAACCCTGAAACACAGGAATTTTGGCACTGCCTGCCCTCATCGTGGACTGGCATAGCTGACGTGATGTGGGAATTGCCTTGATTTCTGATCAAAGAAACTTGAAAAGCCAGAGGGCCTTCTTCACCGTGGAGTGAGGAGAAGGCATGGTGACTCAGAGGAGCATCAGAGCCTTTGGGGTTCTGCATGCCAGCCCCACACCTGTGGCTGTGCCCATGGGCTTGGCCAGCCCTTTGCTGCCTTCAAAGCACCCTTCTGCAGAAGGAGTTTCCCACAGATGTCCAGTGCTTCTCCAGCCACACACCCCTCTAGAGTCACAAATCACAATTTTAGGACATGCCTGAGCCCTCCTGACACTACTCTCTTGCTCCTCGACTACTCGTGGTAGTTTTAGGCTATGCCTTTAAAATTTTGTTACAGACTTCAAGCCGAAAACCCACCACACTGCTGCCCCAGACAGAAACTTTTACAGGGCAGAGGGTGGCTGCCCAAGGCAGTGGCAATGCACTCAGACCTGGGGCAGGGCCACCTTCTCCCCTGGAAACCAGAAGCCAGACCACTGACCTCTGAAAGCCAGGACACCCAAATGACTGTTCTTCATGCTGCTAGGATACCACAGCATTATTAAGGGCTTTGTTCCTCTGGAAGTATGGGTCACTCTGCAACCATTTGGGCTTTCACTGGCTCTGAGGATATGTGGATTTAAATTCTTTTTATCTAGTTGTAATGAGTCACTTGTGTGTTTTTTTCCCCTCCTCTTTTTAGAGCTGTTGCCAGGCAGTTTGTCCTGAAAATGGTGTGGGTTTTTTTTTCTTTTCTTGTTTTTTCTTCTCCTCTTATCAAAGCAGGATGCCAAGAGACAAAATTACTGCCCTGACCTCATAACATCCTCTTTTGTATCCTCCCTTCCATGCTTTGGGAAGAGCAAAGTGCCAGGACACCAGGACCTCGATGGGTCAGGTTAGAGCAGCCAGTGAGCAGGCAGGAGCATGCTGCTGGTCATGCTTGCAGAGACAGGAGAAGTGTTCCCTGACTTTTTCAGATTTGAGAAAGGGACTGATTTCCTCCTTGAACCCTTTGTCCCTGTGTAAGCTGTGTATCTTTCCTTTCAGGTTCAGGTTATAATGAGGAGGAACACGGTTTCCCAGCGCTCAGCTCCGCAGAGCAGTATCAACACTTTGTTTTAGAAGTGGGTGATGATGGGTGAGCTTCTCCAACTCATCAAAGTCAGTGGAGAACATTCTAATTAAGTCAGTGGAGAACCTTTCAAGGATTTTGGGGGCACAGGCTTTGGGCTGAGACTGGAGCAGACTCCTTGGAAATAGCTTAACAAAGGAAAAAAAGACAAAAAACCCAACCCAAACCAAACAAACCCAAACCACAAATTACACTTGTTAAAAGCTTTATTAAAAAAAAAAAAAGTCTTATTCTAATTCCCCACACAAGTGAATTATCATGGGATTTGTGGCAAGAATGTTCTGGCCAAAGAGCCATCCTCATCCTTTTCTGGAGCTCAATGCCATCTCTTGAGCTGGAAGAGACAACAATCCCCAGGGAGATCTGCTCTCCACTATGACAGTGTGCTTTGGATGGGACTGCATGCATTGGGCAAGAAGACTGAGAGACACCAGGAGACATCTCTGATATGTTAAAAACCACATTCAGGCTGTGACAATTACGGATGGTTTCTCAGCCCAGGACTGACCATACCTTCTGGACTAACCTCAATGCTCCCCCAGGTTGTAAGATGTCTGCAGAAAAACAACAAACAACAAAGCAACAGCTCTGAAACCCTGACCCAAGCAACCCACTGTGACTGCCTTTCCTCCTCCGCTGTTTCCCCAGCACACCATTTCCACTCCTCTGAGGGCATCTCCATGGGGCAGAGCAGGTGAAGGCCAACCCTCAGTGCATATGTGTGTACTCACAGCTGAGATTCACCACTTGGCGCTCCCCTGAGGCTGCTGCCGATGTTAGCACGGCTTTGGATGACTGTCTGGCCTTCTTCTAAGCTGTGTCACCAGGTGTCCCACATGGCATTGCTCCCATGATTGTGATGTCATCAGATGGATTGCATTTGGGTTTAAAAATAGTTTCAAACTGGAGTGGCTTTGCCACAGTGGGTCAGCTGGTGGGAAAGGAAAAGCGCCTGTTCTCCACCCACTGGGGATTTTGGAGACCTTGTGCAGGCAAAAAGCCAAGGTGTATGAGTGAGGAGCTTTATTCTGGTTGCACTTGGGTGAAGCCAGCTGGGAAAACCAATTGCTGTTTTCATAAAACTTTTTGCCACCCCAACACCAACACGTTTCAACAGACTCTGGGGAACTCGCTGCAGTGAATGATGTAGATGCTGCTGAGAGACCACCTGATGAAGCCACATTCCCCAAGGTTACCCCAATAAAGAGAACAAAAGTCAAAGTGGGTTGAGGATTTTAATTCAGTGAGGTGTTTTGGGGCAATAAGGAAGGTTGGAGAGAAATTGGACTTTCCTGTGAAATCAGGTGGCTATGAAATGAACGATATTACTATCCACACATTTTTTCTTGCTGTTGAGAGAACTTGATTTCTAAGAACACTGAGAATTTCACTTCAAAGTGAAACTTTTAGTTTTACTACTTGTGCCCTTTTTTGTCCTACCTAGACACACTTCCCGCAGTGGTGTGTGGGGCAGGTCAGGTGTCACGTGGCACTGAAGATTTTATCAGCCTGACTGGTAAAATGCTCTTTTTCACTTTTTATCTCTGAGAGAGGGGCAGAATGTTACCTGCTAAAGCCACCCTGAATTAAACAATGCCTCTAATTCCTAAATGAGCAAAACACTGGAAATTTGCACCATTGCAGCACCAGGACCCCTGCAGACCTCCAGGGCAGGGGGAGTGGAAGAAGACAGCTGTGTGCGACCCTTAGGCAGGCGTGCCAGCCCCATCAGGATGCTCCTTTCCCTTCTGAACACTCAGGGCTTTCAGGGTGCACCCCATGAGCTGAAGGGTTAATGCTATCTTTTTTGCCCTGTGAAAGTGGCTCCTCTTCAAATGAGCACCACGCTGCCTGCTCAGGATTTTTGGCTGCTCCTTCCAGCTCTTCCCCCACTATTCACTAAAGAGGAGCTAAAGGAAACACCTTTGGCTGCAGTGAATAGGTAGTGGCTTTTGTACTTCCCTTCCCTGCCCTTCCCAGCTGGTGACGTGGGGATGTCAGAGATTTCCTGAGCAGCTGCTGGATGCTACACCTTTAGGAGCTCCCACACTGACTCCTCCACACCCTTTCCCCTTCAGCAGAATTCACACAAAACCAGGAGATTAAAAAAACAACAAACCAAATCCAGCTATAAACCCCAGCCTGGCACTGACTTGGATGGGATGAGTCTGCTCTCAGCTGCCTGTGTAAATCTGGTGCAACTCCGGTGTCTTGGAGGCTCTTTTGGGGCAAGGTGGGGCAATTGTGGTGTTCAGATAATATATCCCAGCCCCTCCTAAGCTTACTGGCATGGCTTGTTAAGTTAGGTGTGGATGACTTTTGTTAAGCTGGGGCCCCTGCTCAAAGTATCCCCTCTTTTTTACTGAACACATATGCTGTAATGCTTCTTCCTTCCTTCATACACTTTTCTTCTAAACAAATGCTGGGATCCAGGTGCTTTCTGCTATCTGTGTAATGGGGCCAGATCAAATCAGCTCTGGGCTTGTTTCATTCCTGGTAGTTGCTGCTCCTCTGACACCTCTCAGATCACACTGACAAGGAAGACATATATTCCTCAGCCTGTAATTCCTGCCTCTGTGTGCGGGACAAGCGCACACACCTTGTAACTGTTTAACTGCAGTTCAGAACTCATCTCCTCATTACCTGGGTAGAATTACATCTGACAAAAGTATTGAACGCACCAAAGCATGAATGTAGAGGACAGAGGGATTAAACTGATAGAGTTCTTTCAATCCTGTGAACATTGTGCCCCCACAAAGAGCTCGAGATGGATAATTGTTGAAGGATCATAGCCATAATCACACAATGTAATCTCTGATATGGCACCTGAAGGCTCAGACAGTTATGGAAATTATAAAAGAAAATCAATTTGAGTGCTAAGATGGGAACTTGGGGATTTTCTTGTTGTTGTTTTTGTTTGTTTGTTTGTGGGTGGGTTGTGTTTCTTTTTTCTTTTCTAACAACAGGTTAGAAACAGCAAGTTCTAACAGCAAACCGAAGAGCCTGGAGTGTGACTTAACACAACCTTTAACCTTGCATTAGGGGTGGGTTTTCAAAGGCACTTAGGGACACCCTGACAGCTGCCATGAAACTTATGGCTAAGAAAAAATTAACAGAAAATGATCAGAGAGGCACAGCATTAACCCTGTGTCAAGCCCTTATGAAAACAGGGTTAGGTGGGGGAATGTGTGGCTGATGCCTTTGCTGGGGAGCAATAAACTCCAGATGGGGCTGGTGATGTGAAACCACAGCAGGTGTCTAGTTGCCTGGGTGCTGCTTTGGGCTAGGGGCTGATGTCCATCCCCAGCTGGATCACCAGCTTACCCTGCCTTCACTGGGTCATCTCTCATCCTGGGCAGTAGCTTGAGTGCAACAAGCCTTGAGTAAACTTTGCAGCAGGTTTATGTGCTGTTGAAAATGTGCAAAAAGGAGGTCACGGTGAGAGGACAGCACAGTTTTCCTGTAAAAACTTTGCTGATGCATGCAAGGGGAAAAAAAAACCACAATACTGGACTGGAGGAGAAGCTGTGGATCACTGGCTGAAAACTAATTTTCCTTGTCAGTCCTCCTGTTTTCTTTTAATTAGGAAAAAAAGGAGGGAGAAAACAGCCGTGTCATCTCCTCGTATGGAGAGGAGGGAAATAGAAAGTAAACACGCAAGGAAGCGTCAAAAGAAGGAGCTGGGGGATTCCAAAATGGAATTATTTGGTGCAAAAATTTCAATTAGGGTTGCCAAGTAACACCAGGGCACCAACTTATCAGCTCCCTCCCAAAATCTGAGCGCTGAAAATGCAAGACTTTAACAGTGGTGGATATCATAAATCTTCCCCTGCCGCCGTAATAAACCTACATGCATTATTCTTATCAAGTACAAAGGGAGCAAAACACATCTTTCATCACAGCAAGCTTAGTGCTGACCCCTAAGTAAATAGCTGTCTTTCATTAGCAAGCTCCAAAATAAACCACAAAGCAAACCCCATTAAAAAGAGCCATAAAAATTATGTATGTAGACGCTAATGACACATATTGATCAGCCTCACGTGCAAAGCCATACTCATGCATAATTCTGCCACAAATCAACGTGGTTTTGCATGTTCTTTCCCCCCCCCCCCCCATCCCCTCACCCCCTCCCCCATCAGATCAGACATTCAATAATATTCTCAAGAAAACACAATTATGAAGAATTAACTGAAAAGTCATCTGTCAGCTCGGTAAATCTGTATTTTCTATAAACACATGTGTAAGCCTCAATACCTCCCAGAGCTCTTTAAGAGCATTTTACTGTTGTGACTGGAATTACCCAGCTGATATGATTTTAAAGGCCAGAGTTAAGGCTGCTGAGTTCTGGTGGGATGTGCTGCATAGCTGTGTTTTATGCTTCATAAAGCTCTGGCTCTCTGCTGGTGCTAATTAGGATAGTCCCTTGTAATCAGTGGCACTATTCCAGTTTCCATTAGCTAAGTTTTGGACTCAATGGGCTTTTACTTCTATGGTTGCCCCATTTCAGCCAAGTGCTTTACCATATGCCAAGCCTCATGCAGGTACTTAAGCTCTGAGAAGTGCTTATTTTTAAGTGTTGTGATGGATCACACAGGCGATGCAGGAGCATGGAAGAACATGTGCTCACCATACTTCAAACCCCCACATCTAAGGTGTTTTGTTAAGCATTCTTCGTATCTTTCAAGCATTTTGACAATTTCCAGGGGACAGACCCTGACCCTCTGGCTGGGTCCACATTAGCAGACATCTACTTCTCTGCCAAGGCTTGGTGAAACTGGTCTGGCATGGCACAAATGGAATCACAGAATCACAGAATTTCAGGGGCTGGAAGCGACCTCAAAAGGTCATCTAGTCCACCCCCTGCCAGAGCAGGATCACCTACACCAGGAACACATCCAGGTGAGTTTTGACTATCTCCAGAGAGGGAGACTCCACAACCTCCCTGGGCAGCCTGTTCTAGTGCTCTGTCACCCTCACAGTGAAAAAATGTCCCCTCATATGAAACTTCTTGTGTTTCAACTTCCACCCACTGCCCCTTGTCCTGTCATTGGACACCACAGAGCAGATCCTGGCTCCATCCTCTTGGGACTCACCCTTTACATATTTTTAAACATTGATGAAGTCACCTCTCAGCCTCCTCTTCTCTAAGCTAAAGAGCCCCAGCTCCCTCAGTCTCTCCTCGTATGGAAGGGCAAGGCAAGGGCAGGTGCAGAAGTGTAAGAGTGTGGTTGCCTTGCTGGACCAGGGTGGCCCCTGGGGTATTTCAGGGTTTGAGCAGATGACATAAATTTGTTGTCGGTTTTTAATCAGCATCGCCGAGGCTCCAGCTCCCAGCGTGCCCGCAAGCCGACATGCCTGGCTGTCCCGAGATCTCCCAGACGAGCCTTCCCATGTCACATCAAGGGACTCTGACTTTCTGATGGATGAACAACTGATTTCATCTCCTCATAGGTAGCATTTTCTCTGCAGTTATTTTGCCAATATACCGAATCCTTTCAAAAAAATAATGATGATAATAACAAAACCAAATCACTGTAAGCGCACTGAGGATCATCCTCTTGCTGAAAGAAGCTTCTGAAAACTCGCAGGTAATAGTTAAACCCATTCGGCTTTGAACACTTTAAAGACTGATCAGACCTCTTTCTTAAAGCCCTGAAGTGCTTTTAACTCCCACTGAAGCCAATCAGGGCTCTTTGAAAGAAGTGAATGGCAGAGCTAGCCCCTGAAACATGTGAGCCCTGCTATGGAGAGTGGAAGCAGAAAATAGGTTACCCCTCCCCGCACAAAAATGCAGATGTGAATTAACTCCACATATGTAATGGCATTTAAAAGCTACATTCAGTAAATCTTATTCAGAGTGAGGAAGAAATATGAAAGAAATCCATCAACATCAATTTGGCTCAGACAAATAACTATTACTCAATGTAAGACAAATTGCAAAATGCAGAGACACTCGTGTATCTAGCCAGTAAGTTTGAATGATCCTCCCCCCCGCCAAATGCTTTGACAAACAAATAGATAAAGTCATCCCTTCAGTTGATGTCTCATTAAAAAAAAAAAAAGGGGGGGGGGGGAGGAAAATGTGTTGAAATTTGAAATAAAGTGTTCATTTTGAAGTAAGGAAGAGCTATAGTCGTCTGTGTCCCCCTCCTCCCCACACACACTTCTCTCAGGTTCTTAACTTCTGTCCTCCTGGAAGGAAGAGAGAGTAAGCTCAAGCAGTGTGTGTAGATGTTTGGGTCATGCAGAAAGAGGATTTTTTCAAAGCTTTTCAAGCACTGTATTTAGACTCTATTTAAGTTCTGTAATCAGAGTACAGAATTAACCAGGTTGTAAAAGACCTTTGAGACCACCAAATCCAACCTATCAGCCAGTACCATCTAATCAACTAAACCATGGCGTGTATGTACATTTTGGATGGATCATTGAGGGGTTGTGAAGGGAAGAAAGTGTCTGTGTGGGTAAAGAAGAACTAAGAAGGGACTTCCCTGTAACATTTCTCCTTTTGTGTAAGCTAAGAAGGGAGAGAGACATGGGAGAAAATGGGGGAACCCCCAGGCTGCCTGGCCAGTAACACTGACGGTCATAGGCTGCCTTCTCTTCCCAATAAACCCCTTTTTTCCTCCCCACTGAAAAAAACCGAACCCAACTCCTGTGCTTGAATCAGCAATGATGGTAATGAGAGCAGCCTTGGTTCTAGATTTATGCCAACCAAGGAATACTCAATTAGCCTGGCACGGCAAGTCCCTTTCCTTCACCATCACTGGTGAGAGCACAACTGCTGCCAGACAGTGATGTGCAGTGATGGGAGGATAGGACAGATGTAGGGGAGAAAGTGGATTAGTTTGTGTTAATCTGTTGAAACCTCTCAGTGATGACAGTACTTCCTAGTAGCCAGATAATAAATCAGGGTCTATGGAAATTCAGAGAGTTTTTATTTGGTATGATTTGTATGCTGGGAGAAGTAACTTATGTATTTATGGTTTGCATCTGAGTCTATCTTGAAGATGTTTATAGACGGGATAGTGAGAGAGCGAATGTTTTCCACCTGCTGATACCTGCCCGTCTCTGTGCTACTAACACTCTGTTTATGTTATGAAAACATGTTGTGCTTTTCGGTGATCCCTTTAAGAGGGTGCAGAACTAATTTTTAGCTCATTATGGAGGTAATCTTCCCTTGCTTATTTGACTTGGGCTGTTTCCATAACATCTGCTCCCATGCAAAGGCGCTCGGCGCTGTATGGATGTAAGCAGTGCTCTATGTGGTTACGTTCACATGTTGTTCACTTAATGAAACCCTGGCAATTGTCCCATGCTTGAAACACATCTGAACCACAGAGAACTACTCAAGGCTGTTGCTGTCCAGGAACCTAGAGAGGAGTGAGATGGCATTGTCAGTGCTTTCTTGAAGGAGCTAAGCTAAGAATATTAGGGAAAAATGAGGGCATGTGCTATTCCAAAAAAAAACCAACCCACCTAAAACCAAAACCAAGAGCACAGGGGGTAGTTCTAGATCATATGCTAAAAGTGCTTATTTGAGAAGTCCAGAAAATGTGCTAGAAAATTGCTTTAAACTGTTTTATACAGATTATCTTAACCTGCCCCCTGTTGTGATGATTCTAGGTGCTCTGCACAGAAACCAGGCTTTTGCCAGGCTCCCAGGAAGAAGTGGGTGAACTTGTTTCCAGTCCTCTGAGTCAGCCTGAGCCTGAATCCTGGACTTACCTGTATCCTCCCCTCCTTTCCACAGTGACCAACATTGGTCAGTACAGTGGACCAACAGCGGGCAGTGCAGGTCCCTTCCAGAGACCACGTCATCCAGAATGTGCTGGAACCCCTCTGCTGTAAGGACAGGCTGAGAGAGTTGGAGTTCAGCCTGGGGAAGTGAAGGCTGCATCCTTTCAGTTCTTTAAGTGGCTGATAGGAAACACGGAGGCAGTCTTTCTAACAGGGCCTGTTGTGGCAGGACAAGGGATGATGATTTGAAACTAAAAAAGGGAAGATTTAGACTAGGAAGAAGAAAGAAATTTTTCACACTGAGGATGGTTGCCCAGAAAGGTCACAGATTCCCCATCCCTGGAAACATTCAAAGTCAGGTTGGGTGGGACTCTGAGCAGCCTGCTTTGGTTGAAGATGTCCCTGCTGACTGCAGGGGTGTTGGATTGGATGAGCTTTAAAGGACCCTTATGACTCAACCCATTCTATGATTGTATGAAAACTAAATATTTGGGGTTATCAGGAGAAACGGAGGGACTTAGCAGGGATAGGAGCACCTAAAGGGTGCTGAAGAGGCAGCAAGCTTCTCAGGGCTTATGCTGTTTGCAAGATTGTGCAGAGTGCCTCCTCATCAGAAGATGATGCAATCTGCACGGTGTTGCCTCACAGGGCTGCATCATTACCAGGAACAGCAGAGATCAGTGGGTGTTCAGGTGGACATGCCCGAGTCAGAAGAGACATCAGCTGATGGAGCTGACGGGCTACTTGTTGGGGTTGTTGCTTTGTTTTTGGTGTTTGTTTGGTGTTTTTCCAAGATGATAGACCCTCATGTCTGAAACATCAGCTTGGTGAGATGAAAGTGCTCTCATACCGTACTGCTCCCAGCTTGTAAATCCAGCTCAGACATTCACATACACAGAGAGCACTGTCAATTTTTGGTCAACCAAGGCATTAGGTTTTTTTTTTTCTTTTTCTTTTTCTTTTTCTTTTTCTTTTTCTTTTTCTTTTTTCTTTTTCTTTTTCTTTTTCTTTTTCTTTTTCTTTTTCTTTTTCTTTTTTTTTTCTTTTTCTTTTTCTTTTTCTTTTTCTTTTTCTTTTTCTTTTTCTTTTTCTTTTTCTTTTTCTTTTTCTTTTTCTTTTTTTTTTTTTTTTTTTTTCTCTTTCTCTTTCTCCCTTTCTCCCTTTCTCCTTTCTCCCTTTCTCCTTTCTCCCTTTCTCCTTTTTCCCTTTTCCTTTTCCTTTTCCTTTTCCTTTTCCTTTTCCTTTTCCTTTTCCTTTTCCTTTTCCTTTTCCTTTTCCTTTTCCTTTTCCTTTTCCTTTTCCTTTTCCTTTTCCTTTTCCCTTTTCTTTTTTCTTTTTCACTTGGTACTTGCAGCCCATATTTGTAGAAAGATTTGAATGTGCTGACTTGGTAGAGCAGACTTTGGTCTTCAGCAGAGCCCAGGTTGTGGCAACTGGGACCAGCTTCCCCAGGAACCCACCATGTGGGTTGCTTGAGGGGCTGTGGCCGTGGGTGCTGAGAGCTCACAAGACTGACCTTGAGATTGCCTAAAATCTAAACAAGAAGCGACTGTGGCTGCACAAGACTGTGTGTGGGTAGGTGTGTTTGAGGGAGATAATTATTGGGAAAGGCAAGAAAACATTTACCCACTGCTGTAAAGTGCTCTCATAAGACAAGAAGAATCCCTATCCTTTAGCCTTTTAATTGATTTTAATTATTCAAAGCTCTTTCTCTCCTTGCTCAAATAGCAGTGTGATACAATATTGTTGCAAGTATCTCGGTGCCTTCTAAGATACTTAAATATGAATAGCTGGGAAGCTGGAGCCTGCTCTCCCTATGCAAGCACACAGCAAAATTTTGCTGTGCAAGAAAGGCTCCACAACAGCCAGATTATTCTAACAGCTCTCTTCATTTCATGGGATTCATTTAAGTGGATTACACACAATACTCTAAAAATGTTATGAGAGATGATTCTAATAAGGCAGAATCCACTATGGTATTTAAGAGGAATTTAATTTTATTCTACTACCACATAAAAAAAGAAGAGAAGTGTTGACATTTCAGCCCACCACTGGCCTATTTCAAACATTTCAAACTGTGCTTTTCCACTATGCAGCTGTGTATTCAACTCATACACATGTGTATATTCCACCAAAACCCTTCCTGTCCCCTGTGATCCCTAGCTCACCTTCCTCCTGTTTGTGAAAAGCAGACACAGAGAACAGTCTGGTAACGGTCTTCAGATGCAAAATTAACTCCAGTTTGAGGAGTTAAGGACTACTGAGCTGAGACCTGACAGCTGTGTCACAGCAGTGAAGGGGCCCCAAAGTACACTGCTCTCGATGCAATCCACTTACTAACATTTCAGAAGTGCATGCTGGCACAGGAGGCAGCAATGCTGAAGCATGCACAGCATTATTGCTGTGATTCATGGCTGGATAGTCATGGCTATCCAGCCCACCCCAGTTATGATGCCAGAAGAGCCATACTGAGTCCATGCTGTTGTTACTCTTGGCATTTCTGGCTTCATTGATGCTGCAGGAGAGCCCATCCCAGTGCTGCAGTGCACCAGGGCTCTCGCAATGCTGCAGTGCTGCAGTGCACCAGGGCGCTCTCTCCTTCTCCCAGGGAACCTGTGACAGAACAAGAAGACACAGTCGCAAGCTGCACCAGGGGAGGTTTAGGCTGGATGTTAGGAAGAAATTCTTCACAGAAAGAGTGATTGGCCATTGGAACGGGCTGCCCAGGGAGGTGGTGGAGTCACCATCACTGGAAATGTTTAAAATAAGACTGGATGAGGTACTTGGTGGATGAGGTACATGGTTTAGTTGATTAGATGGTGTTGGGTGGTATGTTGGACTTAATGATCTTGAAGGTCTTTTCCAACCTGGCTGATTCTGTATTCTGTATTTCTCACTGACCAATTTGTAATACCATGAGCAAAAAGATGAAAATAGGAGGATCATCAAACCCAAGACCTTGGCAGCTGAGGGGTACTCCTGAAATGTTTATGCATACTCACACACAAGCTCACTGGAAGAATTTGCAAAACAGGGAGGATGTATTTATCCCAAGGAATAAAACCAGTGGTGGAAGTAGCTTAGTTGGAAGTGAAGGGTTGCCCATATGCACGGCTTGGTGTGCTGCTGGTTCCCTCAGCACAATTGGCTCTGCATTTGCTTATCCCTTTTTTAAGGCTGAGCAGTCACTACATATAGGCTGGATTTCCACAGGGGAATTACCCCACCAACCTTCTATGCAGTGTTTGGACCTCCCTGCTCTTGCAACCACAACACCATTCTTAGCTACACAGCCCCCAGGGCAGGGCACAGGATGCCTTTGGCATTGGAGGGCCTTCATAAGGGTCTCTCTCCCCACTGATTCTCCCACTCTCCATTGCACAAACCAGCCTTTCTCCTTCCTGAGGCGTAAGCCTGCCATTATGCTTCCTGGGGTAGCCTTCATCCTTGTGATCGAGTTGACTTATCCAACCCTATACTTACTCATCCCACTGGTAATATTAGGCTGTTAATTGCACATCCCAAAGGTAGCTATTCTGACAGCCATCCTCTGGAGAAACTGCTTTTCCAATTCTATCTCTCTGGCAAGCCAGTTTTGAATGATAGCTCTCTGCCAGTTAGTTGTGGGCTCAATACTCAACCAGAAGCTGCACATGCAGAGGAGTTTGTGAGCTGTTGAAGATAAGGACCATTTTTCATAGAGGTTTTCCCCCAGAAAAATCTTGCTTTAATTTGCATTTCTAGGCACTACTGTAACACTGATGCCATAAGTAGCGGTTGTACCAGCATTAGCTTTTTTCCCCTGGTGTGATAGTGATGCTGTTGTGTGTTTGGTTGAAGGATGCCCCAAATGCCCATACCAAGAGACAAGGAGCTCAGGCAATGGGGTACAACAACTCAGTTTGTCCATTCCTGCTTAATCTGAACCAGCAAACAGCTGTCAAATAGTTTCAGTATAAAAGGGAATGGGGCAAATCCAAACAAGGATCCCCAGAGTTGAGTCTTGGCTCAGACAATTTTCTTTTCATCCTTATGCAAATCAGACAAGTCCTGCTTATTTCATCATGAAGTGGGAGGCAGGGTAAGGCTTATGTATCCCACAGTACCTCCCAGGAGTATTAGGAAGATTAATTAGTTAATGTTTCCAAGGTGTTATTATAGAGGTGCCAAAGACAACTAACAACAAGAGGGGAAAAAAAATGACTTGACAAAGAAAATAAACAAACATAAAGCCAAATTAAACATAGTTAAGGCATCTAACTCTGTGATATGAAATGTGATATTGCAGAATAAAAATAGAGATTGCTGTAGCTTATGTGGTCTACAGAATGCTGAATGCAGAACTGTTTGTTGGTTGCATTACATGCCCAGAAAGACTGATTCTAGAAAGCAAGCTTGTATTTAAATTTTAGGCTTCTGTGACAGTGATTTATTTTAATGGCACGCAATACTTCACTTTGCATTTATGATTTCAAGACCTCTATAAGTTTATGTAAATTCTAGCTGCTAGGGCACAAGATAAAATCATGGCTCTTACTTACTTTCATAGTGTCACATAAATGTGAAAAATTGAAGAGTTGCTCCAGGCCAGCATGCTACATTCTGACATTGTGAGAATCTGCATCCTACGTAGTCTGCTCTGATCAGGGAATATCTGTACTAACATGTACTTGAGAAAGAAACGGAAAGCAAATGACAAAGCAGCTCCTGTCGCTGAGAATCCAGAAACACTGTTCCCTCACTTCCATATTATTTCACTCTGTGGACCATGAGGAAAAGAAGAGGAAAAAGAAATCAGCAGGCACTTTGAGTGTATGAAAGATTCTTGGTGGGATACAAATAAGATCAGCATATTTTTCATGATTATGTCACTTGGCAGACTCAGAATCGATCCTCTCTCCGTGCAGTCCTCAGGCTGAAATGGACTAGCTTGAAGTGAAATGGCATGGTGGAAACATGCCTTGCTTTGTGATTCTGCAGGGTTCTGTAATCAAATTTCACAATAATGAAAACTGTAAGTCAAGAAATTGAGGAAATGTCATGAAAAAGAAACCCCAAAATAAATACGAGTTGAATAAATCCATCCCCATTATCTTGGAGGGAACAGGAGCAGTGGCTAACACAGCATGTCTGCTTTCTCAGCTGACCACTGAATCACAGTCTGACTTTGAGCACATCACTTAAATCTTGCTTAGCTTTGGTTTTATCCTTCAGGAAGGGGAAAGAACAAAGGACATGTGCACCAGGCTTGCTCCAAGCCGAGCCACAGCGGGTACTGGCTTGCAGCGGCTGCAAAGGACAACCGGTGTCCTGCTGTCCACAGATCCACACAGCCCCGGGGCTCAAGCAGAGGGAAGTGTATTTGGGAGGATGCTCTTTCAAGATACCCAAGGCAGCACCACATTTGGGTTGACTGATCTTCAGGACACAGGACTGTAGTGAGGGCAACACCTGTTTACACCCCAGGGTGCCTCTGGGCGCTTGGAACTTGTTGGCCCTTTGCTTCTGCCATTGCATGTTTTTCCTGCTAACCAGCCCCAGGCCAGCTCTGCACGTGCACAGGGAGCTTGGAAGGCTTGATGCCGGAGGAGCTCAGTCTGTTCCTGCTCTTGGAGTCATTGTGAGTGACTGCTGCTGGCTTTTAAAACATATTTGCATTGTACTCTGTGGGACAAGGTTTCTTGCGAGGCTGTGTTGCACGCTGAAGACTATACTGGGACCAGTGCCCCTGCAGAGCTGAAAGCACTGAGGCTCCCTGGGTTTCATTCAAGGTCCATGCAAATGTGTCTGCAGACTCCAAGTATTGCACCAAGCTGTGTCAGTCACACCAAGCCTTACACACACAAACCTCAGCAAACTGGTCAGGAACATGGGTGTCATTTTGTGCTTGCAAGAGTTTCCTTCTTCAAAGGTGGGCCTGGAAGCCCCTGTGTGGACCTCTCTGCCATTCCTCAGGGCTAGGAGAGTAGAATTCCTGACCAGCAGTATGCAGGGTGTGCCATACGAGTTAAAAATCGGTACAACAGCAAGATGAGGCTATGTAGTCTTTCTGGTACTGCAGGGAATCCTTTGCCCAGTCCTACTCAGATCTGCTATATGGGCATTGAAATCCCTGATGTCCAAAGGAAGATTTCCTCTAGTTAATTAGTATTGCCTGAAAGTGACATTTATACCAACACACATCTCACAGAGTCACAGAATAATAGGGGTTGGAAGGGATCTTTGGGGATCATCTAGCCCAACTCCCCTGCCAGATTAGTTTTACCCAGAGCAGGTTGCACAGGACGGTGTCCAGGTGGAATTTTAATAACTCCAGAGATGGAGACTCCACCACCTCTCTGGGCAGCCAGGTCTAGTGCTCTACCATCCTCAGGGTAAAGAAGTTCTTCCTCACATTGAGATGGAACTTCCTATGTTTAAATTTGTACCCATTACTTCTTGTCCTGTCACTGAGCACCACTGGTAAAAGACTGTCCCCATCCTCCTGACACCCACCCTTTAAGTATTTATTATATATTATATACCCCCTTCCATGCTGTACTTAGAGTAGAATAGAATAGAATAGAATAGAATAGAATAGAATAGAATAGAATAGAATAGAATAGACCAGGTTGGAAGAGACCTTCAAGATCATCGCATCCAACCTATTATCCAACACCACCTAATCAACTAAACCATGCAACCAAGCACCCTATTAAGTCTCCTCCTAAACACCTCCAATGATGGTGACTCCAGCCTTTTCCTCCTCCATCCCATGAACTTTTAGTGTATCAAAATGCAAATGCATCAAGCTGAAGGAGTTTAATCCATTCCAGGCCCATACTTAATATCTTGTTTCACCTGAGCAATCCTGCAGATGCCACTCTGAAGGTCTCAGTGTGATACAAGCCAGAGAAAGTGCAGGGCAGGCTGGATTAAAGCAGATTTTGCAGAGTTAGCTTTGGTTAAACACACCCCTGAGTCTGGCCTATGTTCTGTCTCTGACATACCAACACATATGCCTATTGCACACCTGGTAGGAACACTGCAAAAGAGAAGAGAGGAAGGGGAAAGAAAGAAAATGTGATTATGAAACATCAGAGCAGATCTGATCGTGTTGAATTCCTCTGGAGGAAAAGACAGAGAGGAAAAATTACCGGCACGCCGTGCTTGAAGTCAATAAATGAAATTTACCCAATTCAGCAGAGGCATCAGGGAAATCACTCTTGATTTGCCTTTGATAGGCTGACAAAATCTCTGTTAAAGTTGTTTTAATGCTTTTGTAACTAGGCTTCCAACTACACTGAACCCAGGCCAGATCTCAGCTTAATGGGACCAGCCCTTCATGTCAATCAAATTTGTAGCTGGTGAGAAAAATGAACCTTTTTTTGTGCCCCTTGTTCTCACGTTGGGCATAGAGCCCAAAAGTGTCTGAGGTTTTACTTTGCCAAGATTCTGAAGGAAAATTCACTTAGAGGAATGAAAAAGCCCCATGGCTGTCTGTAGCACAATGAAACACATCAGGGCAGAAAGTGTCCCTAGACATTTTCATGTGGCATCTGTTGAAGTCAGCAGTGGTAGGCTGGGGGCTGAGTTTACCTTGTTGATAATGGAATTAGACATTATGAAATGAAGGTATGCTCTGTGCATCAGCCACATTAATGAATTAATGTACTACTTAATTAATATACAAAGCCACAGAGTGCTGTTGGCAAATTAGCCATCAGCAAGACACGTTGCTCTAGGGGTCGTTGGATATTCCCTTTTTCCTTCACGCTGCTGGTGTCAGGGGCAGAGATCATGTTAGCTGCTGAGTCATGGTCTTATAATGGGAACTACTGGGAGCTGAGCTCTTTGGAAATGGTCTGCTCTTGTCCTCTCCATCGCTGAATGCAGGAAACAAAGGTCAGAACTTCATCCAGAGTGAAGATCCTTTCTCCCTCTTTTTAATCCTGCAGCGATACCCAGGCAGTCAATGCACTCTCACCTGCTCTTGGTCTGTGGTTGAGAAACAAGATAATTTATATTAAAAAAGGCTAAATAGATTGTAACTCAGTGTCATGACTGCAAAGAAGAACTGGAAGTTGAACTACAATGCTATGATGTAAATCTGTGTCTGTTTTCTCCAAATATGGACAGGTTTTAAACAACATCTAGATTGATAGCAAAGCAGAATCCTGACTGTTTGCAGGGTTAACATGGCTGGTATTTCTGCCCCAATTAAAACTTGAATTTCCATGAACTTCTTGAACTTCTGAATGGACTTAAACTGAGTAGGAAATGTCAGAGGAGAAGGCAGTTGCATGACTATGAAATTCAGCTCAAGAGTGAGTTCAGGGATTAGTTTCCCTTCTGTGCACAAAGTATAGTTTGGAACTCAGAGCATATCCCAGCATTTAGAATGTTAAGTAAAGCTCCTACTGTGTTTCTACAGAAATGGCATGAAACAGTGATAACTTCAGTCAAAACCAAGCTCTAGTGCACTTTAAAGGTTTAATGAACCTTTGTTAAATTGCACATTCATTAATCAAAGATGAAACCTGGCAAGGTAGAGCAGGTCAATTACTGTGCTGTGCCCAGGGCTCAGTACCCAGTCCACAACTCACCAAATCCTCTGGGCATGCTTCCATGCATTCCTCTAGACTCTGGTGAAATGCTTGAATGAGAACTAGGCCCGGATCTCCTTTCCATGCATGATACAGATGTGAGGGTACTAAGGAGAGGAGACAGTTGTTTACAAGGAATTCTGCATCTGAGAGCCAGAGGAAGACATGATTACAGGAACAAAAAAACCCCAACCCAACAAAAAGCAAGAACCACGTGTTTTGCAAACCTGATTCTCTATCAGAAAAGCAGTTTCACAGCTATGTAAATACACAACTATTCTGTGCAAAATTTTTTTTTAAAGCCCTGTCTCTAATTGCACAAGAGGCTCCTTTGCTGTAATGAAAACCATCTGCCGTTATTTACCAGCAGACTCCAACGTGCGCTTGCACTGTGCTTGTTCTTACATATGCACAGGGAACGTGGAGTGGAGGAGCTTGGTTTGTTGACTGGATGAGGAACTGCACATAGAAAACAGGGTGCAGGAAGTTCAGGAAGGGCTCTGATCCATTGTACATTCTGCTTACGACCTGATACCGCTGTCAGAATCATGTGTGACCAAGTGCATGACAAAGCTTCCCCATCTTTCAAACTGTATCTCCACAAACTTTCTCCATTCCATGTGTAAAAGGAAGACAATCCCCTTTTGCAGTAAGTCTTCAGATGAAAGAGTGCACTTTCTCTTTAGAAGGATGCTGTATTTCACAGGATATGAAAGCTGAATTTCAGCATGGAATGGAATAGAATGGAGTGGAACAGAACAGAACAGAACAGAATGGAAGAGAACGGAATGGAACTGAACGGAATGGAATAGAATAGAATAGAATAGAATAGAATAGAATAGAATAGAATAGAATAGAATAGAATAGAATAGAATAGAATAGAATAGAATAGAATAGAATGGAATGGAATAGAATGGAATAGGATAGGATAGGATAGGATAGAATAGAATAGAATAGAATAGAATAGAATAGAATAGAATAGAATAGAATAGAATAGAATAGAATAGAATAGAACAGAACAGAATAAACCAGGTTGGAAAAGACCTTTGAGATCATCGAGTCCAACCTATCACCCAACACTGTCTAATCAACTAACCCATGGCACCAAGCACCCCACCCAGGCTCTTCTTAAACACCTGCAGTGATGGTTTTTGATCAGAGGCTCAGCAGAACAGCAAAATCCATGGGCAGAGGTCACAAACAGTTGGATCCTAAACTGACTGGAGGTAACTGGTATCTTTGTATTGACTTCAGTGAGCTCTGGACCAGACCTGTGGTTGTCAGGAGCTTGTATGTGTGAAGTTTGAAACTTCTTTGGCATTAAAACACAGGATGAGTGAAAACTTGTTTAACACTGAGTGACTGTAAGAAAAAGGAGTGAAGTGAGAACAATTCCTCCACAAAACAAAAATAACTGACAGTTAATGAAGCATTTCCACTGAGTTAAAACACAAGTGTGAGTTGTACAAGCTGCTGAAACCGAAGTGCCTGTCTCCTCACTCTGACAGTGGTTACCACATAAAAGTCTGTGCTCCAGGTCACAGCTGCTATCAGCAGGAAACATTTTTAGTCATACCTGCTTGACAGACCTCCAAAAATGTAAGAGGTTTGCTGTGAGGTTAGTGATCTGAGTTTTAAAAATGTGATCAGAAAACCAGAATGATCTTTTCTGTATCAGTGTCTCCCTTTTGAAAAACTCTGGCTTTTGCATTTCAAATCATGGCAAAAATATATTTCTAGCGCACAGAAGTGAAAAAACAACCTTGGCACACAGAAGCTTACCAAAGGTGAGACCCTGGCTGTTCATTTGACTCATTTTCCATCAGTGAAAGACCATGCAGATTGTGCTTTAGAATGGCTGCGTGGAGCTGAGCTCCCCAGCCCCCTTCCTGCCCTGGGCTTGCAGCAGGAAGATTTGGACTCGTGCTACTCTGAATGAGAGAAGCATTGAACCATGTTCTTCCACAATGAAGAGCAAGACCTTTGCTTTGTAGTGGTTGGGAGACAACAGCAGCCATTTAGCTGAGAGCTAATAAAAATTTTCTGGGAAAAGGAGCAGAGAAGAGTTCCAGTGTATAAAGCATTTGGGAAGTTGGTAAGTGGTGAAGATGGTCCTCTACATGTGTGGTTGGTTTTGAAATAGATTGGCACGGGCATTGCTAGCATCTCCATGGAGGGGAGATGTAGGTGAGAGAAATGAGCAGCAATAAAACAGTTTTAGAGTCTAAAACTAGTGGTTCCCTGTGAAGAACCAAAAGCTTTCATTTTTTAATAGTCTCTTAAAAAATAGCTACTACAGAATCAGGCAAAACAAATCTGTTCTGGACTCACCAGGCCACAAGGTACCATCGATTCATACCTTCAATTCACACTGGTGTCAAACCCAGTTTGTCAAACCACTGCTACCAACACATTTTCTCTGAGAGAGAAATAAACAAAAACAGCTCAGTGAAGCCTCCCAATCTTCTTCCAGTCTGAGCTATTAGCAGCTTCAGAACTAATGATGGGTGAACCTCCTAAGGTCTGAGATGTCGCCGGGAGTTATATGCCTGGATCAAGGACGCAATATGACCCAGATAAATTTAAGACATAGAGGTAGACCAAAATGTGGGTCAGGCACTTGTGAGTGTGTCTTTAAAGATGATAGAGGAATGGATTTTAACACTTCTGAGGAGTTTTGTTGATGTTATGTACGCTCTTTGTTTAAAAAAAAAAAAAAAAAAAAATAAATAAATACATTTTTTCATGCCTTCAAAATTCCAAGCTGCAGAAAATTTCCTCTTGTGATGAGAAGCATTCAAAACAAAAACATGTGGCCTGATTTGTCTTTTATAGAAATCAAAGGCTGTATTCTAAAGAGACTTCCTTTACCACACAAATGTAGCAGATGTTTTTTAAGATTATAGCTGCACAAGCAATCTACGGATTGAATCTCAGAAGCATTTAAAGTTCTTTTTTTTTTCCTCTGGAGGAAGAGTTTTTTTCTGTGTTAGACTGTGATAAACTGCAAGGGAGGAGGAAAGGGATTGTCTGAAGACAGGTAATTAAGGTGACAGTGTACAGTAAATTTGGCCAGCATTGTTTTCATTCAGGAAAATAAAGTTAAAAATGATCAGACTGTCTGGGCCGAGTGTTTTGCTCCTGGGTTAATTAAAACACATTTTCAATGCCAAAGGTGGAGAGATTAGATCTGTGGTAAAAGCAGCCCAACGGAACAATCGAGCCACCAGTGTGCATTTGCATACGTGTTGTCAATAAGATGTTGTGGCATTGTCATTGTCCCTAAGAGAAGCCCTTGTGTGTGCGCTGCAGCAAGAGGGGATGGAGCCAAGGGCTAGGCTGGAGCAGAGGGGCAGATCCCATCCAGGCCCATCAAGAAGTTCGTCACTGGGTTCAAAGTTGCTGGGTCAAGCTTCAAGCAGAAGTGTCACATACAAGAGAAGCCCTTGTGCGTGCGCTGCAGCAAGAGGTGATGGAGCCAAGGGCTAGGCTGGAGCAGAGGGGCAGATCCCATCCAGGCCCATCAAGAAGTTCGTCACTGGGTTCAAAGTTGCTGGGTCAAGCTTCAAGCAGAAGTGTCACATACAAGAGAAGCCCTTGTGCGTGCGCTGCAGCAAGAGGTGATGGAGCCAAGGGCTAGGCTGGAGCAGAGGGGCAGATCCCATCCAGGCCCATCAAGAAGTTTGTCACTGGGTTCAAAGTTGCTGGGTCAAGCTTCAAGCAGAAGTGTCACATACAAGAGAAGCCCTTGTGCATGCGCTGGAGCAAGAGGTGATGGAGCCAAGGGCTAGGCTGGAGCAGAGGGGCAGATCCCATCCAGGCCCATCAAGAAGTTTGTCACTGGGTTCAAAATTGCTGGGTCAAGCTTCAAGCAGAAGTGTCTTAATCCTGCCTTCTTGCTGTAATAATGTTCTTTTCTCCAACTGCAAAAGCTTGTGCAATTCCTGAGTGCCCGGCTAACCATCTCAAGGAGCTTTGAACCCAGGTCACCTGTGGAACACAGCTCTGACAGCCTTAAAATATTGCCTCCTGAAGGAGCCTGAAATGGAAAGTAAGGATATAAACCATGTCTACAGCCTTTTTAATAGCTGTGGAGAGGATTGCTTGCAGAATATTCTAGTGAGCTCATCTGAGAGAAAAATTAAAAAACCAAGCAGGAAAAGATGAGGAGTGAAAAGAAAGGTTATGCAAGAGGGAAGCCCTAAGAGACCGGGTGCATTTCAACATCCAGGACTCTCTGCAGCCATCAGCTGTATGAGCTGTTGCTTGGTGGTAACACCAAGGAAATTCAGCCAGGGAGCATGAACTCTGCTGCGCACTCCATTGCTTGTGCCCAGGACACAAGAAGAGTCCTGGCTCTTTGGTTTAACATCACCACCAGCTACAGCCTCCATAGAAGAGTAACTGCTTGGTAATGAGCAGAGGAGGTGGAGGATGCTAGACTTCAAGTCAGAATTAGATATCACAGCTTCTGCTCTCAATAAATCTGAGAGTATTGCTGGCAGGAAAAACCACTCTGTTATTCCAGGATGCCTCTCCTATCACAGCAATCTTTTATTGATTTTTGTGAACTATTAACCCACTCTTTTCAAGAATACAGTGATGGATGGGGATGTGGGTTAGCCCTGCTTCTCTGATGAAACTTGGTGAGGAAGCTGTCAGGCATTCCCTTGTGTGGTACTCAGTGGTGGTGGCACATGAACTGTGGCCACCCCTGTGTACAGCCAAGGCTTTACAAACTCTTCCTTCTTTATGCTTATTTGCAAAGCCACCCTCATTTATCACTCAGCATTTCTTTCCTGAGAAATCATAGAATCAATAAGGCTGGAAAAGACCTCAAAGATCATCAACTCCAACCTGTCACCCAACACCTCATGACTACTAAACTATGGCACCAAGTGCCACGACCAATCCCCTCTTGAACACCTCCAGGGATGGTGACTCCACCACCTCCCTGGGAAGCCCATTCCAATGGGTAACAACTCTCTCTGTGATGAACTTTCTCCTCACCTCCAGCCTAAACCTCCCCTGGTGCAGTTTGAGACTGTGTCCTCTTGTTGTGGTGCTGGTTGCATGGGAGAAGAGACCAATCCTCTCCTGGCTACAACCTCCCTTCACGTAGTTGTAGAGAACAATAAGGTGTCCCCTGAGCCTCCTCTTCCCCAGGCTAAACAACCCTACCTCTCTCAGCCTCTCCTCATAGGGCTTGTGCTTGAGGCCTCTCCCCAGCCTTGCTGCCCTTCTTTGGACATGTTCAAGAGTCTCAATGTCCTTCTGAAATTGAGGCGCCCAGAACTGGACACAGTGTGTACATGTAGAATTTATTTCCTATTTAGGAAGATTTAATTGCAGGCTATTTTCTGGACAAGAACAAAGCAGTCAGGGGAAGAGAGAGAGGCAGGTGAGGGAAGTCAAGAGTAGTCTCTGCAGCTCTTGTTTTTTGCCAAGTCACTCATGTTGTCTGGTGGAAGCGCAGCTTTCGTGTTTTGCTTCCCTCAGTGTTGGGCAATCCATCCTGAGCACCCTGCACACATGGGCTTGCCCCCAGCTGCACTCTCACTAGTTTTTCTGATCCCCATGGTCATACATTATCAGTATCTTCTCTGCACAGATGGGAGCTTGTGTTTATCTGTTTGTTTGTGTTGGTTTCCCCCCCCTCCCCCCAGACAGGATAAGCAGCAGAACAATCTGCAAACCACGAGCAGGTTTCCTGGTGCAAGAGGTCAGGCACAGGGAGGAAGGGAGAAGTAGAGGGCAGGGAAGCAAAGGGCACTGTCGCTTCCCTATTAGCTTCAGCGCTTCCGACACTTGCTCTACATCATGTAGCAGGGAGTGGTGTGTGGCTGCCCTGTCTCCTCTCCTTGGCGATGGAGTCTTAACCCAGCTCTAAAAATACAGGGAACACATTTTGTCAAAAGGAGGAAACTTCTAGTGTTGGAAGTATATGTGAAAACACAAGATGGTTTGCTGCACCAAAAAAAAGCATTGAGTGGCAAAACTTTTTGGGTGTGCTGATGCTCTGAGAGCGTGTGGTTCGGAAAAGAGAGCCTGGGCTTAATTAACTTCTTTTTGTCAGCAAGGATGGAAGCTTTGTCACTTGTGAAATGTTCCCATTTATGAAATTGTCAAGTGATGGCAGATACCATCCATGAAAAATTGTTCATTAGCCTAATGATTGTTCTATAGTATCAGCTGGCATGAATTTGGAAGCTTCAAGAGCAGGGCTAATTGTTAAGAGCTCCAAGCCTATAATTGCAGTGCATCATCTTCTGCTGCGAGATGCTTCCTCTCTAAAGTCTGGAAAGGACCCCCATTATCATGGAATTTCCAGCTACTGGACAGTGCTGCTCCAAGTCTTGGCTTCAGTTACATCAATTAGAATTAATTCACATTCTAGACTTGTCAGATAACCTTCTACAAGTATCATGTAGACACACCCATATTTTCCACTGGTTGCAGGATATGTACCTTATTAATAAGGCTGGACCAAGATGGTGAGGTTTCTAAAGTGCCTTTGAGCAGAAGACAGCTGATCCTACTTCCAGGGTTCTATTTTCTTGTTGTTCTCATTCACTTACATAAGTCCATAAGCTGTGGCCCTGAATTAAGAGAAAACACCCCAAAATGAGCCACAGCCCAGTCTAAGGGCCAGCAGACACCTTTGTAGTGGATTGTTGTTCATACACAGTTAGACTGTGGGGGAAGTTTTGTCATGACACTGGCAGAGCTGACCTGTCTAGAGCTGACATCTCACTAAGAGACATCTCCATTAACTCGGGCCAGCAAGAGTCCCTGCCTTATTTAATTCAGGCTTTCTCACTCTTTAAATGAGACATTTACTGGAAGACTTTACAGCACTGCTTGCAGGCTGCTGAGTGCAGTGAAACTGTGTTGAGTAGAAGAGTGAAAATGGAAATGTGAAAGAAGGCAGAGTTGTCTCAGGAAGGCTGGTGGTGGTGGTGATCAGGGGGAGGTTAAGAGAAAAAAGCTTAATCTTGGGTGTCAGATCTACTCTTCTTCAGAAATCTCTATAGACATGATTCCAAAATGTGCCCCAAATAAACAGAAATTATCTACCCAAGTAAATCCTGAAATAAAATGAGATTTGAAAAGTCAATGATGTGCATGATAAAGACGTGGCCTGTTCCTTTCCCTGCTAACTCAACTCCCCCTCCTCCCCAAACCACCAACAAAGAAGACTCAGGATGCTGCTGATAAAGCTGAGAGCTAGAGCTAGCATCATTTCAGCAAAAGTGGAAACAACCTTGAGCCTGATGGATTCTTTAAAATAAACTTCAGTGCTACCAGAGAGAAATGCCAGGAAGAATTGTCCAGAGAAGGGCAACAAAGCTGGGGAGGGGTTTGGAGCACAAGCCCTGTGAGGAGAGGCTGAGGGAGCTGGGGTTGCTTAGCCTGGAGAAGAGGAGGCTCAGGGGAGACATATTGCTGTCTACAACTACCTGAAGGGAGGTTGTAGCCAGGTGGGGGCTGGTCTCTACTCCTGGGCAGCCAGCACCAGAACAAGAGGACACAGTCTCAAGCTGCACCGGGAGAGGTTTAGGCTGGATGTTAGGAAGAAGTTCTTCATAGAAATAGTGATTGCCCATTGGAATGTACTGCCCAGGGAGGTGGTGGAGTCACCATCACTGGAGGTGTTTAGGAAGAGACTGGTGGGGTGCTTGGTGCCATGGTTTGGTTGATTAGATGATGTTGGGTGACAGGTTGGACTTGGTGATCTCAAAGGTCTTTTCCAACCTGGTTAATTCTATTCTATTCTATTCTATTCTATTCTATTCTATTCTATTCTATTCTATTCTATTCTATTCTATTCTATTCTATTCTATTCTATTCTATTCTAATTGAAGGATGGCAGGTTTCCTTGTGTGATTCCAGCATTGTTTCCCACCCCTTCTCTCCAAGAACCAACCCTAAGGATGAGTAGGTAGACTCAGGGTATTTTCCAGGTAAATACAAATATCTTATTCAAGTTCTTAGGGTATGTATTAATTGTTCTAAGCCTCCTACTGCAACCAGCAGAGACAACAGCCTTGGAAAGTGCAATCCACCTGGGAGAACTTATTTTTCTCCACTGACCAGAGAAAGGGTCTAGATAGATGATGTCTCTAAACCAGGTGTAATGAGTCTGAATTAATGTGAGCAGCAGCAGCCCAAACCTCCACTGGTGAGTCTGTAACATTTACTAGGACAACATTATAAGGTGTGTAGGAACTCATTACAAATTCTGCTCCTATTCTGTACTACTTCTATTAGTTTCCCAGGAATACTGCAGCAAATTATTTTAATGAGGGAGAAGTCATGGAAACATCTGGGGTTTTTATTGAAAGCAGGAGAATTCTACATAGCTTGAAAGAAAGACTGAATTATTTTCTAGGAGATAATACTTTGTGAGATGTGCTGAGACATCAAAGTATGGGGGGAAAAACTGCTTGAAACCTTTGACCTGTGCTGTTCAAGGAGGTAGACTGAGTGAACTGTTCTCTCTCCTGGACTGACAGCTTATTAACTGGAACCAAATTTTGAATACTTACCTACAAATATGATTCAGGAATCTGAAACTCTTCAAATCGATGAGCAAAAATGCAATACAATACAATAAAATACAACAAACCAAACCAAACCAAACCAAACTAAACTAAACTAAACTAAACTTGGTGCCATGGTCTAGTTGTGAGGTTTGTGGTTACAGGTTGGACTCGATGATCTTCGAGGTCTCTTCCAACCTTAGTAATACTGTGATACTGTGATACTGTAAACAAAACTAAACTGAACTAAACTAAACTAAACTAAACTAAACTAAACTAAACTAAACTTAACTTAAATTAAATTAAATTAAATTAAATTAATAAAATAATTACTGTGTCATCACCTGAGTCTAGTTCTGGGCCCCTCAGAGGTTTAGGAAAGATGTTGACTTGCTGGAACGTGTCCAGAGAAGGGCAACAAAGCTGGGGAGGGGTTTGAAGCACAGCCCTGTGAGGAGAGGCTGAGGGAGCTGGGGTTGCTTAGCCTGGAGAAGAGGAGGCTCAGAGGAGACCTTATTGCTGTCTACAACTACCTGAAGGGAGGTTGCAGCCAGGTGGGGGCTGGTCTCTTCTCCCGGGCAAGCAGCACCAGAACAAGAGGACACAGTCTCAAGCTGCACCAGGGGAGGTTTAGGCTGGAGGTGAGGAGAAAGTTCTTCACTGAGAGAGTCGTTAGCTCTTGGAATGTGCTACCCAGGGAGGCTGTGGAGTCACCATCCCTGGAGGTGTTTAGGAAGACACTGGATGGGGTGCTTGGTGCCATGGTTTAATTGATTAGATGGTGTTGGGTGATAGGCTGGACTCGATGACCTCAAAGTTGTCTTTTCCAACCTGGTCTATTCTATTCTATTCTATTCTATTCTATTCTATTCTATTCTATTTTCTATTCTATTCTATTCTAAATAGCATAGAGTACAAATAACTAATTTTCTCAAAAAGCCTCTGTAGCAAATGACTTGAACAACACTGTAATCTGTAGACAGTTTATGAAACAAATAAAGCAGTAAAATCAATCTATAAATTAATGTACTCTGCATTGTCAGAGATGGGTAAGAAGCTCCAAAAATGACAACCATCTCCTTACACAGCAATGAAGAGTGGTCAGTGATGGTTTTTGACCACTCCTGACCAGAGCAGGTTAAAAACTACTTTCCATCTGGAGGTAGCCTGACCTTTACTGTGGGACTGATTGCTTTATGAAGAGGACAGTGGTAATGCCTTGCTTCATGGCTCTCCTGGGATGGTATTTGTGTCACACCCTGAGCAAGCCTAGGGCAATGGCACCCTTCTGGCTCTGCAGTCAACCCTGCTATGGCACAGTGAACCTGCAACAACAAAACCAATAAGAGAATAATTGATTATCAGGTACTGAAAAGCTAGTATGCACATCTCCAGCACCCCTGCCTTGTGTTCAACATGTGGGAGAGTTTTGGAGGAGCAGCAAGTCAATGACTGGCTGCTGCTGGAGTCTGCAGGCTGGAGAGAGCATATCACATGAGCCTACACATTGCTCCTCAATTAATTTTCCATTTACATCCCCCTGCACCTGACACATTCTGTTTGCATTGGGAATTAATATTTGCAAGACTAATGGAACCATCTTGGGCATCAAGGAAGAGGAAAAAAAAAAAGAAAGATGCAAAAGAAGAGAGAGAGACCCCAGGGGAGGGAGAAAAAAGAGAGAGAGAGAGGAAGAAAGAAAGTATGTAGTCCTTGAACAACTTCTTGCATCCTCAGTAAAAGCAAGTGTGGTGTTCAGCAGCCACTGAATTAATTTGGCAAGAGTGTTTTGGGCTGGTGACTACAGGTGGCTTATCTATAGAATGAGATGATCCTTTCAGAGTTACTTAAAAAGAATAAAACACTCAGGCAAATTAAAAAAAATCTATCATATTTTACTAAAACCCCATTAGAGCATCACACCCTCTTCTTTCTGCAGTTCCTCTGGCACTCTTTCCTTGGCAGAGTATTTGAGCCTGATACCGCACCAAGAGGCATTAGTTTTCAGCTGAGGGCCTTGCTTCCCCTGGTTTTATTCCACTCAGCTTTTGCACCATTTCTACCCAACTGAGATGTGCTCAGGATTGTGACTGGGAGCCTAATCTTGCAACAGCCTCACCTTTTACTGTGCATGATAGTGGCTAACTCTAGTCCCTGCCACATGCAACACTTGCCTCAAATCAGTGTGATTCTGCAAAGAAAACTGTTTGCCTGGGTACTGTGTTCAAGGTGTCTTAGTTCTGCCTCACCAGATAAATAAAATGCACTCAGGAATAAGCTCCAAAGCCAGCTGGTGGACAATGTCCAGCATTGGGAGCCTAATTTTGCAACAGCATCACCTTTTACTGTGCATGATAGTGGCTAACTCTAGTCCCTGCCACATGCAACACTTGCCTCAAATCAGTGTGATTCTGCAAAGAAAACTGTTTGCCTGGGTACTGTGTTCAAGGTGTCTTAGTTCTGCCTTACCAGATCAGGAATAAGCTCCAAAGCCAGCTGGTGGACAATGCCCAGCATCTATGCTGGCACACTCATTTATCCTGTAAAGGAGTGGGAGTTGCATGTGTAATTTTGGGGAGGTGCATGAGGGATCAGTACCTCAGCCATGGAACCGTTCAGGGAGAAAAGGAGTTGGAATGGGCCAAATTCATGCCAGGGAACAGCTCAGCAGTTAACTGCATGAGGTTTTGTTCTAGTCCTGGGAAAGCTTCCAGACACGTTTGGATTTACTAATTTAAATGTAGCCTTGAAGTCCCACTGCTTGCACCACCACTCCAACATTTCCCTTGTGAGCGAAAAGGGAGGTCACATGGGCAAGAGCATAACCACATCTCTTTAATGAACCAGACAGTAGAAAGCAAACAGTTACAAAAAAGGCAGAAGTTACTCAGCAGGATGGGAACTGGAACCTCTTTGTAGGATAGGTTTACGCTGGCTGCGCAGCAGGGCAGTTTGTTCTCCCTGCAGAGAGTTACAGCCTCTCCTAGTCAGGAGTATTAGTGGAAAGTACCTGTTCATCTCTGAAGTGTTACCTAGAATCATATTGGTATACCTAATTTTCATTAAAAAGCATTCTTAGGTGCATGATGAGTCATTAAAAATCATTAGTACCAGGAAGAATTCAGAATAAAACAATCCCTCTGGACCAATATATATTCTTAGGCTTGAGACAAATGTTTATTCAAGGGGGTAGGAAGTCCAGAGAAAGAAGAAAGAAGGCTGAAAAGGAGGGAGAGTCTTAACAAGAGACTAGTCACCCAAGTCTGAAATTTGAATTAGGATCTGATCAGGATCTTAGCCTGGAGAAGAGGAGGCTCAGAGGAGACCTTATTGCTGTCTACAGCTACCTGAAGGGTAGTTGTGGCCAGGAGGGAGTTGGTCTCTTCTCCCAGGCAATCAGCACCAGAACAAGAGGACACAGTCTCAAGCTGTGCCAGGGGAAGTTTAGGCTGGAAGTGAGGAGAAATTTCTTCACTGAGAGAGTCGTTAGCCATTGGAATGTGCTGCCCAGGGAGGTGGTGGAGTCCCCATCCCTGGAGGTGTTCAGGAGGGGATTGGACGTGGCACTTGGTGCCATGGTTTAGCCATGAGGTCTGTGGTGACAGGTTGGACTTGATCTTTGAGGTCTCTTCCAGCCTTGGTGATTCTGTGATTCCGATTCTGTGATTTTCATGATTCCCTCAAGTTCAACTTCTAAGTTTCTGGTAATTTTTCTGGTGCAGCAAATATTTGCATTTTCTATTTCAGCCTGAAGAGTCCAGGTGAAAATGGCAGCGTTGCCCATGGTGGTAGAGATTTTCACATGCAACTTCAGTTTTTGCAGGCAAGTCTGCATGCAAAGGTTTGTAGTCTGTAGAAGCAGTTTGGCAACCTAATTTATAAGCATTAATGGATAATTGTTAGCAATTAAATGCTTGATTACCCAACTGGGCCTACAGATCAGGTTGCAAGATTTCCATCTGCTAATAGCTGCATGCACTGGGGATCCCAGGACTGAAAATGGGAGTGAAGATGGGTTTGCAAGATGCAAAACTGAGTGTGAAAACACGAAGCTCAGTCTGCTGATCAGCTACAAAATACGAAGCTTCAGCTGTCTATTCTGTCTGTAATTCACTGCATTCCAGACTGCAGTGTAAATGTCTTCAGATTCAAACTTCATCCATTATATTACAGATCAGTGAATTAGATCAGTGTGTAATTTGAATTCCCCTCTGCTCCTACTTAACCTTCCCATGTTAGGTAGTTAGTACTATCTAGCCTTCCCTTCAAGTAAAGACAAGATTTTCTTCTGGATCTATCTCACTTCCTCTGGAAGATGAATCTCTGCACCCATGGAGACTGGTGTGGGTAGCTCTGGGAGCCAGGGAGGGTGCAGAACTTACTCAGGTGAGCAGCACTGCAGTGAAGGTCACAGAAGAGTGCTCAGCAGTGCTGTGTTCTACAGCTGAACTCGTAACTCTCATGTGATGGTGGAAGAGCATTCCCTTGCTTCAGAGAGGCCATTAATAGAATGAGTACAAGTAAAAAGTAGATCTGGCAGGGCTAAAAGACTACTTATCCCTGGTTCTCTTGTTGCCCTCAGCTGATGGGTTGCTCTTCACCCTCCTAAGAGACATGGACAGCAGTTAAAGAGCTCAGAACTGAGCTTACATCAGTCTTTGGTTTGTCTGCAAACACAGATATTAGGCAATGATCTCCTGGCCCATCACCAAAGATTTGGCTTTTGTCAAGGGTTTAAGCACAGCCATGGCTTCGCAGTGTACCATGTTTCTGAACACCTGTTTCACTTTGTGTGTCCTTCTCCTCTGTCTCAGCTGAGTTGTCCTCACTAATAGTTCTCTGGTAAAAATATAGAGCAAGAGCTAGTAACACTACAGTCTGCTATTGGGCAGTGCCCATCAATGTTTTCATCAAAGTGCCCTGGATTTAGTAAAATCCCATAAGAAGTAGATGAGTCCTGGCACAGGAAGCAGCTCTCTAATATCCTCAACCTAGAAGGGAGGTCGTGCTAGGTGGTGGGAGCATTCTTGAAGTCTGAAGGAAAGCAAGATTCCCATCCTTGGCAGCATGGGAGCAGCACAACTACTCCACATCAATAAGTAATCTTATCATGAGAAGCAAAGGTTAATGACTAATCTGTTTACCTGAGCCTCATTAATCAAAGATTTGCTAGAAGTCAGAATCCTATTGCTGCCCAGGCACAGGCAGCTTTGCTTCCAGGTTAAAAAAGACAACAGCACAAACTACACAAAGCATGTAACTCAATACAGAGCAATTTTCCCAGTGTGTGGGTGACAAAGGGGAGCATCAAAGAGAAAAGGCTCTAATCAGAAGGGATTATATCTGTGCTGTGTGGAGCAGAGAGAAATCCTCAATCTCCAGTGATGTTGAGGATGAGTTCAACTATGCCTAGCAGCAACACCAACCACTCAAAGTGCTTAGGGATATTTTTATGTCATGAAATACTGTCTTGTTCTCCACGACAACTGGCACCTCAATAATAGCACCTGTGAAGGTTTAGAAGTTGCCAGAAGAGAGCCAGAAAGGTTGGGCTAGATAACCAGCACAGAGACCTGGGGAACACAGCTTAGACTGCAGGGACAGAATGTCTTGGAGAACTGCCCTGCTTGCCCTTTCTTTAGGAGCTGCTGTGGGGTGTGCTCTAAGGGTACACTGCTTAATGGGGCTATTTAGATCTTTACATGTGGTGTGATAATTAATGGCCACATTATGGTTCTAATTATTATCCTGAGGTTAAAAGCACTAAAGGAAAAATAAATAACAGTTTAGGCTCTTGGTGTTAACTATTCTTTGTGTGACTTTAACCTAAGAGTTTAACCTAAGAGTTCTCTCTCCCCAACACTCCCAGACTGATGGTTCAGTATTCCTAGAGAAAGAATTAGAGTCAGAAAACTTTCTGATGGGCCCAATTCTCCAACTCCAAGACCACTCATGACTGAGTCACTCGCTGGTTTTAGCTCCAGGGACTGAAAATGTGGACCTGAACAGAGTAAAACAATGCCTCTCTCCTATGCAAAGTTGATTCATTGACTTCAGGAGGCAATAATGTGTCTTTACATGGGATTGTCGCCATGCCAACTGATGGACATAGGTTAAAAACACCCCAAGAAAATAGGGAAAATACTTCTATTGGAGTCTCCAAAGTCTCCAAAGGTTCTGTGGTGGCCTGAGGTCTCTTGTCACTTCTCATGATTCTGTTATTGTTTGGAACAAGGAAAGAGAACTGCACTAAGCAGAGAGTTAGTCCAGTGACTTATCAAGCTCAGGCTTTGTAGTTACCATTCCAGTCATGGTACAGTTGCACCGTTGCTGGTGCTGCACTGGGAACTGCTGGTACTGCAGCCATTTGTGCGGTTAACTGCCAAGTGCTGGAGCAATGTAAACCTACAAAAGGGCTGTGGGGACTGAGACTGGGAGACAGAAGAACCTGACCTATTCCAGGATCTATCTGCAAAGCCATCTACTCACTGGAATGCCATTTTTTTTTAAATGGCATGTGTTGTGAAGTAATTAATTCAGGGCCAGATAATAATTTCCTTTCCATTACCTTGATTCTTTCACTTGAATACAAAGCTCAGAAACTCTTTTGGTCTCTGTCTGCCTTACCCCTGTGTCTGGAAACTCAGGAGAAGGATGTGCTGGGAGATGTCTCAACAACCTGTACTGACAGTCAATAAGTATGGAAAGAGGAAGTGCACATATGCTACATTTAACAGTTTAAAAGTATCTAAAATGTTTCTTAAGGTTCTGAACTTCCTCTTCTTCTCCACCACATGCCAGCCCACAGACCTGTGAGGGGTTGCTGTAATCAAGTGCAGCATCTCATTTTCTTTAGTGTTTTTTTTTTCAGCCACCAGCACTGATACCTCCTCATCACACATAACTGAGAAGAAATGGTGGTTTGCAGAGGAAGACATCAGCCAGGTGCTCTTGCTGCTTTGTCTGTGCAGCAGGCAAGGATGTCCTTATCAACATGTGGCAAACCTGACATCCCTCATGTTCAGCAGGAGCAATGTGGCCTGACAAGGAAGATTCTGCTTTTAATAAAATATATTTTGGCTATAGGCAATGCTTCTCTTTCCCTGGAGAGAATTCCCACTTTCATGGGAAGCTGCTTTTTACACATGTGGAGGAGAAGCTACAGAACTGCACGTGCTGGGAGCTGCCTGTGAAGTGAGAAAAGATGCATAGGCAACCACAGATGCACCTTTACACCAGAAGAGAACTGGAAAGACTTAGCTTCCCTTGTTAACATTGAAACAATTGTCATAATGTTAATGCTCTTTCTCCATATATACTAATTTAGAATCATAGAATCATAGACTCAGTGAGGTTGGAAAAGACCTCAGAAATCATCAAGTTCAACCTATTACCTAATACCTAATGCTTCATGACAACTAAACCGTGGCTCCAAGTGCAACATCCTATCCTTCTTGAACACCTCCAGGGACAGTGACTCCACCACCTCCCTGGGCAGCACATTCCAATGGCCAATGACTCTTTCTGTGAAGAACTTTCTCCTCACCTCGAGCCTAAACTTCCCCTGGTGCAACTTGAGACTGTGTCCTCTTGTTCTGTTGCTGGTTGCCTGGGAGAAGAGACCAGTCCCCACCTCTCTACAAGCTCCTTTCAGATAGTTGTAGAGAGCAATAAGGTCTCCCCTGAGCCTCCTCTTCTCCAGGTTAAACAGCCCCAGCTCCCTTAGCCTCTCCTCAAAGAAAGCAGCTCAAAGAAAGGATTCAACTACCCTTCTCACAAGCAGAGTAATAAAAATAGGGCAATATGACTAGATGAGCAATTGAAATTTATTTTGGAGTGATTAAATCTGAAGGAGTAAGGCCGACACTTGGGTTGTTTTACCTGGGAATGTGTCCTTACAGAGCACATCCAAAGAAAGAAATCAGTTTTCTTAGAAAGAAAAGCAAAGATGGTAAGGTCACCTGTGCAAGAATCAGGGCTCTCTGATATGGAATGGGAACTGCATAGGGGAAGGTCTTGAAGAAACCTTTGGAAGTGACTGGCTGAGATTCTGTTGCATTGATCATTTAACACCACTAGGCCTTAATTGTGTGGTTAATGGAAAGCTAGAGAATTAAATTCTTCACAGAAGTTTCTTTCTTCTTTGTGATTTAAATTAAAATGCTTTTAAAAAAATTAAATATATCTATATCTATATCTCTTCTTCCTCAGAAAGAACTCCAGTGTCCCTGGCAATAAGAATTAATGAAAGATGCCTCAGTCCTTGAAATCAACGTAGTTACATTGATTTATCCTGGTGTAGGAACTGACCTTTGAGTTCAAAACATATCTCATGATGTTAGAAGAGAGAGAGAGAGGAAAAAAAAAACCCACACCACCCAAACTAATAAATATACATAAGCCAAAATTATCAGAAGTGAATTAGCATAACATCAGACTCAAGAGGATTTTTCTATACTACACACATTTTGAAAAGAATTGCCTATTCTTTGTCTGTTGAGGGACAATCAAAGGGGGCAACTAACATAGCTAACAGCCCAGCAGCTGGGACACCCATGTGAGAATGGAATAAGGAAACACTCAAGCCTTTGCCCAGCCCAAGGTGGAACCAGCTCCTCCGTATCCCCATGTAATTCATAGTAATTATTTGTACAACATGGAACCTCTCCAAAGGGAAGAGCTTCACCCAGACATTCTCCAGCCCAGCCAGAAGCCTGGTGGGGAGAGTGCTCAGTGAGGGTATTCAGGAGCAGCAGGCTCCCAGGAGCTGATTATCATCCTCATTCAGGGTATTTCATACAGGGTGTCTGAAAGCTCTCAGAGACTCCTAGAGAATTCGAAGGAGGAGAGCAATGTCTCATTCCATGTTGTTCATTTCATGGATGCAATCAGCTGTATTATACCTGAAAAGTGACTGGAGAGCATCTGCTAAAGAAATGGTGAAAGGATACTCCTGTGGTGTTTTCTTCAAGTCTCTGCTGAAGGTTTTATTTTTCCTTTAAGTGCTCTTTTTCATTGTCAGCTTGCAACATACTTGCTGGAAAAGTGCCCAGGAATAGGACTTGGTACCAGTTTTTGTAGCTGTTGAGGACCTGGCTGTGAGTGTTCTGTCTCCTACCATTACTCATGTGTTCACTTCATTCCATCCCCAGAAATGGGAATTATATCCAGTCAAATCAACTTGACTGTTACTGTGCTTTCACTTTTTATATATATTAAAAAGACTTCCCATAGTTACTTCTCCATTCCATGATATTAAGGGAATTAGCCAAAGAATCAGCTGAGAATGCACTGATAATGCAATTACGACTAGATTGATGTCTTTAAATGTACTGCTGTTGACAAAAAGCCCTCAGAAACCTGAAATGTTAATCTGTTTTTCTTTTGCAAATTGAGTACTGCCTGCTGTGTACATCCTTTTATTACTGTAGGGCTGCTCATAAGCTCCAGGCTGTTGGCATTTATTTATTAAAGAAGAAGAAGTATTAAGAAACAGTATTGAAACATTTTTTCAGTTGGATTCCAGAACAAGAATAATTGGCAGTTACAGGGAAAAAAAACCCCAAGAAATCCCAAATTTTGGCTGAAGAGTATTGACAGATGAGAACAGAAGGAGCAGTGTCCGTACCCCTGGGGATGCAGAGTCAACGAAACAAAGCTGACTTTCACAAGTAGTTGTCCAGACAATCAAGAGGCTTTTTTACAGATTGATGCTTATGTTTAATAAAGAGGCCAAACTGCTTGACTCTGCATGAAGCTGTAAGGAAATAAAAAGCAAAATTCCACAGAGTGGTGCAAGAGCAGTATAATATAATTGCAAGGCTTTCAGAACAGGATCTTTATGAAAATGGGCAGCTTTCCTAGCCAAAAGACACCTTCTGGTGTCATTTATCAACAGCTGCTTTAGAAACCTGTGGTATGCTACAGTGATCATTCATAGGAAGCTTTGCTGTCATTAATGACCAGATTTTTCTCCACTCGTTCATTTTGCTTCCTTGAAAACAAGGATCTCCACTGGAATTCATGCTCTGACTCAAAAGCATGGAAGTCTGCATAGGTGCATCACAAAGTGATTATTCTTTCTCTGAATGTATCTGAGCAGAACCTCCAGTGGAAATTTCCCCCACAGGGCTTCACCGCTGACTTGGAGCGAGGGCACATCTCTGAGGGAAAAGCAAGCTGAAATTAAAGTTGCAAACACCATAACATTCTGAACTGCCAAGCCTTTAATTCTTAAAAACCAGAAGGAGACAGAAATCAGCAGCAGCCATTTACTAATTCTGAGAGTTGGGAGTGTTTATTGCCCTGCTGAATTCTGCCTCTTTCCCTTTTTGGTCGGGAAAGCACTTATTTTCCTGAAGTTTTATGAGTACTCCTCTTGGATTTGTTTTATTGCAGTGTTCTTTCATATGAAAAAACCCACCAAACAACCCTCACATTTTGTTTGTTTGCCAAAAAGAGCATAAAATATTGTCCCCATCTTCTGAGTAACTGACCTCCATTTTTCCAATTCCACCTACCTTTCACAGAAGGAATCTAGTCAGATAAGTCATGGGACCTGAGAGCTGTTTAATGGAATATGTGCCATGTGACAAGAGAATATGCTAGATTGCACTCAGTATCTGTGTGGGTTTGGTATTCTTGGAGAGGAGATGCAAATACTGTGCTCTTTCTTTGAGCCCATAGACCAAGTAATGCAATCTGTGCCAGAATGAATCAAGATTTCATTACAAGTTAGAGGAAGTGTCCTGGGAGATATGTGTTTTAACAATTCCTTCAAACAAACCAGGAGAAAGCTGTAGAACTCAGAAAGCACATCCCTACAGCCATTACCCTCCACCTGGGCAGGGCAAATACTTATACGGTTCCAAGGGAGTATATTTCATGCCTTCTGCAGTTTAGAGATGTGCTTTGTTTTATTTGTTTACTTCAGTAATTCCCCTGGGTCACTGAGATTTTGAAATCTAAAGGCAAGGTCAGCAGCTACAGTGGGAGTTGCTGGGGGCTTTGTGGGCAGGAGGTGGAAGGAGTGGGTTTCATTCCCTGCCAACACCAGTAGGATTTGGAAACAGCCAAGCCAGCCAGAGTGCCAGCGAACCAGGAGGACTTCCCTCATGCATGAAAGTTCTGAAAGTTCCTAAAACCAGATGCTTTTACTCTTTTTGTTTGTTTGTTTGGTTGGTTTTTAAAGTTTGCCTCCAGCCTGCATACAAAGTCCTCCCAACTCCATTGGGCTGACAGCTTGCTAGCATAGGCTCTGGGGTAATGGTTCTACTGCAAAGAGGGTAATGTTGAAGTGAGCACAGAGCATGTTAAAGTACTGATGAAACTGTGATTTCTGGCTGAAATAAATCTCCCAGTCATTTGAATATTTGCTCTATTCTGATGGTTTTGCTATTCCAAGTGATTCTTTACTCTTGTTGTCCCCATGGTTTCATAACTTGGCCAGTCCTATTTACTGATTAGCTTTTGTCTCTTTCTAAGAAGGAAGACCAGGGACTTTCTGTCATCTTTTAGAGCAGCTGGCTGACTTGCTGTACGCACAGCCTGAAAGCATGGGCTTGAATCTGCTCACTCAGCCCCAGGAGTGCTCTTCTGTGGAGCTGGTTGTTTTCAGGAACAAAGACAAAACCTGTGTCCAGCTGTATGCAGAATCCAGACTCTGGTTTCCAAATGTTACTCAGTAGCTGACAACCTTTGGCAAGCAAAAGAGACCCTTTTTTATATGCTCCTGAACATTTTAAAAGCCATAATAAATAGTTGATAGCCTTAGAGGTGTGATTTATTTGTTTTATGAATCACAGAAGAGTCCATAATTCATAAAAGATTAAGGCTGAAACGTGTTGTATGGCTCTTGCATTACAAGTGGAGATTAATGTCTTATTTCATGAAGCACCATCATTAACTGCTCTACATTACTGCAGTTTAATGTTAGTGACAGAAAGAATTGACTTTTAACATTTTCTAAAATATTCTTCAGTTTGGTTTGCCTTTCCCAGAGGGGTTTCTCTGAGACCTGTGAGATTTTTAAGGGAAGAAAGCCTATCTCAGCAGGGGCTTTCTTACCTACCCTTGCACCCTACGTTACTGTTGTGGAGTTCCGCAAGACCAGCAAGATAGTAACAGCTTTTTCCCCACGTGCTGATTGCTTCAAAGCTTTTGGGACCTTTTGTCATGCTGAGTCACCCTGAGATGACTTCCCTGCGCTGGAGTATCTCAACTTACAGCACACCTACCATGACCAGAGAGGCTATTGCTACAAATGCACTAAAAAAAAAGCTAGAAGATCTCTACCCATCCACTGTGGATGCTCTTGTTTCTATCAGACCACAGTAGCTTTACTTTACCTTTTATTTTTCAGGGCTCCTCCCCCTCCAAGGGCCTAATTAGTTAAATCTCATCTTCCATGGGAATAGAATAGAATAGAATAGAATAGAATAGAATAGAATAGAATAGAATAGAATAGAATAGAATAGAAGTGGAGGAGTGGAGTGGAGTGGAGTGGAGTGGAGTGGAGTGGAGTGGAGTAGAGTAGAGTAGAGTAGAGTAGAGTAGAGTAGAGTAGAGTAGAGTAGAGTAGAGTAGAGTAGAGTAGAGTAGAGTAGAACAAAACAGGTTGGAAGAGACCTTCAAGATCATTGTGTCCAACCTATTATCCAACACCACCTAATCAACCAAACCATGCAACCAAGCACCCTATCAAGTCTCCTCCTGAACACCTCCAGTGATGGCGACTCCACCACCTCCCCGGGCAGCCCATTCCAATGGGCAATCACTCTCTCTGTGTGTCCTCTTGTTCTGGTGCTGGCTGCCTGGGAGAAGAGACCAACCTCTGCCTGTCTACAACCTCCCTTCAGGTAGTTGTAGAGAGCAAGAAGGTCACCCCTGAGTCTCCTCTTCTCCAGGCTAAGCAACCCCAGCTCCCTCAGCCTCTCCTCATAGGGCTTGTGCTCCAAACCCCTCACCAACCTTGTTGCCCTTCTCTGGACACGTTCCAGCAAGTCAACATCCTTCCTAAACTGAGGGGCCCAGAACTGGACACAGGACTCGAGGTGTGGCCTAACCAGTGCAGTGTACAGGGGCAGAATGTCCTCCCTGCTCCTGCTGGCCACACTGTTCCTGCTGCAGGCCAGGATGCCATTGGCCCTCCTGGCTGCCTGGGCACACTGCAGGCTCATGTTCAGCCTACCATCAACCAGCACCCCCAAGTCCCTCTCTGCCTGGCTGCTTTCCAGCCACTCTGACCTCAGCCTGTAACACTGCCTGGGGTTGTTGTGGCCAGTGTACAGAACCCGGCACTTGGATGTGTTCAGTCTCATGCCGCTGGATTCTGCCCATCTGTCCAGCCTGTCGAGGTCCCTCTGCAAAATCATCGTGTTTATCTCTGAACCACAGATTACATCCACAAGTGACCTTATCTTTCCTTGCAGTGTGTCATATCACAGCACCACAGTATTGAACACCATGCCATTTGCTAAAATCTATTAAAACACTCCCATTTTAGAAAGCCCTCACAGGCTTCCTTGTCGGTGTGATTACCATATCCAAGAGTGCCGACGCAACAGGAGAATTAACGTGACGAGCAGTCCTGCGAAATGCGCCGTTACAAGCTGCTTCTAAAGCATCTTTCAAGGCATCTCCGTCAGCTCATGGATTCTCTTTGGTTTTCTTTCTTTTCTAGAACTATTTGCCGGCCCTTAGTTGTGGTAAGTGATTATTTGTGCTTTCAAACAAACTCCCTGAAAAACGTTTTTCAAGTGGAGATCAAAGAGCAAAGGCGAACATAAAAGCGCTCTTATAAAAACTGGGTATTAAAACCCCTAAGCTCCATCCATATGCCAATTACACCCAAACCTCATGGCCTCTCCTCTAGGAGGCTTCTTAAAGGTGACAGAAGTGTCAGATGAAACAGAAAGGGAGGCAAGAGAGAGAGGGAAATTGTGGAGATGGGAAGTGGCTCCCAGCAACCTTCGACTGAGAAGTTACAGTTGGAAAGTGCAGTTCCACAGAGCAGCACTTGCAGCACAAGCTGCGGCCCCCAGTTATTACAGTCCGAGGCTGTAATCATTCCTAATGGTTGCAGGTGCCATTAAACAGGATTTCTGCAAGTTAGAGAGTAAGATGATGCCCTAAACCTATAAAAGCATGCAAAATCTTCAGTCCCTAAGAGGGATTTGTCCTTAAGAGCTAGTTTTACTCTACGAGATCACATGCTTTTAAAATCCAGATCTAAAATCAACTTGGGTACTACCCTCCTATAATTTCCTTTAATACCTCATTTTTCTGGCTTCTGATGATGATAGAAGAAACACCAGCACAAAGTTTCCCTCATAGGGTATGATATTACTGACCACTGAAGACCCCAGTTGCTCAGCTATCTGGAGAAATTTTATGGTGTCAGTGCTCAGTAGACTTCAGCAAAGAGCACAAAAGTCTTCAAGACATGGAATTATTTTAGATAATTAAACCTCCTGCCTTGCTGACTACAGTCAGTCCAGATTGCACTGCCACCTCCATGCAACCATAGCAACTTCTTCCTTCCATCATGTCCCAGATTAATGTGAACACCTGGAAACAAAAACTTGGGCCTTGCGAGTAAGGTACATAAAACTTTATTGATCCTTTGCGTATGGCACGGATCCAGCCACACAGCGGTGATTCACCTTCCAAAGCCCTGTCTCAGCAAGGAACATTGGTGGGTTCTCCAGAGACTCCTCTCTCCTTTGACTGCTTCAAAGTCCCAATCAGGAATACTTTAAGGAGATGATTACAGGAAATTACACATTCCTTTGAGAGATGTCAGCCTTCATCGCTTAGATTTTAGCACATTAATATTTTTAAAGATAGTTCACAACCAAACACATGGCTTGGATCCCCCCCCACCCCCTTCCCCTTGTTTATTGTCTTTACCAGGCTCGTTTCTACACTTTGAAACCCCTTTAAAATGCCAACAGGGTTCAGTGGCAGCAGCCTGTGGGCAATTAAGGTTAAATTTCAGCCTCGGTCATATGTGGCTGCTCCTGTAAATGTGGTGAAACACAGTTGGAGCACATATCCCCGGAGAGTACAGTAGGGCAGTGCTTTCAGGCAGCCATGGAAAGATAAATGGATGCAGAAGAAGCTCTGGAATTTTGCTTGAAATAATTGTTGCTTGGCTTTTAATGATCAAAACCATTCCTCCCACTGAACCACATTAAAAAAAAAAAGAGCATTTGTGTCTGTGCCAAAGGTGGAGCATAGTGTAGACCCACTGAATGAAAGACAAGTGAAAAATTAATGAGAAACTGGAAACCAGCAGCTCCCACCCTGTGAGCAGGAGTCTTTCATATACTTCTTCCATAGTGAGCATCTCAATGGGGCTAAAATCACAGTAGCTCTTTTGACTTCAAAGGAGATGCACCGGTTGGGAAGCAGAGAAAACAATCTGGAGAGCACTCCACCAGGTCTGCACAACTCAGAAAGAGAGGCCTCAAAAAAAAAAAAAAACAACTCAAGGGAGAAAGGAATATTTTTGCTATAAACCAGTTTTAAGTGAAGAGGAGAAACTTCTACAGGTGATCCAGCACTGATTGAGACACTCATTGCCCCAGAGGGGACCTTTCGCTATAATTTCTAGTATGAGGAAAACGCAGACATACGCAAAAAAGAAGACTGAGAGATACAAGGGGCCTTTTTCTGTGAATGCTTCACTCTCCAGGTTTTGCTCTAGAAGAAAGTAGCATTTCTGAGGGTGTCCTTTCTCAAAGCCTGATGATGCAGCAGCACAGTCCTGAAGTATGTCCTCAAAGGGTCTTTTCCCCCCTACAGTAACTACAAAGAGCCCACTAATTAATGACATCTTTTTTTATCTACCTACCTGATGTTTAACACACTGGTTCCTCATGCTTCTGGGGGAAAGGATTCATAGTATCATAGTATCAGTCAGGGTTGGAAGGGACCACAAGGATCATCTAGTTCCAACCCCCTGCCATGGGCAGGGACACCCCACACTAGATCAGCCTGGCCACAGCCTCATCCAGCCTGGGCTTAAACACCTCCAGGGATGGGGCCTCAACCACCTCCCTGGATAACCCATTCCAGGGCTTCACCACTCTCATGGGGAAGAACTTCCTCCTCATGTCCAGCCTGAATCTCCCCACCTCCAGCTTCATTCCATTCCCCCTAGTCCTATCACTACCTAATAGCCTCAGAAGTCCCTCCCTAGCCTTCCTTTAGGCCCCCTTCAGATGCTGGAAGGCCACAATTAGGTCACCTTGGAGCCTTCTCTTCTCCAGACTGAACAGCCCCAACTCCTTCAGTCTGTCTTCATAGGAGAGGTGCTCCAGCCCTCTGATCATCCTCTTCTCTCTTCTCATCTACGTTGTAGTCATGTAATACAGTTTTCCCCAAAAGGAGAATTGATGGGGAGGAGATCACAAATCACTGAACACATTCATGTCTGTCCTGTTGTTATTCATGAGTCAAAAGAAGCTGCTTTGAATGTAACATGGCACCAGAAATCCAAAGATTTTTTTTTTTTTTAAGCTACTCCATTTCCCCATTTCCCTGTGCAGTCACATATAATAATATTTTTCCTCCATAGGATGTTTAATAAATTCACTCTATACTTTTGAAATGATGCCTTTGCAACCAAGGGAGTTCATTATCACCTGCTCACTGTAAGCAGAACCTCTCTAAAGCCACCACTGCTTAGGAGCTGGCTATATAGTGTTTTAATTGTGTATCGTTAAATGCTTTACCTGTATTGAATATTCTCTGTGAAGTCTGTGGGGCCATAATTTCCTCCCCTGTAATTAACTGAGTCCACACAGCAGCACTGGCAAAGTGTCTTTTGGAAGTCAGGGAGGTGAAACGAATCTGCACGGGACCTGAATGAGGTCTTTTCTAGCAGCATGAGATTTAACACATCTAAGCGCAGGGTCCTACACATTGGCCACGACAACCCCATGCAGTGCTACAGGCTGGGGTCAGAGTGGCTGGAAAGCAGCCAAGCAGAAAGGGACCTGGGGGTATTGGTTGAGAGTAGGTTGAACATGAGCCAGCAGTGTGCCCAGGTGGCAAAGAAGGCCAGTGGCATCCTGGCCTGTATCAGGAACAGTGTGGACAGCAGGAGCAGGGAGGTCATTCTGCCCCTATACTCAGCACTGCTTAAGCCACACCTTGAGTCCTGTGTCCAGTTCTGGGCTCCTCACTTTAGGAAAGATGTTGAGTTGCTGGAACATGTCCAGAGAAGGGCAACAAAGCTGGGGAGGGGTCTGGAGCACGGCCCTGTGAGGAGAGGCTGAGGGAGCTGGGGTTGCTTAGCCTGGAGAAGAGGAGGCTCAGGGGAGACCTTCTTGCTCTCTACAACTACCTGAAGTAAGGTTGTAGCCAGGTGGGCGTTGGTCTCTTCTCCCAGGCACCCAGCACCAGAACAAGAGGACACAGTCTCAAGCTGCACCAGGGGAGGTTTAGGCTGGAGGTTAGGAAGAAGTTCATTATAGAAAAGAGATTGGCTATTGGAATGGGCTGCCCGTGGAGGTGGTGGATTCACCATTGCTGGAGGTGTTTAGGAAGAGGGTGGATGGGGTGCTTGGTGCCATGGTTTAGTTGATTAGATGATGTTGGGTGATAGGTTGGACTCGATGATCTCAAAGGTCTTTTCCAACCTGGTTAATTCTATTCTATTCTATTCTATTCTATTCTATTCTATTCTATTCTATTCTATTCTATGCTATGCTATGCTATGCTATGCTATGCTATGCTATGCTATGCTATGCTATGCTACTCTACTCTACTCTACTCTACTCTACTCTACTCTACTCTACTCTACTCTACTCTACTCTACTCTACTCTATTCTACTCTACTCTACTCTACTCTACCCTACTCTATCTGAATAACAGAATTGCAGAATCACTGTCTAGTGGGGGTTGGGAGGGACCTCTGAAGATGGTCAAATCCAGCCTCCCTGCTAAAGCAGGGTCACTCAGAGCAGGTTGCCCAGGATCACAATGTCCAGGTGGGTTTGTAATCTCTCCAGACAACCTCTCAGGAAACCTGCTCCAGGGCTCCAGCACCCTCATAGCAATGAAGTCTGGAATGTCCTGGGCTTGTGAGCCTTAAATTGACAAATGTCAGCAGTATCACAGCACTTCTATCCCTGGCAAAGGACATTTCTGCCTAGTTCAGATGCTCCTGAGCCCAGCTGAGTTCCTTGTCCTAGAGCCTCTATAATGTCACTTTTACTGCATCAAGAGTCACGCTTCTCTGCCACCACTTGGCGTGTTTTAAGAGGTTAGTGAAACTTCCCAAATTCATCTTGTTTTGCAGAAAGAGAAACAAAGCAGGAGATAGGGTTTGAGATGCTCCCACGTGCATGAGTCCATATCAAAAAGAGAGAAGCAGGACATGCTGAAAGCCAGTGCTGCCTGGACCCACCCCCACAAGCCATGTCTGTGATGTTGATGGCCAGCTCTTCTCCAGCACTGATGAGGGTTCTGTGTTTCCCCAGCCTGGTCTGCCATGATCTCTGTCTCCTGGCTTCTAGGAGCAAAGGAGTTGAGCAGTATTTTCCCACAGATCAGGCCATTTGTACATGCTGCTCCCTACCATCTTCTTATTTAGGGGCAGAAGCTCCTGACAAGGTGGACACCTGTAGACTCACCATCCTCTACTGGTTTTCATAACACTTGCAGGAACCTCTACCCCTCTGTCAAAGTAGGTTGAAATTGAGCAATGAGTCCAAAAGTTATTGGGGAGGGGAGGAGGATGTAGACACAGACACACAGACAGAACGATTGCATAAGCCTTGTTCCCATGAGAAACCAGCCTGAAAAACAAACTGTCCTAACATGGATTCTCATAACTCTGCCTAGTAAGTAGGTCATGCCAGGTCTCAAACTCACGTAACTTTGCCTTTATCACCAGTGGGCTCTCCTCTAGGAGGCAGTTCTGGGTTGGGCAGATTTGACCCCTCCTGTTTCAGCTCACTGAGATATCCTTAAGGAAAATCATATGATTCTATGAAAAACAAAAAGCTCAGACAAACCCTCTCACAGGTTAAGAAAATGCAATGCTAAAACTCACTACAGCTGTACCACAGCAAGATTTATGCTGTGGGGCAGAATCAGGGACGTAATAAACTGTCAGGGAACAACTATAACACAGCCCCTACCTGCTCCCAGTACTCTAAGGATCTAAAATTATATTCTAGATTTCTACTGGGTCTCTTCTTCCCTTGAAGCAGGAGAATCTTTCCCATTAACATTAATGGGAGTGATGTGTCTGCCCTGTGAAAACAGAATGGACACTGGGCTTGTTCCCAAGTAATAAAATCTACACACTGCAGAGAGGCACTCTTTGAAATAATCTGTCAAGAGAATACATTCACAAAGGTAAGCCTTCAGTTTAATTCTGAGTTTAACTCTTGTCTATGCATAAATCTTCAAGCTCACGGACAGTCAGGACCTACTCACTTTCTGCTATAGCTTTTGGAGAATCCCAGCAATAGTTTGTTTTCCAAACTCTGCAGACTCCTGTCAATGTGCTCTCTTAGGTAAGGACCAGGCATCTGACTGTCAGGACTTCAGCAAGTCTCCTCCTATTGGAGGAGAGTGATGAGCCCTCCCAGAGCTGTGATCTCTCTGCCCGGGAAGGGAAAATTCATTTAACATTTTTTTTTGTGCCTCCATCGTAGAATCATAGAATTGTTTACGAGTTCAACCATTAACCCTGCACTGTCAATGTCCCTCAGCACCACATCTGCACAGCTTTTCAATCCCTTCAGGGATGGGGACTCCACCACTGCTCTGGGCAGCCTGTTCCAGGGCTTGACAACACTTTTTAGGGGAAAAATTCTGCTCCCATGTGGAGAGGTTCAGGTATCTTCCCATGGACCGTGTCAGAGCTGAAAGAGAACTGGAGACGTTATTGTAAACAATTTTGCACATTGCTATGTAGAGTGGTTTTGGAGCCCTTCCCATTACTTAGGGGGAACTGCAATGTTAACTGCTGTGTCCGGTGCACAGGTGAGATGTGAGCACGGGTGACCTGTTCTGGGCTATCTTTTTCACATCAGCACACTTCAGCAGTGCCTGCTGGAAATTCTGGTATGGGAGCAGAGCCACATCTTCAAGAGCTGAGCAGCTGTAGGATTTGTGAACAAAGTGGCCATGACAAGAAAGAAGAGCAGTCCAAATAAATATGATGAGAAATCTCACTTTATGGCCGAGACAGAAAAACATGATTGATTGATTGATTTATTACACACAGAGGGACACTCTTTCTCTTTCTTTTCTTGGAAACAAAAGAAAACAAGCCCAGAAATTTCTCCACCTTCTGTAATTTACCAATTGCCCTTTTGTTTTTATTTTATTTTTTTTTTTTTTTTTTTTTTTTCCTTAATGTGGGAACCCTGAGCACAGTATTATCCCTTACCAAGATTCCAAGTGTACACAAGGAAGCCTCAAATTTGTTTTCATCAGCCCCTCAGTTCATAGAAAGTACCACGGTGTCAGATTTATTTCCACCAGCTCCTTTGGTCAAGTGTGGTGCAAAGGCCCTGACTGAGCTGTCACATAATGTTGTTCTTTGTGTATTTATCCCTGCAAATTTCAAGGGAGTCGATCATCAAAGTAATCAGGGTTTAGTCAATAGCCTCTTTTTGTGAGTTTGTTGCATTTTTCTTCCTTTTTTTTTTTTTCTTTCTTCTTCTTGGTGCTTGGTGATTATGAAAAGTTGTCACATAAATGTCTGCTCCTCACACAGTCTGCTGTGTTCACTTTCTACATATGCTTTCCATAATGATCCAGTGCCAGGCCACAGCTTCACCCGGTGGAGCTGTCTGAAAAATTAAATCTGCAGATTTTTGTTTATAAATTGGATCTCAAATTAAAGGGCTAATGGCTTACAGCTCTGCCCCTTGCAAATCCTTCTGTGAGCACAAACACTGCAGCAGCCAACCTCCCTCCCTTGTGAAAACAGACAGGCACAACCACAATAAAACCCCAAACATATGCCTTTTAGCAACAATAAGCAAAGAAACAAACAAAAAAAACCCCAAAACAAAATATTTGTGCCCACTTTTGATTTCCATCCAAAGTTTCTTCAGTCACACATGAGGATTTTACAGGTGATGTTACCTGTCTGGTACACAACATTACAAATGGAATGGAATGGAATGGAATGGAATAGAATAGAATAGAATAGAATAGAATAGAATAGAATAGAATAGAATAGAATAGAATAGAATAGAATAGAATTAACCAGGTTGGAAAAGACCTTTGAGATCATCGAGTCCAACCCATCATCCAACACCATCTAATCAACTAAACCATGGCACCAAGCACCCCATCCAGTCTCTTCCCAAACACCTCCAGTGACGGTGACTCCACCACCTCCCTGGGCAGCACATTCCAATGGCAAATCACTCTTTCTATGAAGAACTTCTTCCTAACATCTAGCCTAAGCCTTCCCTGGCACAGCTTGAGACTGTGTCCTCTTGTTCTGGTGATGGTTGTCTGGGAGAACAGCCCCCACCTGGCTACAACCTCCTTCAGATAGTTGTAGACGGCAATGAGGTCCCCTCTGAGCCTCCTCTTCTCCAGGCTAAAACACTTTGCTGGAAAAATGGGGAAGGAACTCAGCTGAGCAGAAAAATAAACATTGCTCTGAAAAGTGGAAAAACCCAAAACAAACACAAAAAAATCCTTCTGTGATCAGAGATAAATTGTAAAAGATTTTAAAACCCCAACCAAACCAGGAATTTTTTTTTACTGAAATGAAGGAAAAGCCGTCAAGTTTTATGGGACCGTGGAAGCAACCACCGATCCTTCTGCTGATTTGTTCGGCACAAACCTGTGCTATTTTCTGTCACCTAAAAATATCTGTCTCTCCCTGAAAATCTGATGAAGAACCCGGCTCCTTTTGCTTCTCCCAACATGCCTCAGCTTGAAATTGTTGGAGCTGTGATGCTTCTCTTCTCTCCAGAACCAAAAGTGTGAACAGCGAGGATGGGATTTCTCTCACCTAGTCTTAACCGCTGCAAAAGTGAGTATCGAGGGCAAGCTACCTCTCTAGGTGCTTTCTATGACCAGCACAGAGAGAAGAGCACTTTGGAGGTGCCACTGCCTATTGACAAATAATTGAGACTGAACACCTATAAGTAGGTGAGATGATTCCCACCCACAGAGCTTGCTTCTTCCTCGAGGCCAATTAGATATAAGTGCTGCTTCACCGCAATCTACTTTCAAGGCTTTGAAACAAGGCTTTCAGTCAAAAATGCAAATTCAGTGAAAACAAGACCTTTTTGTGGGAAAGGGCTGGTTTCTGATTCCTGTCTGAAGAAGATATTTAGCAGAAAACAATAGGTGTGGTTTCTACATTCTCAAAAAGCCGAATTTCCATCTTCTGTTTGAAAGGAGTCTCCTGTTTGAAATTCACATTAATGTGCAGTCGTATAAAAATAAAGGGTCAACATAAAAAAGAAATCATTCCACTGGCCCAGCCTTCCCCCTTGTATTTAAATCATAGAGCTGCAGAGAAATTCCAAATTTCCCCTTTCATCCTGATTCAGAAGAGCAAAATTAAAAACCCAATCAAAACTTCAAACATCTATTTGGGAAATGAAAGCAATTTCCAATACAGCTTTAATGCTTCATCTGCAGTTGAATTGTCCCATGCTGAAAGGGCTGAGCAGACTTCACTAGGGTTGAGGGAACCCTGCTGTTACTGGTTTTCATTCCTCTTTTGCTGTTTGGTGCCTAGCTAGAGCAGTGGGCACAGGCACACCAGCTGGTGCTGCTGCAAACTGAGTGTCAGTAAACACCATGAGAAGTGATGGGCATAAGCTTGACTGTGTTTTGCTCAGGGTCTGAGGTAAAAGGACTCCATCTGGGAGCCAAGTAAGTCAGCAAGGTGCAGAGACCCACTTGGAACATCTACCTCTCTGCTTGGACTTGGTGCCTTGCTGCCATGGTCAGACAGACCCTTGTGCTGAACCAAAAGGCCAACAAACCGTTCAAGAGATGCATAAAACCCAGAGGGAACTTTTCATGTGGGTGAGTTTATGCTGGGATGTGTGTAGGCGTTTGTCAAAGAAGCCTCTGGTTTCACCAGGTCACAGCAAACCTGTGCTGCCCCAGGCAGACCCACTTCCCACTCCACAAAGTCCTGTAGCACCCTTTGAGTTGTTGCCACCCCTTAATGCAGCTGCATGAAAACCAATATTGAAAAAGAGTTAACATCTCAGCATGAAACTGAGCTGCATGGCGCATGCTTTCAACATTAGAAAGAGGAAACAGTTCAGGGAAAAAGATGCAGACCTGGCAAGTTTGTCTTTGTGGGGGAGAAAAATAAAGAAGTAGCAGTAAAAGCAGTGGAGATCCTTGGCTTTGTGCAGATGGAGAGGGGCCAGAGGAGCAGCAGCGTGGGGATGAAGGTGCAGACTGGTGCCTGAGAATTGTTGCTGCAGATATGGCATGGTTAAATTCACAGGGGTAACTGCCCCATTCCTGACACTGAGGACAGGCTTGTGTTCCCTGTGACAACCCTTTGCCATCACAGCCTCCTTGTCTGCCGGCTGCACAGCTGCCAGATGGATTTTGCAGGGCTGTGCAGGCTGGCACAAGGAATTGCACCAGTTCTCTGTGTGGTTCAGGAGTGATGCTCAGGAGCATGTGGAGTGGTGCTGCCAGAAGCTGTGAGGTTCTGTGCATTTTTAGATGCAGCTCTTGCACCTTCATTTATTTCAGCAATTAAGTTGGGGTGTGTGTGGTTTGGCTACAGAGAAGGACTTCAAAACAGGCATCGTGTGCATTCCTGCAACAAAAAGCAAATAAGTGGAATCTGTTGTCTTTAGATGGCGAAAAAAAAAAACCTCTGTATATTTTTTGAACCAGTCTTGGTACCTTGTGATAGCTGATTTTTAACTTTGAGAAGAATATGTAAAAAGACACACAGATCAGCCTTGGAGCACCAGATCTTATTCTCATCTCTCCAGTGGGCCAGCATTGGCATAGCTGAGAGTAAAAGCAGACCCACAGCAAACGACTGCTCTGGGAATGGGAATATTGAATGGGAATGGGAGAGATGGGATATCGAACACAGCAGGCCACTGCTCAGTTGTGTGGCCAGTAACTTTGTGATAAGCATTGTTCCCCCCAAAAAACCACCCAAACTGCCATTTTGGATTTCCCCTCTGATTTGTAAGCAATGTCATTTGCAGGGCTTCTAATTAATGGCAGGCCCAAAGTCCTGTGAGAAGGCTGACTCACAGTCGAGGGGATGGCAAAGCAAAAGGCTGCCCCATCCAGGCAAAGCCTTCAGAGTCTGAAACCCTTTTCTTCTAAAAGCAAATAGTCTGCTGTGAACCACTATGACCTTCTGCATTTGTGGGATCAGGATAAGGGCTTATGTCTTGTGGTGATCTGAGAGTTTACTGGGAGTTACACACAGCCTCTGGTATGTCTTTAATAAGGATACAGCTTGCACTTTGGATCCACTTTCCCTCCACCCCTCTTTTCTGCCTCCTGTGTATTTGCTTCATGTGTGTGAACACACGTGCACACACAAAGAAACCACAGACATGTGGATGAATAACCCTCTGGACTACATCTCTTTGAAAAAGGCTTTCAAAGAGAATGAGCCACTCTCCCTTGGTTGAAACTGGGAAGAAAATGGGAGTCTGAAACACTGCTGCTGATACTCTGGTGGATGACCAGCAGTACTCCAACCTCACTGAGATATTCTTGGCACTTCAGGATATGGTTTAATGGCCACGGTGGTGTTAGGTTGATGGCTGGACTTGATGATCTTAGAGGTCTTTTCCAATCAAAACAATTCTGTGAGAGTTACTTTTGTCTTCTTCACTCATAATTCCTTTTTTCTTCTTATTTCCATCAGTCAAGAATTTTTGCATTTCCACTGCATGAAGTCTGTACCCAGAACCTCCCTTCTTCATCTGTCGTTCCACACTTGAAGGCAGGGCAAGAAGGGCGCAGGCAAACTCCACAGATGTCAGAAGGTCCTTATTGCTTCCAGACTGGGTCTTATGTATTTGAGGATAATTTTCCATGACCTTTCATGCTTTAAGGGAACTTTCCCACTCAGATGTCTAAGGCACAGTCTTTCTTTATCCTGTGAAAGAACCAAGGCAAGGCAGGTAGGTGGTTAAGTGTTTTGTATATCTGTGTTGGAGGAAGTCTGGGTTAAAAACATTTGAACCAACTTAGGCTAATACTTCAGTGTGGCTGTGTGAAGTCAGACAAAAGCCTATTTCTTTGATTCACTGCTTCTACACACAGGTGAATTGCACAAGATGGACTGTCCCTTTCCTCCTTTCTGCTCAGGTCAACAGTACAGAAAGGAAAATTTACACCCAAGAAAAAGGTCATTTTGAAGTGACACGAATCATCCTGAGGGGCATTGCCCTACCTTGCCTCTTCTAAGTCATCTCCTCTGTTTCCTCTTCGAGGTATCACATGAAAGCAAACCACAACAGTCTGTGCCATCGCTTGCTCAAGGGGCTTATTTTTATCCAGCAGTGAATATCCTCACTTCCCCCTTTTCAACAGATCAATGACTCTCCCAACATCCCTCACTGCAGCAGAGGTCCCTGCACATTGAACCATGTCTGCCCCAATGGCATTCTTATGAGTAAGACAACTGACATGTTCTTGGGTGGGTTTTGTTTGTTTGTTTGGTTTTTTTTTTGTTTGCTTGGTTGGATTTTTGTTTGGTTTGGCTGTTTGTTTTATTAATTTTTAATATTTTTTGGGGGTTTTGCTTTTTTTTTTTGTTGTTGTTTTACTGTGTTTTGGGGTTTGGTTTTTGGTTTTGTTCTAATGGTGATGTTTTCATCATTGAAGAGGCCATGGGAAAATTTGAGTGGAAAAAATAAATGATGTACTTTCACCTCAGAAATTCTCTCTTGGCATGAAAATTTCTCTCATGCCTCTCTTTCCCAAATTCCCCATACTGGGCAAAATCATTTGGTTTACACACAGCCTTTTTCCCCCCCAGTCCTTTGTCATACATATTTAACTGCTGGGAATTTTAGCTGGCAAAGGGATGAATGGAAATGGGTAAAAGTATCAGTAACTGACCTTTTTTTTTTTTTTTAGGAATAAGAACATAGCCCTTACTCCTCCCCTCACATAATCAAAAAGCCATGCCAGTTGATAACATTGCAAAGGCATAAGATGTTGGCAAGTGAAAAATAATTAGTCACAGAAAGAAATGCCAATGAAAAATGATGTCCTAACCCACCAGGTAGCGTTGCCTGCCACTTAGTAGGTTGGAAGATACAATACAATACAATACAATACAATACAATACAATACAATACAATACAATAAACCAGGTTGGAAGAGACCTTCAAGATCATCGCATCCAACCCATCAACCAATCCAACCCACCTAAACAGCTAAACCATGGCACCAAACATCCCATCAAGTCTCCTTCTAAACACCTCCAGTGATGGTGACTCCACCACCTCCCTGGGGAGACCACTGCAATGGGCAATCACTCTCTCTGTATAGAACTTCTTCCTAACATCCAGCCTAAACCTCCCCTGGCGCAGCCTGAGACTGTGTCCTCTTGTTCTGGTACTGGCTGCCTGGGAGAAGAGACCAACCTCTGCCTGGCTACAACCTCCCTTCAGGTAGTTGTAGAGAGCAAGAAGGTCACCCCTGAGTCTCCTCTTCTCCAGGCTAAGCAACCCCAGCTCCCTCAGCCTCTCCTCATAGGGCTTGTGTTCCAAACCCCTCACCAACTTTGTTGCCCTTCCCTGGACACATTCCAGCAAGTCAACATCCTTCCTAAACTGAGAGGCCCTGGAGAGAGAATTTCTGAGGTGAAAGTACATCATTTTTTTGTTTCCACTGAAATTTTCCCATGGTCTCTTCAATGATGATAACATCACCATTAGAACAAAGCCAAAAACAAAACCCCAAAACACAGTAAAACAACAACCAAAAAAAAAACCCCAAAAAACAAAGCACCCCAAAAATATTAAAAATTAATAAAACCTCTGGAGATCATCCAGTCCAACAGCCCTTCAGACAGAAAGGGGGAAAAAACCCACAGCAGTAAATTGAAACTGGAAGATGTTAGGTGGAGCTTCCCATCATAACTTGCCCTGATCTTTGCTGCTGCAAAATGCTGCATGATTTTTTGAGACATACCTTGCAGAGACCAGAGTCTCAGACTTTGAGAGGTGTTCAAGAGGGGATTGGATGTGGCACTTGGTGCCATGGTTTAGTAGTCATGAGTTCTTGGGCGACAGGTTGGACTTGATGATCTTTGAGGTCTTTTCCAACCTTATTGATTCTATGATTCTTTGAGTCAAGCACGGCCAAAGGCAGGGTGGGATCAGAAGCTGCAGTGCCATGCAGGATAGAGTGTCCATATTCACAGCTTGTGCCCTGTGACTAAAACTGTTACTGTCTTACCCTATTTTTATGCACTCTCTTGGCTTTGTCCTGCCTTCTGCCATTTTTCCACAGATTCAGGTGTTTCTGTAATGCTGGCTTGAGGTCTGCCTCCATTGACTTCTTCTGTGTCTTTTCATGGAAATCATGGAATGCTAGGGGTTGGAGTTACAGACCAGGGAGTAATGTGCTAGCACCTGAGCAAGGATTTTGTAGCTGGAGAGAGGATGTTTTTCAGCCATGCAGAGCAGTGATGTTCTCCCAGTAAGACAAGGAACAGGCAGAGTATTTCACATCTTTTCAACCAGGCCTTGATCCTTCTTTAACTGCATGCAGCACAATTGCCAGCAGCTGTCTGTGAGCTCCCCCTCAGGCTTCCATGTCTACTTCTAATACAGGCACTGAAAGAGGAAAACGTTTTTTGTTTCAGCATGTCCTGGGCTAACTGGGAAATGAGGAATTAGAGCAAGCACTCATTTTGTTGTGCAGTTTATTACATAGAAGTGATTTACTACCAAGGCTCGCTGAGTTTCCCCGTTTCCCCCACCAAAATTAAGATGACACTGTTATGCCTGTCCTGTCTCAGGAAGGAGACAAATCATGTAGAGACTTCAGGCACTAGTGGAAATCTGGACATCAGAGCAGCCTGGACTTCTGGAGCTCCCCAAATGTGTGTTCTTCCTGTCATATAAGACAAAGACAAAGCACAGCTGCCTGTTGCAAGTGACTGCCCAAGATTTCATGCCAGGCACCCTGCTCCAGCAGAACATCAGGCTGTTCCTCTTTTATCTGAGCCCAGAGCAGGTCCAAACTGGAACTTCAAACATACAACCAACAGATGTTGTGAACATTAAGGGCCCCAGAAGGCGAGTCAAATCCCATGATCCCAAAAGAGGAACTTGCTTTGTGAAATGTTTTCTTGCAGATACCCATAGATACTACAAATCTCACGAGGACAGCCAAGCTGATAATATTTCCACTGTTCAGAAGGAAGACTTCTGCAGTCAGAACAAACAAGGATATTTTAGTAACTGCAAACATAAACCAGAGACCAGCTTCAGCCACACAACTGAAATGCTGCATCTTTGCCCACTGCAAAGACCATCTGGATCCTCCCAACACCCTTCTCGCTTACATTTAATTCTATCAGCCAAATTGCTTCTCTGACCCAATTTTTGTCTCCCTCTACCTGTTAGTTTCACTGTGCCCACCCAGTGTTCAGCTCTTGGTGACATCTGCAAAACATCAACAGATTTTTATTGAAGGCTTTATGGGTAAGAAGGGGCTAGCCCTTTAAAGGAGAAGCTGGATGGATTTCTTTTTCCCCAGGCTGCTGTAATACACAAATATTGTCACATTTGCTATTACAAAACAAATAAATGAAGCCTGCAGGCTGGGTAGGGATGGAGATCTACAGCTGCAGGGTGTAAAATTGGAATCCCCATCTACAGCCACACCGCAGGGCTGCTCCCCTTGCACAACATGCAAAGGAAGGAAGTTGAAAGGAAGCAATTTATGAGTTAGCTCTGAGTAATACAATGATATGGTTAGCAGTGCAGAGGTAGAAAAGCCTGTATGACAGAGTGAGAATACGTGGGCTTGCAAATCAGTGCTGAATGGGAAACTAATGTGAGAAGGAGAAAAGCTGCCTAATTTTATCAGTGTGCATCCAGTATGGTCATGGGCAACAGTAAATGATAGGATAAAGGGAACAGGGGGAGAAAGGCTGCTACCTAGACTTCAAATGTAATATAAATGGACAAGCAGTGTTTTCTTTTCTTTCATAATTTCCTCCCAAGGAGGTAACTGCTGTAGAACAAAGTGGTTTTCTTCTAACACAACAATGTATTAACTTATTCAGTAGGCAGAGTCCTGGTTCAGAGATAACAGAATGTGGTTTTTTTTTTTTTCCCTCTGTAATTTTGCTTATCACCCTCATTTACTTTTTCACAGTTCTTAATAATGAACAACTTCAAATGAAACAAAACACTCAGAGTCACTCAGCCACCTGCACTGAGCTTCAATCTACCTACACAGCAACTTCTCCCAGAGAATTAATGGGATTTTCCCCATGACACTTGGCATCTTTGTCAAATTAACTTCTTGGACCCACCAATGATCAAAGATATCATAAAGCATAGGAGTAAAGGCTTCAGGAACCAAAAGCCTGGTACACACTTGAGTTTTGATTAATCTGTGAGGGTTCAGACAAGGTTTTTGGGTATTTATGGAAACATATACATAAACTTGAGGCTTTTAAGATTTGGTAATCAATATTTAATTTATTCCTCTACAGACAGCTCCAGCCTACCAATTATTATGCATTTGTTTAAAAGAAGAGGTCTAATGGTAACACTTCTGGCTCTGAAGATAAAGTCCAGCATTCAGAAAGGTACAAGAAATGTAAATTGAACAGAGAATTCAAAACCATCTGCTGAATTTTTATTTAATTAAGGCCTCATCTGCATTTGAAACACAAATTAAGGTAAAGTGTGAATTTAAATGAAAAAGAGATTGATGAATAACTTCATGGGCATTTGAGTCCTGGAACAAGAGTGCATTGTCCCTATTTACCTTAATACACTTCAAAATTATGTTATTCAAATGAGAAACAGAATCTTCCATTCAAGAGCAAGAGCATCGATACTTGGAGTTAATCAGAGACACTTACTCAAGAGCAATCTATATGCAGGATGGTTTCTAAGCAAAGTTGGCAAGGAATTGTGAAATGAGCTTTGTGCCCCACATGTTACATAGTTCATAGAACTGCAGTTCAGGGAAGTTTCAAGTGCATGACTTACCCAAGCCTCACACAGATTGTTCTGAGTAGTATCTTCCTTGGGTGCAAATCTGGTGTTAGTGCATAGAAATAAGGGTGTGCTGTTTAAGGATACAAAGAATATCAAATGCAATAGTGATCATACAGTGTTTAGGGTTATATAGGCCTATATACAGGCCTGTTTTGGGAATGGTCAGATAATAGAATAGAATAGAATAGAATAGAATAGAATAGAATAGAATAGAATAGAATAGAATAGAATAGAATAGAATAGAATAGAATAGAATAGAATAGACCAGGTTGGAAGAGACCTTCAAGATCATCATGTCCAACCTATCATCCAATACCACCTAATCAACTAAACCATGCAACCAAGCACCCTATCAAGTCTCAGCCTGAACACCTCCAGTGATGGTGACTCCACCACCCCCTGGCAGCCCATTCCAATGGGCAATCACACTCTCTGTGTAGAACTTCTTCCTAACCTCCAGCCTAAACCTCCCCTGGCACAGCTTGAGACTGTGTCCTCTTGTTCTGGTGCTGGTTGCCTGGGAGAAGAGACCAACCTCTGCTCAAAGAATGACAGAAAACTTAAACTTGACAAATTTCAAGACAGGGTAGAGTTTCTTTAACTTGTCCTCATGAAAAACAGTTGGGGGGAAAGCTGGTTCCATCTGAGTACAAAGTGTGAAAACCGAACACCACAGGGACAACTTAAGGCTGAAATCCTGGTCCAGCTGAGAAGAGCAGACCCAAAAGTCTGTTCTGAAACTCAAGAGATCCTGAGAACTCTCCAGCCACAGAATAAAGGATTAATGTCACTCACTGTGACACCAAAGAGGAGTCTTTTGTGTTGCACCCATGCGTTGAGAAATCTCTCCCTTAACTTGGCATGAGCTGTAGCAACCCTGAAACTCCCATTGAACTGCCTTAGGAAACTGATGAGGCATCAGTTTTCTAGCAAAAGCCCCAGTGGTGAGATGTACTGATTTCAAGTCGCACTTTTGCCACACTCAGTTTTTGCTGCCGTCAACAAGGTTTCTCTGACCCTCTGCCCTGTAGAATGGGTCCAGCTTTGCTAGGGTTTAGGAGACCCAAGGTTTCATTCTCTGAAGCTTCTCCAACAAACCAGGCTTAGGTGATTCATATAATAAAGCCTCTAGAGCCAAAGAAACACAATTCTGCAAAATGCAAAGCACCCCTATTTCAGTGGTTGTCAAGATGGATAGAAGCCAGGGTGTTCAAGCTGACCCGTGCTCGACCACACAGATTTTGGAACTGATACTGCCTTGCTCAACTGAAGGGAGCTTAGCTAGGGATTGCAAGAGAAACATGAAAACAGAGACTGAGTCTGGAGTAACCCAGGTTACTGATGTGGTTCTAGAAAATAAAAAACCTGCTTCTTCCTTCTTGGAAAGCCAAAACACCCTCTCAACGGTGGCCCTACATCAGGCGCTTCATTACCGAAGGTTGCTTATGCATGTGCTCCTCTTCCTTTGACAATTGGGTGGACCACCACATATGCTGGAACAGTACTGATAGCCCCCAAATAATATTAAATCCTGACCACACTGATAGTCCCACCAGGGAACAGCGATGAACTCATGGTGTAGATGATAAAAAGAGCAGCTGTGGCAATCTCATATTCATCGCTCGTGTTTACAGCCTTCTGCACAAAGTAGGAAGCACTTTGCTTCACCACCCAAATACATTTAATTCCCCCTCCCCCTTTCCCCCCCCCCCCCCAAATAAACAAACATCTCTTTTTAGCTGGATTTTAAAAATTAATTTCTCCCCAAATTATGTCTTTTTTTTTCCTCAGAGTCAAAACTTCTCTCCTCAAGCACAGAGCACAGACGCTCCAGATTACAGCACGAGCCTAAAACCCGCCTGTAAGTAAATAAAACCAAATAACTGTAATAATAATAGTAATAATAAAAAGCTAATTCTAGCCTTTTGTTTGTTTCCATTGTAAAATTGCCATGGGACTGAGGAAATATAGTAGCTCTTAATTTTAATAGTTCTATCATTGTAGATTGGCTGGGTATTAATTGTGTTAATGGTGATCATACTGAATTAATTTGGTATTTATTGAGAGACCACCTGTGCACCCATATGGTTTCCATCATTATTTAGGAGTAGTTAATGGACCCATTAGGAGTTAGCAGAAAGATGTGGGCTGGCAGTACTTCCCCAGAGTGGTAGAAACATTCTGTTGATATCCATTGCATTTTGAAGAATTTCCAAAGAGCTATTTGCTTCCCACCAATTTTCTTTTTTTTTTTTCCCCCTTCTTTAAATTATAGATAATCTCCTCTCAGCTTTCAAGAACTCCTGGAAAAAAGATGAATTTGTGTTTCTTTGCCTATGACAAATCTAAGGGGACAACCTTCAGCCTTCGGATTTTGCAGGCTATCTGTTAATACGTTTGCTGGGTAGATCCCTGGAGGAAGCAGAGCCTAGGAAAGCTTCCAGCATCACAGCAGAGCTTCTGGAGGGTGGATGCACTTGTGTGCTGGGGGGAGAGGGTGAGATGGGATGGGGAAAAGGGGAAATGTTTACTGGGACTCTCGGCCTGCAGTGTGACCGATTTGCCCATGCAATATGTAGACTTGGTTGTGCAAGACCAGAAACCTGTGGTGGGGAGGGGATGATGGGGGAGTCACATGCAGGGAGTCAGCCTTGACTGTCAGCAGAGGAGAAGGAAGAATGCTTTGGCTGGGTGTGGTGGTAACCAAGGCTGCTGGCTGACCGCAGTGACCTCCTGCTTTGATCCACGTATCTGAAAAGGCACTGCAAAGGCTCTGCTGCTGCACAGGGGGAGTAAACAAGCAAGGGGCCAGAGCAAAGATTTCCATTTTTGGTGCCATGACAATGGGCAGATGGAGGAGCATCTGTGTAGCTTCAGTGCAAAAGGACAGTTACTTTGTTCAAACTGGAATTTCTGCAACAGCCTAAAAGGAGTTAAGTGCTTATTTCCCCAGATGCAGAGAGTCTGACTCCCCCACCCATACTTGAACACTTCAGGCTTGTTTTCTGTGTACATCCCTAACAATATGAAGTTCATGCAATCTTTGCTCTGTGCAAGTATCCAGGTGTCAGCCATCTCTAATAGCATTTGATCTCATCAGCCAATTGCAGCCAAATTTGATAAACCAGTAGAGGTTTCGAAGGGTTTAGGTTCATACAGGTGGTGTAAAAATTGGGGGAGATGATAGACGAAGGGGAGAGATCCCAGCTGGTGCTTAGACTGAGTACAAGAGGTTCAATCTTGGCTCAGCTGTAGTCCTAGGCAAAAAGACTCCACTCCTCAGGGACGTTTTTGCCCTCTTTCAGGTGTCTGAAGCATTTTCACCTATATTTAAGAATTTTAAAACACTCTGCTTCTGACATACACACTCAAAGAGGAAAGCATTGATGCTGCAGCTCTCCTAGATTTGAAATCAGTAGGCCACATGGTACACATCATGAGAAACCAAAATCCATTAGTCCTGTTGCTCATGGAAATACTTGCTTCAATGGCCGAGCAAGAGACTATCCCCATCTTCTATTTTTTTACTCAGAGAAACAATTGAATTAACAGTTATTCATCATGAGAGTATTCACAACGTGAACATGACCTTAAACAATCATTTCTGTATGTAAAGAATGTAATCAAGGCACTGTTGGCATGACTCTGGTGATTATTCTCTTATAGGCACAATTCAATCTTGTTGAACGAGGCTGTGTCCTCACCAACACACCTTTAGCATTTCAAAGATGCTCTTTACTGTAGATGTGGATGCCAGGTCAGAGTGCAGTGCACTTCATGATGGGATCCCTTCCTTTTCTCAAAGGTCTCTTCCAACCTGGTCTGCTCTGGTCTGGTCAATTCGATTCGATTCGATTCGATTCTACTCGATTCGATTCTACTCGATTCGATTCTCTCAACCAGTGTCCAGGACTGCAATCCTGTTTACTATCCTGCTACTTCCTTGCATGATCCTGAAATCCACCATCTCATAGTCACTGCAGCCAAGGCTGCCTCCAAACTTCACATCCCCTACCAGACCTTTATTCACTTGACCAAAAGGAAAGACTTCTTTACTGCGAGGGTGCCAGGGCACTCGATCAGGCTGCACAGAAAGATTTTTTGAGTCTCCTTCTCTGGAGACTTTCAAAACCCACCTCGATGTGTTTCTGTGCAACCTGATGTAGGCAAACTTGTGTTAGCAGGGGTGTTGGACTAAATGATCTCCCAAGGTCCTTTCCCACTCCTACCATTCTGTGATTCTGTGTGTATTTGGGCTGTATTCCTAACCAGCTATTAATATGACAGATGCGTCTGTGTTAGCATTTTCACAGTTCCCTTTTGAAGGAATCTCTCCAATATCTCCTTTTGCTATGCTTAGGTTTGAAGTGCACTAACTAGATTATTTGGGGAGAAATGTAAACCAAATTGGGTGCTTTTAAAGGGCTTCAAATGTTTCTGAGCTCTCAGCCCAGTGTACCAGACTAGATCTGCTGCAAAACAGCCCCACATGCAATGTGGGGGTCATGTCCTCATCACCATCAGTTTTGCTTCATAGATCTGCCTCCACTGCATTGCTCTTCCAGCAGAGCACATCTTTGTGCTCATGTCAGCATTCTGTGGAGATCAGAGCACATGCACAGTTTGCTAGTGCACTCCTACATTTCTTAAGAACAGATATTATGAAGTTACTTCCAGAGTTTTAAGAAACTTGTCAGTTCATTTAGTTCTAATTGCTGCTTAGTAATAGAACAGTCCTTTTGCTTTTGTTTCTTGCATCAGTGATGTGGCATGGAGTGTCACAACACTGAGAAGAAGGGAGAATTTGATGGCTTCACAACAACTATCCAGACCCCCTCTCAGCTCTTGGCATGGTCAAAAGCTGTTAGATGGCTCCTCAACAGGATAATATGAAGTAAATCCTGGCTTCAGCTCCTTCATTGAAAGACAATGCCTTCAAAGAGAGGAAGCCTTAATTGCCACCCTGCTTATAAAACCTTAATGCCACATCCAGCTGGCGGCCAGTCACTAGTGGCGTGCCCCAAGGATCAGTGCTGGGCCCAATGCTCTTCAACATATTTATTGATGATCTGGATGAGGGCATTGAGTCCATCATCAATAAATTTGCGGACGACACCAAGCTGGGGGCAGGAGTTGATCTGCTGGAGGGCAGAGAGGCTTTGCAGAGGGACCTCGACAGGCTGGACAGATGGGCAGAATCCAGCGGCATGAGATTGAACACATCCAAGTGCCGGGTTCTGCACATTGGCCACAACAACCCCAGGCAGTGCTACAGGCTGGGGTCAGAGTGGCTGGAGAGGGGCCAGGCAGAGAGGGACTTGGGGGTGCTGGTTGATGGTAGGCTGAACATGAGCCTGCAGTGTGCCCAGGCAGCCAAGAAGGCCAATGGCATCCTGGCATGAATCAGGAATAGTGTGGCCAGCAGGAGCAGGGAGGTCATTCTGGCCCTGTACACTGCACTGGTTAGGCCACACCTTGAGTCCTGTGTCCAGTTCTGGGCCCCTCAGTTTAGGAAAGATGTTGAGTTGCTGGAAGGTGTCCAAAGAAGGGCAACGAAGTTGGTGAGGGGTTTGGAACACAAGCCCTATGAGGAGAGGCTGAGGGAGCTGGGGTTGCTTAGCCTGGAGAAGAGGAGACTCAGGGGTGACCTTCTTGCTCTCTACAACTACCTGAAGGGAGGTTGTAGACAGGCAGAGGTTGGTCTCTTCTCCCAGGCAGCCAGTACCAGAACAAGAGGACACAGTCTCAAGCTGCGCCAGGGGAGGTTTAGGCTGGATGTTAGGAAGAAGTTCTATACAGAGAGAGTGATTGCCCATTGGAATGGGCTGCCCGTGGAGGTGGTGGAGTCACCTTCATTGGAGGTGTTCAGGAGGAGGCTTGATGGGGTGCTTGGTGCCATGGTTTAGTTGTTTAGGTGGGTTGGGTTGTTTGATGGGTTGGATGCGATGATCTTGAAGGTCTCTTTCTACCTGGTGTATTGTATTATTGTATTAAATGAGAGGTCTCTAAGAGCTGGAACACTATTTTTTTCCTGAGGAAGGTCAAGGTAAGATCGTCACAAATGAGGACAACCCTGAACCACATCACGCCTTCAGTGAAATGAGACCTGCAGAAACACTCAAATATTTTCTGGTGGTTTTGGCAACTTGGGTCTTTAAGGATGAAGAAATATGAAAACAAACAAACAAACAAAAGTTAAGGTAAACGGATGGGCTTAGTTGATTGTGGAAGAATGTAGTGGGACCTTGCTGAAAAGGAGTAATTTGAAACTGAAATGTCCTCTGCCACGAATTGCTTTTGATTCTTCAGTTGTACTTTCCTGCAGTTTGACACCCCTTCTTTTGCACCTTCTTTTCTGTGTCAGTCTCATCACTCTCTTAATGACGTTTCATTCTTTAGGCTTTCCAAAATTTCCTGGACACTTTCTCTAAAAGCTCCTAAATCACAAACATTTGTGGCTGTATTTTTTTCAGTATTTCAATAGCCCTCTCCTGTCTTTTTCTATTTCTCCCCCCCCCCCCCCCCCATTTACATTCTTCCTTCATTGATTTCTCCTGGTTTTGTTTATTCTCCTTTACTTTGTCCTGTCTACTTTGCAAAAACACAGTAATAACAGCATGGGGGGTAGTATACATTGGACAGTTTGACTTCTCCATGGTTCCACACATATAAAATCCTTGTGTTCTCCCAGTGCCACAAAAGGATGTCAGATTTCTGCAGGCTACCCCTCTTCAGCTGTACAAAGCTGTGCTTGAGGCTGCTAGCCCTGCTCTAAGCTTGCTTCGGTGCAGGAGGTGTTTTGGGGAATTACTGCTGAAGGCTTTTTAGTTTAGACACATTTTGCATCACCTCTGAACCATTTCACTGCCTGTTACTTAAAATCTCTTGCTCACCTTTTTTTTTCCTTCCCTTTGTTTTGCTTGTTTGGTTGGTTTTGTTAGGGTCCATACATCAGAGGCTGCACATGAAATGTAAAACTATCTCCATCCATTACCTATATATTCGGTAGCAAAGCACTGAAAGGACTAGAAACAAGAGAATCATAGAATCAATAAGGTTGGAAAAGACCTCTTGAACACCTCCAGGGATGGTGACTCCACCATCTCCCTGGGCAGCACATTCCAACGGCTAACAACTCTCTCTGGGAAGAGCTTTCTCCTCACCTCCAGCCTAAACTTCCCCTGGTGCAGCCTGAGACTGTGTCCTCTTGTTCTGGTGCTGGTTGCCTGGGAGAAGAGACCAAGACCCTCCTGTCTACAACCTCCCTTCAGGGAGTTGGAGAGAGCAAGAAGGTCTCCCCTGAGCCTCCTCTTCTCCAGGCTAAACAATCCCAGCTCCCTCAGCCTCTCCTCATAGGGCTTGTGCTTGAGGCCTCTTCCCAGCCTTGTTGCCCTTCTGCCCATGTTCAAGAGTCTCAATGTCCTTCTTAAACTGAGGGGCCCAGAACTGGACACAGTTCATTCTTTATCTCTATGATTATGTTTTTTAATGGACTTCCACCCTTTCTTCCCCTGGGTACAATCTGTGTGGCCAAAAATAATGTGACATCTGGTCTTTCCACCATGGTTTGACTCCCAGGGAACTGAAGAACTGTGAGAAGGTCTGATCTGATGTTGTTTCAGTCCCACAATTAGCTCCCTGAATGATTCAAAGTGCTGGGAAAAAAAGAAAAAGAAAAAAGAGTAAATAAATACCTGAAATGCAAATATATGTCCCCAGAGCCACACACACCACAGTCTGTCAAAGCAGGAAGGACTGACAACCCAAACCCTCTTAGTGGTATCTCATGTCTCTAAAAGGTTCTCTGGGTAATTTGTCCACATGCTCCCAAGGGGAAGTTGAACAAGTTGTACTGTTCCTTTTAACCAGTTGTACTCAGTTGCCTATTGCTCCTTTTCTTCCCCAAGACCTCAGCAGAGACTGAACCAGATCTCAGACACCAGTGAAGCTCCATGACTAGATGGACACAGGAATTTCCCTCTGAGTCCTCTGCTCCCCTAGGCTTGTCTGAAGGATGGTGTGAATTTCAGTCATGTCTTCTGTGCTGTCCTGAAAGAAATGTGCTTTCCACTCTAAACACTGGGCTCCTCACTGTGACCAGCTACACCTAAACTTAACACAACCTATCTGCTCCATCCCATCCCCTTCCATCCCTGCGCGCCCCACCCCATCCCAGAGAATGTCTATTCTACCACTCCCAGGTGCAGGAAAAGTTGTTTTGTAACAAAACTTGTGTTCTCCATTCAACCATTGTGTCTGCTTCCCCTTGCACTGAAGCTGGTTTTTCAACAGACACTGTGGGAAACCATCTACAGCTGATTATGGTGTAGACCCACATGGGGTTTTATTCCTGTATGTGGGAGGCAGCAGGTATTATTTTTGGGGGCTGGATAAACCACCACACATTAAAGATGAACTCTTAGTCATCTGCAAGGGATGTTATGCCCTCTTCATTCATTACTTCGTTGTAGGCTTTATTTTCTTAAATGAATTAATCTTTATTTAGTTTTCCTTCTTTCAAACGTGAATGTGTGAATCACCCGTGCAGCAAGGATCCAAGAATCCATCAACACAAGGACTCTTGGTTTTAAAGCAAGGAGTATCCAAATATTATAGAGCGGAGGGCTTGTACTCTGTGGCATAGCAGATTTCAAGAGTTAAGTGTCCAATTTAGGATGGCACTGAAAAGTCTGACCTCAGTTTCACTCACGCAATGTCAATGTTTCTGTGCAAACCAAGGGTTATTTACAGTGCTGCCCTGGGAGAGATGAGATCTGCTGGAACTTTCTGGCTGCCAGTGATGTAAAATAATTATCTGGGTAGGAAAGTGCATGCCTGGATCACTCGGCTGGAGGTCACAATACCCAAGATATTACTGCCTTTGTGATTGTGCCCATTTCCCCTTAACGCAGGGGCAAACCCTTTTACCTCCTTGTCTCTTCAGCCAGCTGTTGTGTGTTCAGCCAGCCTGGGCATAGCCTGGTGATTTTTATCATCCATATTGACCTGGGTGATTTCTAAAATCAAAAGGTCAATCAGACAGAGCTGAATGTGGAAGACAACACTTCAATTTGGGGAGGAGAAAACCTCTTCAGCGATGGTTTGCAAAGCCACACCTCCAATTCTCCAAGTTTCCAACTAATTTAGGCTCAAGTTTTTAGCTCAAGCGCATCTGGAACAGTTACTGCTTCAAACATGTGGTATATGTCCTAGAAGAAAGCCTCTTAAAACAAAATAATAATATTAAAAACCCAAACCAGAACCAACTCTCTGACTTTTCCACAGAAGGAAGGCAAGGCTGCTACCAAGCTCAGTGCCAACAACTTTGGAAGTCCAAAACAAAGTTATATAATAAAGACAAATATAAAACAAACTGAAGAAAGTGGGAGTGGGGGGAATTGCTGCTCTCCTACTTCCCACCTCGCTCCCTCCTCCTCTTTTCCTGGCCCACCCATGTGTAAGTGACTCCAATAAGCCATGAAAAGAGTAACTTGGCAGCAGCTGGCACTCTGGACCTGGGCAGATGCCAGCTGTGGGGCTTCTACTGGTTTTGAAAGCTGTATTTTTATATATACACATATTAAATATATACATGTTGGTCTGAAAGGCTCAGTGAGCCACTGAAACCAAGATAAGCAAAGGCAGCAATTGGCCTGCACTCTGAATGTTCTCCAGAACCTCTGTCCTGTTACAATGCCAGGCTCACTCCTGTAATGAGGCTCTTATGCAACTTTATTTTAGTTACAGGGAGCCTGAGTCCTACTTTTACTCAGTAGGAGGTTTTCAGCTGATTGTGAAGACCAGAATTCTGCCATAAATTTCTCAAGCACAAGAAGCTACAGAATTTGGCTTTCAGTGTCACAGTCAGGAAGATTTCTCTGTGCAACAGCAAATCAATTAGATTTCTCTATGCAGTTAGAGAAATATGCCACATTCTTATTTGCATCTGTCCTTGTTCTGTGTACTATGCCTTTACTGAGACCACACTTGATGCTTCATGTAAAGGGAAGACAGGATAGTCCCTGTCCCAGATAAATGCCCAGTGTGACACATTCACAGAATCACAATCACCAAGGTTGGAAGAGACCCCAAAGATCATCAAGTCCAACCTGTCACCACAGACCTCATGACTAAACCATGGCACCAAGTGCCACATCCAATCCCCTCTTGAACCCCTCCAGGGATGGTGACTCCACCACCTCCCTGGCCAGCACATTCCAATGGCTAACAACTCTCTCAGTGAACAACTTTCTCCTCACCTCCAGCCTAAACCTCCCCTGGTGCAGCTTGAGACTGTGTCCTCTTGTTCTGGTGCTGGTTGCCTGAGAGAAGAGACTAACCCCAGGTTGTTAACTTTTCAAAGAGGCAATAAAGTCTGCAAAGATGGAGATCTCTCAGAACCACATGTGCGGTGACAAGATCCTTCCAGGGAACAAAGGGCTTGTCTGGGTCATAAGTGCTAGAGGCTGAGGCAAAAGAGGCAGGTGTCCAGCAACATCAAGGCTGAGAGAGTTGGGGTTGATCAGCCTGGAGAAGAGAAGGTTTCAGGGAGATCTTTAGTACTTAGAGGGGGCCTGTAAGAGAGATGGGGACAGATGTTTACCAGGGCCTGTTGAGACAGAACAAGGGGTGGTGGTTTTAAACTGAAAGAGGGAGATTCCAACTAGATAGAAGGAAGAAAATGTTTACACTGAGGCTGATGAGACACTGGCCCAGGTTGCTCAGAAAGGTGGTAGATACCCCATCCCTGGAACCATCCCAGAGCAGGTTGTTTGGGGTTCTGATCAAGCAGCTGTAGTTGAAGATGCCCCTCCTGACTGTCAGGGGTTTGGATTAGATGACATTGAAAGGTCATTTCCAACCCAAACCTTTGTAAGATCATCCAGACAGGGACACCACCTGTGTTAGTCTCCCTGTTTGCACCCTGTTATCACAATCCTCCATTTATTTCACGGGGAGCCAGGACCCAGATGTGCTTGACCACTGCTATAAATGTCACTTTTTGCTTTTCTGACCTCTAAAACATCTTTGAACATCTGCCCTGTGCAGACATTAAGCTGTGTCTGAAAAGAAGACTCTTCAGAGTATTTTCCTGTGTCTTAACTTGAGCTGGAAAATGGAGCACAGGCTCCAACAACTCACAGACTAAACATCACAACCTTTTTCTTTTCCCCCACCCCATGTGTGTTTTAAGCCTCACATTAGTGACAGAGAATGGAAAAAACGTGTGAATCAGGTCATTTCCAAGTTCTGTGATTCACTCTGATAGGATGTTGCATTTCTTTGTCTCCCTTCAAGGAATCATGTGGCACAAAACCACAATAGGCTGCTGCTTTGCCATGGGGTGGGGGTGGGTGGAGGGAAAGAACAAAAGTGCCCCTTATTTTAGAAAATAATTATCATGCCTGTCTTCTTCCAGGTGTCTCCAAGGCCTATAGAGGCTTGACAGGATTCTCATGAATGAGAGCTTTTGCTCACAATTCTCTCTCAGTATCTCTTTCTCATATAGTAGAGCTGGAGGCTTGTGGTTGAGTGACCTCAGCATGTTGCGAAAGTAGTTTGCTTGCATTATTCTCACCACACGTGATTCCATAAGGAACAGCACTCTGTGCTAGGCTGCTTGACATTAACTCTTTCCTGGAGTGCTGAAAGTCTCAGGTACATAACCTTCTCTCTGTGGGACCCATATTGCGCTATTCCAGGTGTTTGCTCACATTACACGGCCTCCAGGATGGAGTCTCTGTGCCCCCAGAGGGTTATAGTCTTGGAGAGCAGGGCATGGCTGTGCACAGGGCAGAGCTGTGGGAGGGAGCTGTGTCAGTTTTTATCAGCTGCACAAAAGAAATCTGCCCATGCCTTCCAGGACAAGGTCCTGTGCGTGAGCAGAGCCCAGCACTGACCTCATGCTGTCTGTTTGCCAGCCCCAAACACCCTGGTTCCTCTAAAACAATATGATGGGCATCTTAGTCCTATGTATATTAGGAGTGTATGAGAGGAGCAACAGAATTTTGGATAAACCAGATTTTTCTCTTTCTAAAAAAGCTGAAATACTGGGGTGGGGGAGATGTAAAATTCTGTCAAGTTTTCTTCTCACAGTGCTGATTTTTCCCACCCTCTTTCTTTGAACAGAGATATTGGGACAGGGACAGTTAGAAGAGAAGTTGTTCTCTCCCTCCCTGAACCTGCTACTGGGAGAAAAGAACATAATTAAAAGCTTGTCACCACCACAGGCTCTGGACACTGGGGTGAACAGCTTGTAAAACTGTCTTTCCACATGTTTGCAAAGCACTTAGCACAGCAAGGGCCTGATTGTATTACTGCAGTGTTGATAATAAATATTGCTAATAATGAAAGCTGGGAGAAATTGTTACTGGGTGCTGTATGAGAATGGCAAAAGTGGCTATTGCGGTGTCCAAGTACTTGGAGACTGGGATGAGGAATTCCTTGCATGCACAGTATGAAAGGCTGCTTCCAGAATCTAAAGAAAGGTGTATGGAAGCAATCCTCAATGCTTTCATTCCAGGTTTGGTGTAAAATCTCCTTCATATTAATGACACAGTCCCACTAGGTGTCTGCATGAGTCCCCAGCTGGGAAGGATGCAGTGAGGAAATACCACAGGGCAGGGCAGACACTCCCCTCAGATCTGACAGTGAAAACAGCCTAATGAAACTCCTTACTACCAGGCAGGGGAGTCGTCTTCATTTAATCAAGTCCTCCCAGTGTATTGGAATATAGATGTTTCCCAAGGGATGACAGCTTCAGGCAGGAGACACTCCACAGTGAGAAAGTGAAGCCAGAAAAAGGACATGAACACATAGCAGGGGATCACTGTGCATGGCTCTAGGAGGAAGGTGTCCCTGCCACATAGTGGGGGTTGTCATGTTTCACACAGAGTCTTCGTTCATTCATGGTTAGGGTCTGTCATTCATAACCCAGATGAAGTCCAGGTGTTGCAGAGGGCTAAACCATGACCTCCTCCAAGGTTCACCCCTCATTGTGTGGGTGCTGGGCATGCAGAGGGGTCCTGAGGGCTGTGAAAGCTTTGCAGGCCACAGGTGCAGCTCTGATCTCCACTCCTGAGTCAGGGCATGCTGGCTGCCAAACTGTACATGGTGATTATGCAGTGTGGACATCTCAGCTGCTGGGATGAGGCCCTCTGACTCATTTCCACTTGGAATCTAGATGACAGTTTGGTTTGAATTAGACATGGGCCAAAGCCAAAACCCTGGATCTGAGCTTCCTCAGATTTTGGGAAGACTCCAGTCTGGATCTGAGCTTAGCACATGGCTCTCACACAAAGATTAGAGCCAAACCGTAGATCAGAATATCCCCAGAATAAAGGGAAGCTCAGAGCTCATCTTTGGTGCTGGGATCATCTCAAGCATAGGTTTGAAAGGGTGAAACACTGTCCTTAAGTTAGCTTACTCTTTGTTTTCTTCTATAGCTGGTGTTTAACAAGTGCAATTTTAGCTCTGCAATTGCACCTTTCCAATTCTTTCAAATGAGAAAAAAAAAAAAAAACAAGGAAAAAAAAAAAGGAAAAAAAAAAAAAAAAGACCTCTGTGTGTATATTTCAGCTGGAAAAGTGTCTTCTTTTGGATTTGCATATTGGGTACAAAAGAAGCTTTTTTTGGCTTCAGAGCAGGAAAATTGTGTCTCACTGAAAAATTCTGGACACAATCCATTTGCCCTGGCCACCAGTGAGTGCCTTTCAGTGAGGAGTTGCAAATGTGGCAACATGAGTTGCCATGTGGCAGTGAGAGATCCTTGGGCACCCTTACCCTTGAGGACACCCTTGTGCAAACACTCCAAGAAATTAAAAAAAAAAAAAAAAAAAGAAAAAAAAAAAAGAAGGAGAAAAAAAGAAGGAAAACAAAGAAGGGAAAAAAAGAAGATAAAAGAAGAAAAAACAGAAGGAAAAAAAAAGAAGGAAAAAAGGAAGGAAAAAAGAAGGAAAAAATAGTAGGGAAAAAGGGGGAAAAAGAAGAAAAAAAGAAAAGGAAAATAAAAGAAGGAAATAAAAAGAAGGAAAAAAGGAAAAAAGGAGGGGAAAAGAAGGAAAAAGAAGGAAGAAAAAGAAGGGAAAAAGAAGGAAAAAAGAAGGAAAAAAGAAGGAAAAAAGGGGAAAAGGAAAATAAAAGAAGGAAATAAAAAGAAGGAAAAAGAAGGAAGAAAAAGAAGGGGAAAAAGAAGGAAAAAGAAGGAAAAAAGGGAAAAAGGGAAAAAGGAAAATAAAAGAAGGAAATAAAAAGAAGGAAAAAAAGAAGGAAGAAAAAGAAGGGAAAAAAGAAGGAAAAAGAAGGAAAAAGAAGGAAAAAAGATAAAAAAGGGGGAAAAAAAGGAAAAAAGAAGGGGAAAAAGGAAAAAAAGAATGAAAAAAAGAAGGGAAGAAATGAAGGAAAAAATTAAGGAAAAAAGGAAGCCAAAAAACCCGAGGAAAAAATTAAGGAAAAAAAAAAAGAAGGAAATGAAAGAAGGAAAAAAAGAAGGGGAAAAAAAAAAAAAAAGAAAGGAAAGGACTCTTTGAAGAGTAACGAAATTCCAGTTTCAAGCTGCTCAGAAGACACAGTGCTAACAGACAGCCCCCAAAAGGCGAGATCTTGCAATCTGCTGTGGTGGAGAGGCTGGGAAGACAGTTCTGGAGCCCCAGCGCTCTCGGCGTGCGGAGCACAAGCAATCCCACAGAAGGTGTCCCTCGGAACGTCTGGAAAACGTCGAGCTGCCTGCCACTGTGCTGAGGAAAAGCTCAGCTCCAACAGAAGGCTTTGTCAACACAGCGCCGTGTCGTTAGCTCGAGGTTTACACACTTCAGTTGACACCTCTCCCTTGTCCTACAGATGTTGTGCTACATTTAGGATCTCTCCTCTAACAATACAGCTGTTTGAACACATGTGCATTTTCCACTCAGCAAACCGCAAGAATACGGCGACAGGGTTACAACGCTCGGATCCTAAGGGCTAGAATGAGAGCAGCAGGAAAGGTGTTTCTTTGGGAAATCTCTGCAGCTTCTCCTGGAGTTTCTCTCCTTTCTGATTTTGTTCGCTGGCTGTGACACTTGGGCCACGGGGAAGGGAAAGCCTGATTGATATTGCAAGTGACAACCGAGGCCTTGGAATCATTTCCTCAGCTCCTATTCAGGAGCTGTTGAGCCCACAGCGCTTTGCTAGTTCTGGAGAAGTCGAGTCATTTGGACTTCTATTTGTGAAAATCCACACCTGTTAATCCTGTGAATAAATTAGAGCCTGCCCCAATAAATCGGTTTAGAGAGGAACTGATTATCAGTGATGCTCAGAGGGGAAAAATTTTAGGGGTTCTTTCCACTTTTTGCCATTATAGGATATGAGAGGAGATGGTTAGGTCTTAGACCAGCAGTCTCACAAAACCTCTGAATGCCCTTTCTGCCACCAATAAAGTGCACAAGTTGGGGAGATTCATGTGAGTGATTTAATAAAATGAGTCCTAAAATGGGCTTCCTAAGGAACATCAAATCTCAGGTATCATTCTTCTCTCATTGCCATGGGCAATTGCAGGTGCCTTCAATTATTTGAGTGCTGATTTCCATCAGCTGGTGTAGGAAGAACTGCACTTCTTTTTCATCTGATCAACATCTGTTTATTTGAAAAACAGATGTGCACAAATCAATCTGATTAATGTGCTTGATTCTGCAATTACTGCAGGATGAATCAGCAGTGCACTAAAACCAACCCTGTGTCGGTTTCAGTGTTGAACCTGACTTGAATTAGCTTTTTGCATTGGATAACTCCTTTAGATACAAAAAGGGCAGAGTCAATCCTCTGTGCCAGGTTGTGGAGTCACCACTAGCTGAATGTGTCTGGGGCTGCAACTTCAGGCAACTATGAAAGAAAAAATACATGACAACTTTAAACAGGCTGCAGGACATCTCATGTGCTAAAAGGGCAGAAAAATCTCTTTCACAAAATGACTCAGGGTTAGATATGTTTAAAGGTCATTTGGATGTGGTGCTTGGGGATAGGGTTTAAGGGTGAACCTTGCGGAGTAGGGTTGTCAGTTGGACTTGGTGATCCTGAGGATCTTTTCTAACCTGAATGCTGCTGTGATTCAAGCTTCTTAGATAATATTTAAGAGTTGTCAAAAGAATATATAAATATAGAATATAGATAAAAGGTACAAATGTAAATATATTAAAGATGTTCTGCCCAGGGAGGTAGGAAGAGGCTGGATGGGGCGCTTGGTGCCGTGGTTTAGTTGATAAGATGGTCTTGGTTGATAGGTTGGACTCGATGATCTCGAAGGTCTTTTCCAACCTGGTCTATTCTATTCTATTCTATTCTATTCTATTCTATTCTATTCTATTCTATTCTATTCTATTCTATTCTATTCTATTCTATTCTATTCTATTCTATTCTATTCTAATGTAGACTCTTAAAGGAGATACAGCCTTGTTAAAGCAAAGAGGGATGCAACTGATTATCTGGTGGAGGATCAGTCCTCATGCTCTGTGAATCAGCTAGAAATCCCAGAGCAGCATGTTGCTGTTTTCTTTGAAGGTCTTGCTTCTCCAGGAAACAGAGGAACCACAGGAAGTAAAATTAATGAAGTTTTCATTGCAGATTGGGTTATGACTTTGCTGTCCACTCGAGGGGAAAGGTGAGTGGAAAAATCCACATGGATCCTCTGCTGCTTCCTTGAGCCTAGTGTAAAGCACTGCTGCGGCAAAGAGGTTGCACTCGATGATGTCCAGGAGTCCCTTCCGACTGTTCTATGATTCTACCTTTCTATAATCCTATAATTGGCATCAGCCTGTGTTGTGACCAAACTTTTACACAGGTGAATTTCCCCTCCACTGTGAGGGGAGCCCATTTAGTATCTGTGCTCTCCATCTTCTCCTGGGAGCTGGGACAACTCCCAGTCTGCCTGACTCAGGGCAGCTGATGCTCAACTGTCAGAGTTGCAGCAGTTGCTGGTTTTAGGTCTGGTGCTGATAATGATTGTTAGCGCTGGGACAAATATACTCCTTGACCTTGATATTTTGATAAGGGGAAGTGATTAAGGGGAGAAAAAATTGAGGAATATTCCCCCCTTATTTATTCTGTCACAGCTTCCCCTTTACCTCCTATAAATATGAGCCTAGCTGTCAAAACTGAAATGGTGCACCCAAACCTGCATTTATGCCAAATCTGGGGGAGTTCTGAGCTGGCATCCATCAGTTTGGGTGGTTTTTTAATTGGTTTGGTTTGGTTTGGCTTGGTTTGGTTTTCCTTCTTTTTATTCCAGCTGAAGCCTAATAAATGTGCTCTGTGAAAAATGACTTCAGCCAACATCTGGAGGCAGATAAAAATCCTTCCAGCTACTGTTCCACAGTCTTAGGGATCATTAGTACTGCAGAACGTCTATACAGAATATTTATCGTAAGCATGTAATAAAATGAAAGCTACTGAGCCAAATTCAGATCAGCCTTTGATGAAAAGAAATGCCTCACATCCACATTAATCTAGAACTTTCCTAGCCAGAATCTTTTCTCTAGCCAGAACCTTTTCTCTAGCCAGAACCTTTTCTCTAGCCAAAGTACAGCAACTTGTAGCTGCAAAACCCTAACACTAAACACGGGGGGGGGGTGGGTGGAATTTATCCTTTTAATTGGGAGACTTCATCACTGGTTAGTTTAATGTGTCTTTCCCCCTTTTTTCTTTTAATCACCCTCCCCCTCTCCTCGGGATGCTTTATCGCTTGTAAATTATTTGTCACATCGTTGTAATTCTATCCAGATCCTTAACTTTCTAATCATGCATCTTTTATGGGGTCCCTTTTAAAGAAGCACTATAATTACTTGCCAAGGATCCCTGTAAATTTTATCAGGCTGTAAAATATTATACTTTAATTATTTGGGGGGGGTGGGGGTGGGGGTGGAAAAAGAAGAATAATTCGAAATGTTCCCTCTGGAAAGCCACACGATCGATGCTGCAAGGAGCAAGATACTTCCCGCAGCCTTGTGTTTGGTCCTGGTGTATACCTCAGAAGCTGTCAAAATTCTCCCACTTCCTTCTGTGTCAGAGGAAAGTATCAATGGAGAAACTGGTCTTTGATTAAGCTGGAGAAATTGCTTAGTGCATGTTGTGGCTGTTGGGAAATACACTAAAAGGAGGGCAGAGGATGGTCTCCCATTCTTTATGTAGGAGGCATGGAGGCTCAGCTCCTAGCTGGGTGAAAGAGGTGAGGATTTAACAGCAGAGCAGCAATGCAGAAGAAACTGAAAACACAGAAATGCATTGAAACAGAACTTTTTAGGGGGAGAATTCTGTGTTTCTATTCAGATTTTGAAGCCACCATCTTCTCAATTTGTTTAGTTTTAGTAGTAGTAGATATAGAAATGTTAGCAGCATTTCTACTACTGCTATTTGTACTAGCAGTAAGCATTGGAGACTCATTTCTGTCAAACCTTTACTACAGCAACTAACAAATCCTGTGATGCTGAAATTAGGTATCCCATAGTGACCCAAAAATGCTTTCTGGAGCAGAGCTTCCCACGCACTATTACAGAAACTGGTTTTCAGTCAGTTTAAAGCTGTATATGTATAAGGCATAAAATTAAGTATCATATTCATCACCAGTGTTTCAATTAAATGTGCAGGGTAGCTGAGGTCTTGCACATTTCTGGTAAGTGGGCATTTCTTTAGATAGCTGAGCTGAAATATGAGGAAGTTGAATTATTTGGTCAAGGAGCACAGTAAGCTGGAAGCAAAGTAAAATATAGATCTCACCTCAGCTTCTTGCTCCTAGGGAACACTCTGGGATGTGCTTAGGAAGAAGGACACACCAGTCTATGTGGACAATTCCTTTTATGCTAAGAGAAACTCTGAGAAGATCCTTTTATCCTATATGTCTGGTGGCTTTCCAGGTACCACCCTGGGAATAGCCACTACTTTTTTCCCTCCCTGTACTGCACCAGATAAGACTTGTCTGCACTTAGTTCAGATAAAAGAATTGTTAGATCCATGCACAATGAACAGGCAGTTCTGTTGTTTCTCAGGTTTTCTGTACTTTTCCTGAATGCCCTTTCTATCAAAGCTCATCCGTGTTCGACACTGCACCAGCTTTTGCAGCAGGCTTTGACTTTGTGGTCAGTAATATCAGCATCATGATGGAGACACCTTTGTGCATCATCACGTGTGTGCAGGTAGCACATTCTCTGTCAGAGCTGTCAGAGCTGACTGCACTGGTTAGATGTCCAGTTCTGGGCCCCTCAGTTTAAGAAAGATGTTGACTTGCTGGAAGGTGTCCAGAGAAGGGCAACAAAGATGGTGAGCAGTTTGGAACGCAAGCCCTGTGAGGAGAGGCTGAGGGAGCTGGGGTTGTTTAGCCTGGAGAAGAGAAGGCTCAGGGGAGACCTTCTTGCTCTCTACAACTCCCTGAAGGGAGGTTGTAGCCAGGTGGGGGTTGGTCTCTTCTCCCAGGCAGCCAGCACCAGAACAAGAGGACACAGTCTCAAACTGCACCAGGGGAGGTTCAGACTGGATGTTAGGAAGAAATTCTACACTGAGAGAGTGATTGCCCACTGGAACATGCTGCCCAGGGAGGTGGTGGAGTCACCATCATTGGAAGTGTTTAGGAGGAGGCTTGATAGGGTGCTTGGTTGTATGGTTTAGCTGATTAGGTGGTGTTGGATGATAGGTTGGACACGATGATCTTGAAGGTCTCTTCCAACCTGGTCTGGTCTGGTCCGGTCCGGTCTATTCTATTCTATTCTATTCTATTCTATTCTATTCTATTCTATTCTATTCTAATGTCTTGCAGAAGCAGCACCTGAAGGAGCCAACACATTGTGTCCCACAGCAGCTGTCAAAAAGTAAATATCTTGCATCCATGATTCCAGCCAAGTCAATCAATGATTTTTAATGATTGTTTGTGAATGAGGCAGACCTTGATATTTATTTACAGTGCTTGTTGACCATCTGAAACAATTCAATAAATATCTCTTACAAACCACACACAGGTAAATATAAAGCTGGCTCAAACTGTTGTATGTTGTTGCTATTTTTAATTGCTGAATGATAACATAAGAGTGGCAATCATGTTTAAACATGGATTGAGTTATGGATTATTGCATTATTCATTGCAAGAAAGGGGTTCAACTGAAGTGACCTTTCTACCTGTAGGCAGAATATCCACAAAGAGTTCTGTATTGGTTTCTCCATATTGATACAGCCAAATAAAGGAACTGCAACAACAGGTAGCCTGGAAAGCATAAAACACATCCGCTTGCAATTAACCAGACATACTGCAGATGTTTGAAAATCAGTAAAAAACTGATTTCCATGGACTGACATCTGGTCCTACAAGGGTCCCTGAGGACTTCTCTGCTGCTGTGTTAGCTCAGAGGTCAGGTTCGTGCTTCAAGACAGCTCCTCAAACCCTTCAGCTGTTTACCTTACTGCTGTGAAAGCTTACACCTCTGCTTGTGTCTGGAGGGAGCCAACTGTCCTGTTGTCTTGGACACTCAAGTACCAGGATTTTAGTCCTTCAGAGCCGCCTCTCTGGGTAGGGAGAGTGTCAGAGGCTGAACCAAAGCGGGTTTAAACGTGGAGATTAAAAAAATAATAATAATAATAATTCATAAGCCAGTCACCATATGCAGAGCTCTTCTGAATCCCAAAGGACAGGAAGCTAACCATGGAAATATTTACTTTGTAGAACCTGTGAAGCTGCTGCTGTCTGCAACCAGCACTACCCCCTTCTCCAGTTAACACCAGCTACTTCACAACCACTTCAGCATTGCTCTTTTATTCCCCATACAAAACAGAGGCTTCCCTTTGATTTCTCCCAGAATTTATACCCCAGCCTGCATTTATGCTCCCCTCCTTGTCTAGATTTCCTGCCTTTCTCTGGAGAGCCTGGGATTCCCCCTCTCTTGCCCTGCTTACCCACTTGCAGCGATGCCGATGCAACCTGGCAGCTCTGAGCCTTGCTCCTGTTGGGGCTGGCGGGAGCAAATCCTGCTGGGGCACATCGAGAGGCATGCTGGAGGGCAGGCAGCAGCTGGAAAGCAAACAGGCTCCCAGCTCTGGGGGTACAAGCTCTCCTGCAAGCTGGATGACAGCTACAAATCAGCTCCACGGAACAGGAGGGGAGAGAGAGACTTTTTGAACTTAAAATTTGCAGCCAGGGATTTGGGGACTTGCTCCATTCTCCTGGCACGCAGATGGTAGCAGTCACAACCACCATTTTCTGCAGCAAGAGGAGCAGGGAAAAGGAATTGGCTAAAGGAGCAGAAAGAAACCCTGTTTTTCTCTTTGGCCTGTGTTTTTGCTGATTTATCTCTTGCACATTTCAACAACTGCTTCGTAAGTGGGTAGCAAACTGTATTAATTTCTGGAGAGCTTAGTATCTATAATACTGAAAAAAGACAGTAAAATGATCCATGTCTTCAAATGTTATTGCTATAGGCACACAGAATGGAGTCTTATAAGCTGTAGATCAATAAAAAAGCTATAACCTCTCTCCTCTTCCCTCTGTGACTGCAAAAGGGTCTGAAAAGAACCATACCCCACAGTATCTCCTCTACAAGAGCTTCTCCACAGAATAAAGATCCTGATGTTGGGGTTTTTTGTCTGTTGTGTTGTTGTTGCTGTTGTTTCTAATATAGTAATTAAAAAACCTCAATAAACCAAAAAAAGTGCAGCTTGTACCAGACTGAACACCAGAAGGCTTACTTAACAGCGATGACTTAACACCTCGTGTTTTAAAGATGACAGGGCCAGAAACACAGCCAGCAGTGTGGCACCTTGACCTGATATATGGCATTCAGAAACACACAGAGCATGCAGGATTAGTACCTGCAATCACAACATGCTAATTGGCTACTAAGGCAAGCTGTATCAGATAAAATGTAAAACAAAACAGAAGCTGTTTCTCCAAGGCTTTTAAAGTTAAAAGCGTGGCTAAGCTTGGGTAGTTAGAACCAATAACACTCAGATATTCCCTTTGATCCCATATTCCTGCATGTCCATTACGAAATCATCAATATCATGTGAAGGTCGGAGGGAAGGTGTAGGCTCTCTGAGGATCAGCCAAACACTACCTTTGCATCTCTCTCAGCTCTTCTGTCCAATATTTATCTTCATCAGTGATTCTGTTACCATAAACAAGGGCAGCTAACATCAAACTCAAGGCAGCAAGAGGAAAAAGAAGCAGGAGATATTTGCTGGGGAGGATGCTGGTCCCAGCCTATGCCCAGCTGCCTGGCCACAGGTTGGTTGTAACACTACACCTCTAAGTACTGTATTTGCCTCAGGCAGCTTCTCTCCACATAATGTTATAAAGAGGCATGAAGCCAACAAACATTTATACACATTGACTTAGAATTCAGTGAACACAAAAATTGTTGCATTCCTGGGTCCTAACCCATAGAGAAGTTACTAGGAGACAAGGCATGGGCACAACATCATTGAGGTCTCTCACCACCTGCTCTTGCTTCCCTGGATGAGGTGGGAACTTTCTCCATTTATTTGAGATGGAGAGTAGTGTATAGGTGTGCAGGTTGTTTGCTTAGATGTCTATCAGATTCCAAAGTTCAAGAAGATATCATCAATGTTTTGCTCCTTGAAAGGCTGTCACAGGGACAGTGTAAGGGGATGGAGGAGGTAGTAGCCCTCAGGAGCTGTGCAGTTAGCCAATAATTAAAAGTCCTGTACACAAGAAAACATTTGAAGAATTTTTGGGAACTTGGGACTGTGGACAAAATCCTCATGGCTGCAGTTTGTGAATTTTCCCACCATATCCTAAAGTCAATGAGCTAAGACAATGAATGAACTGAGGTGTATCTGATTTACATGATGCCATCCAATCCTTTGCCTCTGACACTGCAAACAGTAAAATTTGTGCCATGGAAAGGCTGCAATATCTCTTCCAGCTTCCGTGATGGCAGCACTGCCTCTTTTAGGACAAAGAAACCCTTATTTGAAGACCATGCTGTGCAGTGGGAAGTGGCAGAGATGGTCAAAGTCCCACAAAGGACTCAGGGTGGCCTGCTTCCTCCTCCCAAGGCAAACTTGCCTTCCTGAATGAGATGCCAAAGCTCAGGTGCCTGAGCAGTAGTAGTGGTTGTTTTTGGACCACATGAACTCTGAGAGGACTCTGCTCCAGAGCAAACCCGAGCTTTCGGAGCCATTGGGATGGCCTGACTCCCAAAGACCGGCATCTTTCTGATGCAAACAGACCTCCGGCACTGAGGAGGAGCAGAGCTGAGAGTGTGCTGTTGCCATAGCAGGGGCAGGGGAATCTATGGAAACCCCTGAAAGGGTATTGCTCTATGCAGTTGCAAAACAGCACAGCCAAAGACAGCACCAGGGCACTTACAAGGCACGCTGTGAAGCTAGGATAATTTCAATCCATTTAGCAAAGTGCTTCCAGTCCTCATTTCAGAGCAAGTAAAAGGAAAATACAGTAAATATTGAACAAACAAAGTTAATCTGTATCCACAGCACTTTACCCAAGAAAAAGCTAAACCCATCTGACTGTTACCTGCTCTTGGTTTGTTATTTTCCTCTCAGGCAGAATGCCTTTTTTTTTTTTTTTTCCTCTTTTGGTTTATTTAAAAGACTGCTGCTGTATGGTAGTCAGAAGCTCTCATTCACCTCCAGATACAGACTCCCCAATCCATAAAACACAGGTGAAAATCACGGGGCAGTCAATACCCCATGGCAATGGCAGACATTTTGGTAACATGATATATATCTGTGAGTAATCACACACTTCCCTCCTCAGTTAGGGCAGAAAAGTGCCCTTGAAAATTGCTTACTCTCCCAGTAAAATATACAGGATTTGTACTCTAAGGGACAAAGCAGAAGTCCAATGAATCACTGAAATCAGGAGAAAAAACAAAACCCAATGTGTAAGGTTCTTTGAATTTGTCCTTTTACAAAGAGATGCAGGACTCTGTTCTTCAGGTCATGCTTGACATTGTATTGTGCTGTTCCTGGCTACAGTGGTTTAAATATCAGCAAGAGCAGCTGAATTTGTTCTTGCAATTTGCAAACAGGATGATCAGGGATGAATTTTGCTTTCAAGGCTAATAGGCTCCTCAGTCTGTTTTTGTCTTCTACCACTTACATCACCACAGTAGCCAAAAGCATTATAAAATGCCTGTTGAATACATCATGAAGGGATTCCAATTGCTTGCAAAGATTGCAAATCCTTTGTTTTCCAGAGAAAATACTCAGTGCTCATTTTTCATTGGAGTTTAGTGTTTGGGGACAAGATCATCTTTCATGTTCTCTTTTCTGGGGAAATCCTCACTGGGTATAAATAGCTACAGCACTCAAATGACTTCCAGTAGTCTTGGTGAAGGTATTTCTCTGGTTTAGAGGCTTAAATAGCTATGCAAGTTTTGCTGAGAGGATTTCAAGCTGCCCGCTGCTGTGCTCATCCCTTGCTAGACCCAAGGACATAGGAGACTGTGGCAAAGGTGTTGTGTTTCAGACACAGAATCACAGGATAGTAGGGTTGGAAGAGCCCAGCCCCATCCTCATGACCTTTACCCTTCAAGGCCAACAGGAGTAATTTTGGTCACTGACTCTAGATTCTTGCATTTCAATCTTTATAAGCTTGGGATCCGGGTAGGCTGCTCTGTTGAAAGCAAGACACTCTGGCTGAGAGCGTGTGGAGAAGTGGTTGCCCAGTATCAGCTAACTTCAGCTAGATCAGCTCAACAGTCTCCAGTACATTTGGAAGTCTTGAACTTGACCTTCTTGATCAAGTAAGAAGGTTCTTTAAAAGTGCTCTGCCACCATGTTTGTTCCAGTGTGTAACACAGCTATGTACAGTTCACAGAGGGCAGCAGAAGACCTCAGTGAAGGTGCAAGAGTTATAACCTCTTCCTGAGGCAACTCACAGCAATTCAGGCAGGATTATAGAAGGGTGGCTGAATACTAGATGAGAATTAGGTGAGCCATACAGAGGTCTAATAGGACAAGTGAGCTTGGAGCAGAAGGCCTGAAGAGGAGGAATGACATTGATCATCTCAGAGATAAGGATAAAAGCTTCCGGGAGCTGCAGTCTAGGTGATTATAGCAGCTTTGTCTATGTTTTATTTAGGTTTATACTTGCAAAGTGTTCCCTGTACTGCTACTCTTTGAACTATCCAAGTGATCAGACCAGACTGTGGGAGTCAAAAGCTCCCCTTCTGAAAGATCCACCCTCAGTAAGGGGAAGCAGGCAGTAAATATCACCAGTGACAATGTGTTTTCTTGGCTGTCCCACACAGCTCATGAAAGAAGCATTTGAAGGGCATGTTGACCATTGCATAGCTCTACCCAAACCAGGTCAGGTTATACGTATCTCTTACTGCAATAGCCTTGTCTATATTGTTCATGTATAGCATTGGCATGGGCAGCTGGAAGCTTTTAATGAGAATCAAGTGAATCTGTGCTATGCTGATGAAAGGTTGTCAGCCACAGAGCCTGGTGGAAGGAAACACCCTTGAAACACCATTTGAAAGTCAATGGGATCATGGCTTTTAGCTCACCTACAACTGAGATGGTCACTAGTGGAATTTTGTATGGGGAGATCAATGGGAACTGGGGTCACTGGGAAGGATGCAAAGACCCCAAAAAGAGGAATAGTCATGGGCTGTTGGGAAAGCAGAGTCACAGACAGGGCTGTGGGTTCCCTGGAATAGAAGGGTCCCCAGAGAACTGGGGGACTCTTTTTCACCAGGAGGGTGACAAAACACTTGAACATGCTGCCCACAGAGGTTGTAGAGTCTCCTTCTGTGGAGACATTCAAAACCCACCTGGACATGTTCCTGTGTGACCTGCTCTAGATGATCCTGCTCTGGCAGGGGTTGGACTTGATGATCTTTTGAGGTCCCTTCCAACATCTAAGGTTCTTTGATTCTTTGATTCTGTACACAAGTATCATATGATTGGAGAAAGATCTATGCTGTCAGTCATCATGTTATTCTGAACAATCAGTGTCTCCAGACAAATTTTAATGAAGCATATTTAATGCTTCTCAGAAAGTAGGATTGGAGCTGCACTAGGGCCAGCTACAGAGCTCCATTTTCTACCAACTTGAGTATTGTGCAGTTATTTAGATCAATAAAGAGAAAATGCAAAACACGTGCTTTTTGCAAATGTTGCTGAGTCTAGAGAAAACCTTCTACATCTATTTCAGGATTGTGTGTGAAACACATTGCAGGATATCAGACACAATCTCAAAATGTTGTGAATGCTCTTCAGTGTTTCATGTGATCCAGAGGGACTTCAGGGGCAGCTCACCCTTTCAAGAACATCCAGACTCTTCAGTAGCATCAAGCTAGGAAATGACCTTTCTCTTTAGAAGGGATGAGTTTCTTCAAGTGAAAAATGAAGATGCTATCCCTGCTTGGAGGCAGAGCTCCCACTCTTCCCTCCCCATGTCTCCAGAGGAAAGAAGATCTGAAAATTGCTCTTGGAAGACATTCAATCAAGCAGACGCTCAGCTGTTCACATAGCATTTGGATCAAGCTTTCAGAGCCATGCCAGAATGTACCTTATGCAAAATTAGTAAAAACAATAACACCAGAGCAGAGGAATAACACAGCAAACCATACAGACACATAAGGCACAACCAGCCATTGGGGGAGAGGCCAACATCATTTAGCCACTCACAAGCGCATAGATGGCAGATCTGCAGAAATTCAATCCCCCGTCTACTCATCAGGGAATTTCACTACAGGCCAGAAATAGCTAATTGGGAATGGGAGCAATGTACTTTAAAAAAAAAAAAAAAAAGAGAGAAACACACCTCAGAAAACTCCTTTGAATCCCTCAAAAAGTAAAAAGCACTAATTAAAAAAAGATGTTTCTCTCAGAAACAGCCACAGGTTTACAGGGTGGGAATTGGTTAACGTGTTAGAGTCTGCTCTGTGTGTCTGGCCACTGGTTGGCAAACACAGACCTTTACACTATAAAAACTGTTTCAGTAATGCTTTGAAATACTTGCCCAATCATGTTCAGTTCACTTGGGATTCATTATAATGCCATTAGATGGGATTATATCATTTGGTTTAATGTCAATTGCATTTCCATATTGTGTCCAGTGGTTTTATGATGTGGACAAATATTCCACCGAGGACTAGGCTGAAGCCATCGCATTTAAATTCTTTTCCTGAGCCACAGTTGGCAGAAATCCTCATCTCAAGACATCCAGGCTGTAAAACCCTCCTTGGAAGCAAAGGGGAGATCAAAACACGGTTTTATGCTAGTCAGAGAATTGCTCCATTGGTGCTTTGTGTTCCAGAATTTGCTGAACCCACCTAAGCACTTGAGTCAAACACAGAACGCATTCTCTGCATCTCCCATCACCTTGACTAGAAAGACCACAGTGAAATACAGAGCTGAGATCTCCTGATCCACAGTGGCCAGCCAGAGTGGGAGCATGACCACCATGCCTTACCCTCCTCACACTGAAATAACACACTGACAGACATCTAAGCTACCTGGAAAGCTGGTAATTAGTTGAAGCCCTCGGACTCAAATGTCTGATCACACCTCTTTTCAGAACCAAAACATTAAATGCTTCCAGCAGTAATAAGGCTCTGGAGAAATGAAATCATCATCCTCAGCAACTCCTCAGCAACAAGAAGGATGTCAGGCTTCTTGTCACACAAGATTAAAATCTTCTTGTCCTATGGTCCTCATCACTGTTTGAGAACAATAAGTAAATAATCCCTTTTCTTATAAGGGGAACAAGCAAAGCTCAGATGTATTGGATTGCATAATGCATTTTCCACAGGACTTTTGCTGCTGTCACCTCTAATAGAAATTGAATATGTGCCAATGGCTGTGATAACAGGGATGCAGGATTCTCCACATGGGGAAAAGGCATTGCTTTTGAACAAACTTACAGTCGTGCTAGAGAAGGTGGTGGATTCTGCTGTTTGATGCTGTCTGGAAGTATGTTAAATAAAGCACACAGGAAAGCATAGAAAATATCTAAGGAAGTAGAATAAAACAGAGCATGATAAAACTATCAAGTCTTGTTATTATTAATAATAATATTCTTAATGATAATGGGACTATACAGACAAATTTCTAACGGGACTATACAGACAAAGAATCAGCTCTAATATATATAGGTGGTGAAAGACTTGCTTTATGTTTTCTACAAAAGGCTGCATGCTGATGAAGCATTTGTTCCCAGTCATAAAAAAATACCTGTCAGTAGAATGTTAGGTGTTAAAGACACCTACAATTGGATCTGACCCAGAGTTAGTTTGCTTGTAAAAATGACCATGATGCTCTGATTTCAATGTGTGTGCCCATGTGTCTTTTGGGAACCCTCTGCTCTGTGCCTCCTAGAGCCCTTGCCTGGGAGAAGCACGTGAACAGAGAACCCCAGGTCCCTGACACCTCCCATCCCAGGATGACAGTAGATTTCTACTAAGAGGCAATTCCTTGCAATGGGAAATTTCCCTCTTTCCCTTGGGCAAAAGCAGAAGAGGGCAAGAGTGTGGTGGATTGTTTTTTTGCAGACCTTGGAGAAATGTGACAAGTTCAAGGCGTTTTCACATCTGTCAGATCTGTTTGAACACAGATACCAGCCCAAAGGCAGAGAGATTAATGTGTAATAGATGGCCACAAGCACCTGATCTCTTGCAAGTGCCCATAAGATGTCATTTCCAGAAAGAAATGAACTAATTTTCCACAAGACGCAAACCAGGAGAGAGGAAGGTGTTTGGAACACTTATAACTTGGTTGGACATGCAATGAGCTTTGTAGGTAGACCTCTGCCTGTGTTGTCCCTTGTGCTAACCAGAGAGCCCAAGGAGCTGGGAAGAGGGTTTCTCTCAGGTGGAACCTGGCCTATGGTGCTCTTCATAGCAAAGAGTCTCAGTGTGTCTGCAGGGAGGTTTAAGCCTCTTTCTAGGCACCAACCAACATTTGGCTTGAGAGAGCAAATGAGTCACATCTGTACAGCTCCTTGGCAGACAAAAGCCCTGTAAAACTCTGCTTTCTTGTAGTTAGGAGTTTCTCACAGGCAAGATATATTTTCATGGGAGTTTACAATTTTTTTTGCCCTCGAGAGAAACTTCACTATTTCCCTTAATCAAAAGTGGTGTCATTTTTACCACTGAACATCTCACTTCTTCCCATCTGGCCAAAAACACTCCAGTGAGACATGGGCTTGGGAGAACATGCAAGCCTTGGAGGGCCAGACCCAATGGACCAGTCTGACTCAGTTCCTTTATGGAACTGCTCTAGGCAGTGGGCTTGCCTATAAAGGCATATCCCTGTGTGGATGTAACCCCAGCATGTGTGGTTCCAGGCAGATACAGAGCAGGAGCCAAGAGCCAGAGCAGCTTTAAACCGCACGCTCTTCTGGAACAGCTGGGAAGGACTGAAGTACGGAACACAATGGTGCTTGAGAAGTGGTGAGGACAGGTCTGGTTTTGGCAGACACAAAGCCATATGCTGTCCTGTGACCTAACTACTGGAAGTGATGGATTTGCTGGGGAAAGACCTCGACTGACCACATGGGCAGTGTGGAAGAGCCAGGCACGCTGTCCATGTGGCATTTCCCAGCACTGCTGGGTGGCTCTGCACCAAGCTAGCACTGGATTGCCTCTTTATTTTGGGCTTTGGTCCTCCCAGTGTCAAATCTCCAAATCCCAAGCCCACATGCCCATGAGGACACAGGCCATGCAGCCTTGCATAACCTCATACACAAGCAGCAGTTCTTGAATCTATTCAATAGTAGGTCTGGTGATCATGAGAAGCTACAGAGAGCTCTGAGAAGAGGTAGTTGAAACTCACCATCACATTTATTCTATCATTAACATTTAAGAAAATCTTAAGGAAAAAAAAAATCTCATTTTTTTTTTTTAATGGCTTCCAAAGAAATAAACCCCTGGTAACTGAAGGCTTTCAGTGTGCAGTAGCCAACAAGAGAAACATTTCTCTAACAAGCAAAAAGTGGAAGTCTGCGGTCTGTCATGTGGATATTTCCCGCAATGTTCAACCGAGTAGCTTCTTCAGTTGCTGAAAACTGGGGGAATAACAATCAATGGATCTTTCTTCTTGCAATAACAAATACTTTTGGCTTGTGCATACTCAACAGTTTTGCATTGGGGGATATTTTTTCACCCCTTCTGCATCCAGCACTGCAGCAGTAAAATTCAAGCTTTATGTTTCCCTCTCTTTTTTTTTCTTTTGCTCCTCTCCCTTCCTACTATGATTTCAGCTGCAGTTCCCAGTTCTGAACTCACATAGGATGGACCAGGGGACTAGAGAAAACCTTTTGTTCCAAAAAGGTTGGCAGCAAGCATGCCAAGTGAGAGGGTTATCACTTGAAGTGAAGTCTTGTTGTGCTCTGATGTGTGCTACCTTGCATAAGCATAAGAAGTTTGCATGAGGCATCTTTATGGATGGGGACAAGGCACAGCTTTCTCTGGAGGCTTGTAACATCCAAACCTGCAACACTGGTGTCAGCATCTGCTGTCCTCTGCCACAGAGTGGAGGTGGTGGCTGAAGACAAGAAATGCAGGGCAAGAAGTGTTTAGTCTGCTTGCTCTGATAACCTGTGAAAAACTGGCAGTCCTTCAAAGCCAAAACTCACCAAAAGGTGAGACTGACTCCATGAGCCTATCGGTCTGAAGTGACAGGAGAGGAGACAAGGAAATGATATTAGATCTCTTAGAGTCTCTTGAGTTTATGGAGAGCCTCACGTTTTCTTGCTCCATTTGAACTCTCCAGGAAGGGGTGCATGTTCTTGTACTTTGGTTAGAAAATATCCAGGACATGGCTGATGGTTTCACAGAACATCTGACATGCAGAGCCATAAATTCCAGCAGGTTGAGTGAGAGGTGTGTCATCTTTTTTGCTTGTTTACTTGTTTGTGTTTTGGTTTGGTGCTGTTTTTTTAACCCTGAGGATAAAATCCAGTAATAATTAATGCTGACGTTCAACATGTTCCTTCCAAAGAACAAACCTGACCTTCTTCCACTGCCTTCCCTTTCTTGTGTTGTTTCTGAGAAGAAGAAGTGCTGAATGAAAACAGAAAGCTGCACTTCCCAAAACCACACTCAGTGTGGCCATGCACATTTCTGCTTGGTTTTAAAGCATCTTTATGCTTCTAGACATGTTCAGCTCCTGCCTTTTTGAGGAGAGACCTCCAGCTTAATGTTGGCCCATGTAAAGGTGAGCTGGATGGCAATGCACACTAGTGGACATGAGAGAGAGTTGAGCTGAGAAAGAGCAAGAAGTCATGTTGTCATGAACAGAGTAATATCTGCATGCTGGTGCTGACAGGGTAGTGTTTAAAAGCAAAGGAATGGGGAGCACAGAGTAGGTGGCATATTTAATGTAGGGATGATGTGGGTTAGTTTTTCTTTCAACAGTTTCTTCAGGAGGCAGAAGTTCCTCAACATGGAGCTAGGGGCCAAGAAATGTCAGAGTTTAATTTGGTCTCTGATACTCAATCAGTGCATGGCCTCAGGCAAGTGACTTATCTTCCTCTATCTAAACGTCTACATCAGTGAAGCAGCAGAGAAAGTACTTTCCACAAGAGTGTCAGTGAGTTTAGCATAACTCATTAGTGTCTGCTTGGAGCTTTTAAATCCTGCAGGAGGATATTTTCTGCAGGCACTGGTGGTTAATGTAGTGTAGGGGTGATGGGCAGGAGAGACTGGAGCCCAGCACCCCCATTTTGTGCTCCTGTGATTGACAGCTTGGATACAGTCATGGGCAAACGGCTGGTGGGTAAGCATGGTGCCAAATATGGGTCCCCATCAGCGTGATTAGAGGATGCTCCCACTGGGTAAGGCTGTGCCTGGGAGAGTGCCAACAATGTCTCACTGAGAAACAAACAACCAGTGTATCAGCCCTGATCACTGCATTCAGCTAATGAAAATGTATGTAATTGATATTTTATAACTATATGGAGAAAGGATCTTTTTTAGGGCTTTAATGGTATCGATTGAAGGAAGAAAGCCAGATAGATGTCTCTAAGCTGCAGGCTATAGGGCTAAAGTGCCTTTGAGTCAGGAAATGTATACTGGTTTAAAATTCACTTCAAATTTTCACATCATTTGAAGCTTTTAATGGCATTTTTGGACTCTGATGATTAATCACGTAGCCACTCGAGTCCACTGATTGTCTCATTTCTGATCAATTACTGTTGTCAACCCCCTTCCCCTATATTCTGCTTACTGACTTGCCTGTAAGAGAATGATTTTCGTGAGGTGGTGTTTTGGGATACTCTCTTTGCAGGTGGTCTTTGACAGAACTCTGGTCCTCCTCCTTTTATGAAGTTCATCACTACTCTTTTCATGTGAAGCTGCTTGGAGTGGCCCAGCAGAGGCAACACAGCTGCTTTAAGATAAATGCAGATATTGGTCCTCAGGACTCACATGAGCTCTTCAAGGCAAAAATTGTCTTTTGCTATATGCTAGTACAGCTCCTTGAAAAACTAGTCAAAGTCTCAATCAGTACTTGGGCTTCTCATGGTGCCAAAATACATGAAGTCATCTGGCTTCTCTTCACATCCAGCCATGACTACGCAGGGTGGTTTTTCGTCCATGATCATCCAAGGTCAAAGTAGCAAGTAAAATAAGAGTTATTTTTTCCCTGTAAAACAAGATTGAAGAGTAGGGGATCTGCAGCAGCAAGCTCCTACTGAAGAGAAAAAAGGAGAACCTGGCCTCCACATGCAGGAGACTCTAACATGCAACTTATGTCTGGATGAGTCCGAATCAAAGGAGACAGGTAAAACGAGACAAAGGGTTTCTGTTGTCTTTAGTGGGATTTGGGTGGCCCTACAGGGCTGGTGTGACAGTTTTAGGCTCTGCACCAAGCTGGCTTAGGTTTAAGCAACCGGACTGAGTTTGGTCATTGCAAATAAGATTCTCTTTCTGTTGTGAGATGGGAAAGTGGCCTTGCAGGCAGAGATTGGAGGTCCAGTCTGAAGCCCATGCAGCACATGAAGCTGTGAGTTGATCTGTGTTTTCCACAACATCTTGAAGACACTTTACAAGTGATTCCTTGTCCCCCTCCCTTTCCTTCTTTTTCACTCTCACTCATTAGAGCAAAACATGAGAACTCACATGCAAAGCATTAAAGCAAAAGCAGAAAACAGAAAGAGTAAAAGAAGGGTTAAAGGAAGAGAAGTTGGCATTTCCTGATCTACATCTCCATGCACCCATGCACAGAGAAGTGTCTTGTACACACACATTAAAGAGAATTAGGCATGAATGCAATGTGAGATTTCATTTTCTATTCTTACCAAATGAAATGGTTACATTGCAAGAGAAAAGGAACAGGCTGGATGTGAGAGGAAAGTGCAGAGTCACTCTTTCTCTTCTTGTGGTTAATGTGTCATACCTTGGTTGCAACTGTGCTTGGGACACTTTGCTGCAGAAAGGAAATGAAAATCCCAGTGCTAGTGGTAAAACTGTACTGCCAGTGCATGCAAGACTCTCATGTACAGGACAGGCCTTCAATGGTTACCCCTTACAATACAACTGTTAAAGTGTTATTATTGTCTTCTCTCCCAGCACTTCTGTTTCCAGTCCCTCTAATTTTTGTTCTGCTTATTTCGTTTGTAAAAGCTGGCTTAGAGAATTCAAAATTACAAAATAACATTTGTGGAGATTGAAATCATGGTAATTCATCATCTTTGGGTGAAATCCTAGCCCAGTGAAGCCAGTAGAAAAATTCCTGCAGCTTCAGGGTTTCAGCTTATGACATCTTAGAGCCGTTGATTTTTTTCAGTATCTTTTGAAAGATATTGACAGGCTGGAGAGGTGGAGGTGGGCACAAGCCAAGCTCATGAGGTTCAACAAGACCAAGTGCAGGGCAAGACCAGGCACCAATACAGGCTGGGCAGTGACTGACTGGAAAGCAGCCCTGAGGAGAGAGACTTGGGGGTGCTGGTGGACGAGAAGCTCAACATGAGCTCTCACTGTGCACTTGCAGCCCAGAAAGCAAATCAGATCCTGGGCTGCATCAAAAGAAGTGTGGCCAGCAGGTCAAGGGAGGTGATTCTCCCCCTCTACTCAGCTCTGGTGAGACCCCACCTGGAGTACTGTGTCCAGTTCTGGAGCCCCTAGTAAAAGAGGGATATGGATGTGCTGGAAGGTGTCCAGAGAAGGGCCACGAGGATGATCAGAGGGCTGGAGCACCTCTCCTATGAGGACAGACTGAAAGAGTTGGAGCTGCTCTGTCTGGAGAAGAGAAGGCTCCGAGGTGACCTCATTGTGGCCTTCCAGTATCTGAAGGGGGCTACAAGAAGGCTGGGGAGGGACTTCTCAGGCTCTCAGGTAGTGGTAGGACTAGGGGGAATGGAATGAAGCTGGAGGTGGGGAGATTCAGGCTGGACATGAGGAGGAGGTGAGAGTGGTGAAGCCCTGGAATGGGTTATCCAGGGAGGTGGTTGAGGCCCCATCTCTGGAGGTGTTTAAGACCAGGCTGGATGAGGCTCTGACCAGCCTGATCTAGTGCAGGGTGTCCCTGCCCATGGCAGGGGGGTTGGAACTAGATGATCCTTGTGGTCCCTTCCAACCCTGACTGATATTGTGACACTACTATGATAATATTTGGATTGAAAGAAATACTTGGATATCTTTTGAAGCTTTGAGTACATGAATGAAAAATATTGGGGGGTTGTGTTTGGTCATTAGGAAGAAGGGAAAAATAGGCTGCCAGTTAAAAAACTTACGCAGAGAGTTACAGAGTTTGGTATTTCTTTTGTCCCTGCAGATCTCAAGCCCAAATCAATGCTTAAAAGTTTGTTGTGACTGCTCTGCAAGCAGTTAGGGATCTAGAAACTGGGCTGTGCCCTTTCTGGCCAGTGGTAGTCACAATTTAGCTCATGAGTGCGCTAGTGAAACACGAGACACAACCCAGAGTCCTCCTAAGTTTCACTGTTTTTTTCAGAGCCAGCCATTAAAAAGCTTTCATATATTTATGGAGTCATAGCTGCAGCTCACTGAAATCAGTAGAAAACTTCCCTGTTGATGTCAATGAGCTTTTGGCTCAGATCCACAAAAATCTGGCTCTCCTATTTGAACTGGTATGACTCCATGATGCAATATTTAAGTGTTTGTAACACTAGACCAGAATACACCATAGATAAATTGCAAACATGTTTATTTAATCCATGTAATAGAAGAGGATTAATCAATTTCTCCCCCCCCCACCCCACCCCGATAATTTACTGAAGCTAAACCTAAGGTATTCCTTAAGCCCCCAGGACCTGCAGTAACTGCTGCTTACAGTAATCCCTCTCTGGCCTTAGAAAAACATCCTCAAATATTATTTATAAGCACTTAACTTTTTTCCCCTTGTACATTCTTTCTGAGTTTGTTGAACTGCCAGATACAGACAGAAAATCTTGAGGGAAGGAGCAGATGTCTTATTTAGTCTCTGAAAAAAGCTTTGTTGTTCTGTTTAGCAGCAGTAACTTTCTCAGCATTGAGGTTTGTGAGGTTTTTTTGCCCAAGTAGTGAAGATGTGACCATATGTGAGGGTAATACTGGCAATTAACAAGTAGCAACAATCCTAATAATTATTGTGACGAGGTTGATGCCAGAGCTGACGCTTGCAGTACCTCTTAATTTCTCACAACGGTTAAGAAGGGATTTGTCAGGCTTTAGCAGACAGGAAAAGGATGACAACTAGGAGGACTTGTGTGATCTACTTGTGTGATTCTCTGTGTGACAGCAGAGAATCATAGAATATGGAATTGTTTTGGTTGGAAAAGACCTCTAAGAACATCGAGTCCAGCCATGGCCATTAAACTATGTCCCAAAGTGCCACCTCTACACCTTTCTTGAACACCTCTAAGGATGGTGACTCCACCACCTCCCTAGGCAGCACATTCCAGTGCCTGACCACTCTTTCAGGTGGTTGTAGGTAGTTGTAGCCAGGAGGGAGTTGGTCTCTTCTCCCAGGCAACCAAAACACCAGAACAAGGGGACACAGTCTCAAGCTGCACCAGGAGAAGTTTAGGCTGGAGGTGAGGAGAAAGTTCTTCACCGAGAGAGTCATTCATCATTGGAATGTGCTGCCCCGGGAGGTGGTGGAGTTACTTGGTGCCATGGTTTAGTCATGAGGTCTGTGGTGACAGGTTGGACTTGATGATCTTTGAGGTCTCTTCCAACCTTGGTGATTCTGTGATTTTTCCTGAACTAAACCAAACCTGCCCTGGTGCAACTTGAGGCCATCTCCTTTCATCCTATCACACAAGCCAGTAGCAAAAGTAATAAAAACATCTAGCAATGGATATTTTTTGCCCTTTCCTAAGACAGCTACAGATCTTCTAATGAGAATGTTTCCTTCTTGTATCAGTGATAATTTTGATTTTCCAGAGTTCAAGGGGAAACTCAACTTGCCTCTGGGCATGCAATAAATCATCCAATATCACTCTTAAGAATTGATCATCCATAAGGGGCTGTGATCTCACCACTAGCTTGGGAAAGGAACAGTTGATAGGAGGCAAAAGCACTCCTCAAATATGTTGTTTAAATTTTGTATTCATTAAGAGGCTTCAGATACAGAACAACCCTCTTTGTTCAATATTTATCTTTTCATCTGCCCTGACTTGGGAACTGCAAGCACTTTGAGAAGTTAATTGAGAGCTTTCTTCGCTTCATTTCAGCTTTCAGGTCTAGAACTTTGCTTTCAATAATGGTACTGAGAACACTTTTGTCCTGTCTGCAATAGCTCAGAAACCTTTTCCAGCAGCAACTGGGAATTTGATATTGATCACTATTGTCTTATTCCAGGAATTCTCCACTGAGATGATTTTTCTTATTGAATGACAACAGGAACCCCCAGCCCAGGCAGAGGATTGTTTCTCTCATGTTTCCGTTGCCAGAAGGGTCCTTGGCAGTTACACCATGCTCCTCACAATTCCCATATTGTCTGTCCCAGATGAAATGGAATCCTTTTGGTTTGTGTTCCACCCTTCCTCACCCAAATCCACTCCCTGGGCAACCTGTTTCAGTGTCTCACCACCCTCATGGTGAAGAATTTCTTCCTACCCTCCAATCTGAATCTACCCATTTGTATTTTTGCTCCATTGCCCCTAGCCCTATCACTATCTCACATCCTAAAAAGTCCCTCACCAGCTTTCTGGTATAAATTTATACAAACACCACATTGTTCAGTAGTGTCTTTGCTGACGGAAGTCAAGATTTAGTAGGTACTTTTTAATTTCAAAAAGGGTAAAAAACCAAATCAAATTCACATCATTATTTTCAGTCAAGCTTGCAAAGCCACAAGGTGAGGACTGAGACATGAAGGAAGCAGAATATATGCAGAGGTGCAGAACTATCTATTCTTTATAACATTTAATGGTGGGAAATTCATGAACTCATAAACCCAGATTTCCCACTAGTACTATGTTAACATTTCCTTGCCCTACAATGTCCTGAACTCACTCCATGCAATTCTCTTACCAGCATGCATCTCTGCTTTACAGCAACACTGTAAAGGACAGAGTAGGAAAAGCAACAAAGCCTTTAGGAGCAGACAGAGTGGACTGTCTCCCAAAGCAAGGAATAGCAAGCCCAAGAAGCATGAAGTCTAGATACAAATATCTTCATTCCGGGGAAGGACTGAACCACAAATACTTTACATGAGGTGAAAGATGGAACAGTGGTCAAGACTGGCCTTGATTTGCTGGTGATACTAATAAAGTTATTTAAGGATGCTACTAATAAGTTATTTAAAGATGCTTATAAGTGTGTCCAGACTCAGCTGTCACATACACTTAAGTTCAGAATTTCAGGGGTCAGATTGCCTCTGAATCATAAAATCATAGAATTGTTAGGGTTGAAAGGGACCTCAAGGATCATCTAATTCCAACACCCCTGGCAGGGACCCCTCACACTAGATCGGGTTGCTCAGAGCCCCATCCAGCCTGGCCTTAAAAAACTCCAGGGATGAGGCTTCCACCACCTCCCTGGGCAACCTGTGCCAGTGTCTCACCACCCCCATGGGGAAGAACTTCTTCCTAACATCCAATCTGAATCTCTCCATTTCTATCCTTTTTTCCATTCCCCCTAGTCCTATCACTACCTGACACAGAAACACAGAATCACAGAATCACCAAGGTTGGAAGAGACCTCAAAGATCATCAAGTCCAACCTGTCACCACAGACCTCATGACTAAACCATGGCACTCTAAAAAGTCCCTCACCAGGATCAGAATGAATATCCTCACCAGAAATCAGGATGCATATTCAAAACCTCTGGAAATAAAAATTAAACCCACATAATCCTTAGGAATGACCACTACATTTAGGTCCTGCACCTTTTATCTGCTTTACAGCTCCTGATCCTTTCATGTTACTTTCCTGAGTTCTTCTCCACAAGCCCAGAAGTGACACACATTCAGATTTTTCTGGGATCCTTGCAAAAAATCTTTGGGGGCCCTGTAACAGAGCTCAGAGAAATGTGTTGTCCACAGTATCACAGTATCGCCCAGGTTGGAAGAGACCTCAAAGATCATCGAGTCCAACCTGTCACCACAGACCTCATGACTAGACCATGGCACCAAGTGCCACGTCCAATCCCCTCTTGAACACCTCCAGGGACGGCGACTCCACCACCTCCCTGGGCAGCACATTCCAACGATGAATGATTCTCTCAGTGAAGAACTTTCTCCTCACCTCCAGCCTAAACTTCTCCTGGTGCAGCTTGAGACTGTGTCCTCTTGTTCTGGCGCTGGTCGCTAGAGAGAAGAGACCAATCCTCTCCTGGCTACAACCACCCTTCAGGTAGCTGTAGAGAGCAATGAGGTCTCCCCTGATCCTCCTCTCCTCCAGGCTAAACAATCCCAGCTCCCTCAGCCTCTCCTCATAGGGCTTGTGATTGAGGCCTCTCCCCAGCCTTGTTGCCCTTCTCTGGACCCGTTCAAGTGTCTCAATGTGCTTCCTAAACTGAGGGGCCCAGAACTGGACACAGGACTCAAGGTGTGGCCTAACCAATGCAGAGTACAGGGGCACAATGACTTCCCTGCTCCTGCTAAAACCTGGTGACAACTTAGGTCCACCCTCCACAGCCCTATTGGGAGCTTCAGAGAGTCTTCACCTTTAGTGCTCTGGCTCTTGCCTAAGGATTTAAAGTTACAGCATTTCATGCAAATGGTCTGTTCGTTTCAGTCCAGAAAATGCTGAGATCTGATATGTGGGGTGGGTTTTTTTCCAGTCCTTAATTAGTCCAAATCTTTACATATAATGAAAACCTAAAAATAACAACTTAAACACTCTCTCACCCTGCCCCAAGCAATTTTTTCTTCTTCAATATCTTTACTTTTTTTATTATTATTTTTTTTTTATTCCAAGGGGTCTAATTTTAGACTTGGCATCTTTGCCCCATGAACTTCCCACATGTGGTTAAAGCTACAAGCCAGGTCCTGCCACCAGCCATACTTACCAGAAACAGCAGCAGAAATTTCCAGCAGAACAGTAAAAGGGCTGCAGTTCCTGTTGTTCTGCCAGTAGATTTCATCTAAAAATATTATTCATCTCGCCAACCACTTTAATGCAATTGGGGAATGGCAGAGCTGGGAAGGCAGAAGAAAAGCTCTTTGTTAAAAAAAAAAGATTCAGCTCAGAAGTCACTCCTGTTTTCTCCTGTGTTGTCTGCTGCTCCTTTTTCTTTCTTTTCTGTATCTCCTCTTTGCTGTTTGCTCTATGTGCTTCTCAAGACTTTTCCCAGTTGTACTAATTATCCCTCACTAATCGTTCAAGATGCTCGTGCTTCACTTTCAAACACAACTTTGTAAAGCTCTGCACAAAGAGAGAGATACAAAGTTATCCAGCTGAAAGGTCAAAATCCTTCCTGGTGGAACTACCTGGGTTTACATCACGGGAGTAACCTGTGGAAATAGTTCCACGGAGCACAGCGCACGGGCTGGGCTCCGCTGAGCCAAACGCAGCCCTCATCCTTGGCTTTCCCTTGCCTCATTGACTCTGCCATCTCTTTTCTTTGCAGTTCTCTGTTGCTGAAGCAGAAGCTGGAAGACGATCAGAGAGGCAAGCAGAGACACTGAGGTCAAGTGTCCTTGAAGTCTGTTTGTGACTAATACATTAATGAGCTTATTTGGGGAAAAGCCAAACCCAACTTGTTCTGCACCTGAGCAGGATCATGCTGGAGCAGAGAACTTGTGGCATTCAAACCAGCTTGTTTCTGAGCACAGGAGGCAAAAATAGCCCAACATGACTTGCAGGGACTTTTTAATAAATAATAATAAAAAAGAAATTTGACTTCACTTTGATGACCTGACAGCCTCTTATTTAAGACAGCAGCAACCCTTTCTGAGAGCTGCTGTGCACCACGCTGGATCCAGCCTATGGGATGGCTCAGGCACCATGTCTGCTGGCACCTTGCTGGGAAGGGAGGGTGGTGGTGAGCTGCACCTGCATGGGTGCTTGCTCCCAGCAACACACTGCAAGTGGGGTCTTTTGGAAGACTGGCACGGGGGTGCTCTTGGCTTGCAGGTGAGCTCACTGTGCTTGGTTCACCCCAGGTGAGTGCCTCAGTGAAGCTTTGTGGTACTTCAGCTGCAGAAAACCCCCAACCTGCCGCCTTCTTTTTGCTGTTTTACATATATATGGAAGGATACAAATAGAGAAAGAGAAGAGGAGGCTGGATTATAATACAAATTATGTTCCAACCAGTCAGGGCCAGAGGAAAGCTTCTATCAAGTGACTTTTAGACTTGCTCACATTTTCATTTATAATTATTATATATGACTATTACTACCATTAATTTATTTAGTGAGATGAGTGTACACCTTATTGTGGCAAGAGCCGAGAAAATAAACCATATCCTCCCTCTCCAAATTCAATAGCCTAAAAGTGGCAGGATGCTAACTAGATCTTGCACAAGCAGATAAAATCATCACAGCCTGAACATGGTGTACTACAGAGGAGACTTTTAAGAATATTTCTGAAGGAAGGAGTTGAAGGATGCTGACAGGTATTAATTGGGAAGCTGGTGCAGGCATATGAGCAGGATGGAGGTGCATTGTCTGGAGGGGTCAGGGAGTCGAGGCAGGGTGGGCAGGGTTGAAGACAGGCATCAGGAGGAGTAGAGCTGGTCCCTGCCTTGCTGGTGAGTCAGGGAATGCCCCAGCCTTCAGACTCATGTGGGTGGCTTCGCTGGAAATCCAGTGTGGTGGATCCAGCCCACTTAATGAGATAGCCATGCAAGAGAGAAGGTGTAATCCCCAGCAGCACTGATACCAGGATGTAAGATGAGCCACTTGATTGCCATCACTGGGATGGCGTGTGAGAAGTACAGTGAGCAGGTTGTTTAAGTCCCCATCTTGCACCAGCAGCCTCAGGTTGAGACTCTGAGGACAGCACTCACCTCCATCAGGATTTCTTATTTGCCATGAAATTGAAATAGATTCAATTACCTTTGTATTCCCACCCCATCTTTGGCTGATTTTGGCCAATGTGGAAGGCTTTTAACCTTCCACTTTGCTTGGAGTGTATTGGACTGTATCGTCTTGGCCAACTAGGAGCTATAAATGTACACACTGGAATGATCATTGCTTCCTGGCACTCTTTTCTGACAGTCTTTTACCCAAGGGAGGAACAATATTGGATCAGGTTGTGCAATAATTACCTTTACAGATATCTCAAGGTAAAAAAGCCATCTCTCTGTGATGCTTTGGACCTTCCCCAGAACTGGGTGAGCTTGTAAAAACCTGAGCTGTGGCAAAGAAGGTCTGATCTTCAATACATATGACTTGCACCATCTGAAGTAGTGAGCATCTTACTCCATGGCATTCATCCCTGAGTCTTTTTTGTTCTGCAAGGGCAGTGTGCAGCAGGAAGGCTGGAGCTTGCAGCTATTCAAAATTAGGCATAAAATGTTGAATATGAAGAAAAAACTATGATGCTAACAGCTTTACAAATGATGAAGTGTTTCTTTTCAAGCTTTTGAAAGCACCCACTTGGATTTGGGAAAAGGAGGAAAGGGCTCTGTGTGTGCTTGAGATGGTGCTGGGGTCAGGAGAGCACTGGAGAGAGATGAATTCCCTGACCCTCCTCTGTGGAATCTTAATAACGTGTTAAGTTATTGTGCAGTGGAGGAATGCAATTAGCAGAGCAGCCAAATCCTCCTTCAGCAGGTCATTACTGCATTAGTAAATGGAGGCTGTTAAGGCACACAGCATCCCTAAACATACCAGAGGGGCTGTTGGCCCAACAGGACCCAGGATTGATGAGAAAACTCCCACTGCTCTCTCCCTTTCTCCATCCACTTTTCATTATTGCTTTTCTGATCAAGCATGCGACCACATCCTTCCCCATCCTCCCCGTACCCTGTTCCTGAAACACACTCCCAGGAGGCCTCTGAAAAATCAAATCACAACCCACTGAGAGGTGTCTGTGATATATGCAAAAGCAGCCTCCAGCTGTGAAGAACTCAGGGCAACCCGAGAGCAGCTTCTGCAGCCAAGTAGAGCTGGGACTCAGGGGTGTGCTCTCTGGTGAGGGGTGGGAGCAGAGCGAGGCTGCCGTGCACCCTTTTCAGACATGGGTAGTGAGAAGCCCACCCCAGCCCTGGGTGCTAACCCACTCAAGGTTTTGTGCTTTTGTATTATTGGGGAAATTTCTCTCATATCCTAAGGGGCAGGTTATCAGCACTTTGCTTCTCAGGCTCAGTGGAAAGAGAGGAAGAAGTTTCTTCACTGAAGTTGTTGGCCATAAATTAGCCTTGCAGTTTCCTGGGTCTGACAAATGTCATCATGTCCTGAAGCCTCCTAAGCAGTCCCAGAGAAGCCTGGTGAACCCTGTGGATTATATAACCAATTGTAATTGTTTTCTTATCTTTTGTCCATGATAAAACTTAACAGTCTGAGGTTAGTCATCAGGGTAATGAGAGAACCAGTGTCTTGATCACAGTAAAGACCCCCAGCACAGCTAGACTGGATTATCTCTAGCCTCTAGTAACTATTGATATGTTTTAAATACATAAATCATATTTAGGTACTGTGGTCCCTGAAGCATTTAGCAAATTGGGCTGCACACACAATGAATGCATCATCTCCCCACCAAAATCACAGAATCACAGGAAGTTAAGGGTTGGAAGGGACCTCATAAGATCACCTAGTCCAATCCCCCCTGCCAGAGCAGGATCAACTGGAGTAGGTCACACAGGAACTCATTCAGGCTGGTTTTGAATGTCAGCAGAGGAGGAGACTCCATAACCTCTCGGGACACCCCTTCCCATTACATCAAGATTCAAGATGATATGCCACCAAGAGCAATCACACAAGGTCTTCAGGGATGGGGTAGGTGCAAGTCGCTGCTAGTATTTCCTTATTTAACTGTGATGCTAACAGCTGACTTTAACAGAGATCTGCCTCCTCTGATAAGATACAACCCAATGCAATGACTTCTCATAAGGGAAAATTAGAACACATGGGCAGAGTGAAAAAGCAGATCTTCTAGATTATCACAGGATCACAGGATTTTAGGGGTTGGAAAGGACTTCTGGAGATCATTGAGTCCAACCCCCTCCTGCCAGAGCAGGACCATAGAATCCAGTACAGGTCACACAGGAACACATCCAGATGGATCTTGAAAGTCTCCAGAAAAGGAGACTCCACAATTCCTCTGGGAAGTCTGTTCCAGTGCTCTGTGACCCTCACAGTGAAGAAGTTCCTCCTCATGTTGAGGTGGAACCTCCTGTGGTATAGTTTATATCCATTATCCCTTGTTCTATCACGGGGTGCAATGGAGAAGAGCATTCTTGGCCCATCTGTGTCTTCAGACACACAGAGGCATCACTAGTAACCACTATCCTTCTGAGAGCACAGCAAAGCAAATTCCCCAGGGCTGTTACTGCATGTGCCCAGCAAGTGGGAATGTGTGCAGGAGTAAAATGGTTATGTTCCATAGAGTGTGGAACCTGTGAATTACAGACCATAGTATGTGCTTATAAATAAATAAAGAGAACTGGAGTTTTAAACATATAAAATAATGTTTGCCTGTTAGTTTTTGTTGGGTTTGTTTTGCCAGACTCCAGTTTCCAGGTTTGCAGCATTAGAGCCCATGCTTCTATTGCTATGCAAATTATTCCTCATAGAGTCTTTAACAAATTTTATTTTCATTATTAATAGCTTTATGAGTTTCCCCCCTTCCTGTTTGGTGCTATCTATAGTGCTTGGGTAATGCATAATTAATGTTAACTGCTTGGGCTCTGTCCCCCATGCCAGTTTACATTAGGGTACTTTGCCATGTCTTTTGTCTCTGGCCTTCGGAAATGGGTGTTCAGTGGGAATGAATTAACCAGATTACTTTGTGCTGCTCTTTCCAGGCCTTTCATCTGTCTGACTGATACGATGCTGGTGGATTAAATCACTCCTCCCCTTCTGAAGACTTGGTTCAAAAATAAGTTTAAGCCCTGGCAAACCCAGTAATTTCTCTTTGGACCAGGTCTTATTTACCATCTCTTGATACCACAGCCAGGGTGAATCGAAGTGTGATACTTCAGTGGTGTTTTCACACAACAGTCCTAGGTAAATGCAAGCATACCACCAGAAACTCCCTCAAAAGTACCTTTCCTGATAAAATGTATTTCTTCTGGGAAACTGTCACACACCAGAGTAGCAAAAAGTCATAGTAGGAGCCATATCTACAAGTCTGGACAAGCAATTACCTTTCAAGTAGACTTAGCCTTCCAAGTCAAGTGGATTATTTTATGATAGCCACCAGTTTAGATTAATTGGCAGTTCCAAGTTAAGCTGCTAGAGCAATAGGGCAGGGATGCCTGTGTGGTTGTAGTGATGGTGATGGAGAGAAGTTTCAGGTGAGGACAGAAATGCTTTGATTGAGCCGTCTGTATCAACCAACCTCCTCCTTGCTTGTCAGGCCAAGCTCTACCTCATTGCACAATGTGGGATTGCAACCTTTATCTGGTGCATGCATCTCCTGCAGGTGTAAACACCCAGTGCTCCATAAAGAGCTAGAAGATCTGCTGCTTACACAAAGAAGAAAAGCCCAGCACTGGCAGACGGTTTTATCAGGGCCTGCTGTGACAGGGTAATGGTTTTAAACTAAAAGAGAGACATTTACACTGGAGGGAAGGGATAAAAAACTCTTTACAACGAGAGTGGCAAGACATTGGCCCAGATTGCCCAGAGAGGTGAGAGATGCCCCATCCCTGGATTCATTCCAGGTCAGGTTGGTTGGGGCTCTGAGCAACCTGCTCTAGTTGCAGATGTTCCTGCTGACTGCAGGGGAGTTGGACTAGGTGACCTTCAAAGGTGCCTTCCAACCCAAACCATTCTATGATGCTATGCTCACTCCTAAGCCCTAGAATACTGCAAGTCTCTCTGTGTTGAAGCCAGATGGTCACAGGAACATTGAACTCTGGGACCAACTTTTCACTGAGACATTTCCAAGGTGGCAGCTTCTCTCCTTTGTCAAACCAATAAGTTTACCAAAAAAAAACCCCAAAACCAAACCCAAAATTAATTGTGCTGCTTGTATCCTGATGTCTGAAGTGCCACAGAATAGCAAGGGGTTAATAGACCTAGATGGTGTCACCATCTTCCCTTTGTATTAGACCAGTTATTAAACAGAAGTTCAAGATGGAGCAACCATGTGGTAATGGGTGATTTGAATAGAAGAGCTTCAAATCAGTCCCACCTACTGCTTCTTGGTGAGGCATCCAGATGAGTTAACACCCACCTTTGAAACTTTGTTTCCTGGGACAAAATTCTGCATGCTCTGTAGCCCTGAGGGAAGAGAAACCAGAGAAGTCCACATCCAGAACTTGGCCAGAATACTGCTCTGCAGACTGAAAGGCTCTGGACACTTGTTTCTAGTTTGAATTAATGAGTGGAGATATCATAGCATCATAGTATCAGTCAGGGCTGGAAGGGATCACAAGGATCATCTAGTTCCAACACCCCTGCCATGGGCAGGGACACCCCACACTGGATCAAGATGGCCAGAGCCTCATCCAGCCTGGTCTTAAACACCTCCAGGGACAGGGCCTCATCCACCTCCCTGGACAACCCATTCCAGGGCTTCACCACTCTCATGGGGAAGAACTTCCTCCTCACGTCCAGCCTGAATCTCCCCACCTCCAGCTTCATTCCATTCCCCCTAGTCCTATCACTACCTGAGAGCCTGAGAAGTCCCTCCCCAGCCTTCTTGTAGGCCCCCTTCAGATGCTGGAAGGCTATAATTCGGTCACCTTGGAGCCTTCTCTTCTCCAGGCTGAACAGCCACAGCTCTTTCAGTCTGTCCTCATAGGAGAGGTGCTCCAGCCCTCTGATCATCCTCGTGGCCCTTCTCTGGACACTTTCCAGCACGTCCATATCCCTCTTTTACTAGGGGCTCCAGAACTGGAGGCAGTACTCCAGGTGGGGTCTCACCAGAGCAGAGTAGAGGGGGAGAATCACCTCCCCTTGCATGCAAGAGCAAGGTTGAATGAAGTAGCACAATCTGACATTCTATCTTTAAAACAGGCTATTGAGGATTTAAAAAGGATTAAAAAAGTCCCAGTCCTATATCTGTCACTCATTTCAGTGACACATTTTTGCTTTTGTGCAATACTAGCAGACTGTTGTGCCACGTATGTGCCCTGGCAAGTGTTGCAAGCATACTTTGCAGGTTCTTTGCACCAGGAAAATGAGTTTTGGGTGATCCTGAAACTTTATTCCCCTGGATTTCCCCTTCCTCTTCAGCCTGAAGTAGAAAAAATAAAATCATTAAAACATTCCCAGGTGCTGGCCAGAGAAATAAAGCTCTGAGTTTTTTAACAACTGCAACATACAATCACAGGGGTTACAAGGGACCTTTGGGTATGATCAAACCCAAGCCCTGCCAAAGCAGGTTCACCCCGGGCAGGCCGCACAGGAACGTGTCCAGGTGGGTTTTGAAAGTCTCCAGAGGAGACTCCACTATCTCTCCAGGCAGCCTGGTCCAGTGCTCTGTCACCCTTGCAGTGAAGTTTTTCCTCATGTTGAGTTGGAACTTGTTAGGAAACCAACTGGATTGGAGGTTGTTTTATTTTATATCACCAGCTGGCTTTGATTAAATCTCTGAGTTGACTTTGCAGGTATAAACTCAGCTCTGGGTGATGCAAGAGACTCTTTCCCTTTGTTGGTGCCATCCCAGCCTCCTGCTGCATGGGAATGAGTACAGCCCCCACAGTTATTTGTGCCTTCTCTCCTTGTCTCTCTCTCTTACCATCCGTGTCAAGTTTGCTCAATTTACTACACAACAAGTATTTCCATGTCTAACCCTGAAGGGTCAAGTGAGCTCATAAAAAAAATCTGTCTGTCTCCACTCATCACCACAAAGAGTGCCCATCAGGCCCAAATCAAGTCTGCTTGCTGTTGCCCAGCAATAGGTGATGGTGTATAAAGGAGACAGGGGTTAATCCTCAGGGTTGAGGGAGTATCAGCTGCATGTTTGAACTAGCCAAGGGGAGCACTGATTGCTGGGAAGGCGGTGAGTCAGCGGGCGAACGTCTGCACTTGTGTACGTAGGTGTGTGTGGGAGAAGGAAAGGCAGACCCAGCCATACAGGCTGTGCTGCTCAGGACCAGAGTGACTGGGCTGCAAGTGGATGCAGCTCCCACTGAAATCAAAGCAAAATTATTCTGTCCTCCTGCCCTGCGTGCTTCTGTCGAGCGCTGCCTGGCCTTGCGCTGAGGATGCTTCTGGGCCTCTGTCAGGATGCATCAGGGCAAAGCTGCACAGGAAATGGGAAGTTTCTGTTTCTCAAAGGATAATTTTATGTATGTAACATCTGATTCTATCACTTACAGCTGATCTTTGCCTGCTGGCCTCCCTGTGAGAACTTAAATTCTTCCAAGTCCTCCTAAGATCTGGATTGGCAAAACTCCAGCGTTTCATTTCACAACCATATTTGCATTTGTTTCTTGCTGGAATGAAACTGAGACCTTTTCAACATCTCCCTGGGAAAAAAAAAGAAGAAAAAGACACATTCTCTGATCAATCTCTAACCCAGCAGCTTGAATGCTCCCTGGAGATGCAGAAGTTGCAGGTTTAAGTACCTTTAATTAATATCTTCTTTTTTACATCCTGTAGTATAAACCACCCCAGGTGGAGCTCCTGGAAGTACAATTTTGTTTAATGATGCCATCACACATGCCAGTATCACCCGTATCATAGGTTGGTATCATCCAAACTTGTTCCACTTGCTTTTTTTGCCCTGTCCATCAGGAAACACAATGCTACCCTGAGCCAGACTATTAAGGGATTTGCATGCCATCTCACTCATCTGAGGAAAGAATCTGGTTCCTTTGATGCACCCATTGAATTTTCAATCTTGGGGTAGACAGATGAAGCATGGCACAAAGAGCAGGTGATACACCTAACTATAAAGGAAATGCAAATCAGACATTGCATGTGGCTCTGTGATCCCCTTCCTTCCTGACTGTGGTGCTCAAACACTTCATAAATGTGTCTGTCCAGCACAGCTCTCCATCCTGGCAGCCACTGTTCTCATTTTAGGGGTAGGAAACTGGGGTCACCCAAGAAGAGTTTCTTAGAATGACAAACAAAACCTTAGCTACCTCAGCCCTCACACTCTTATCCTTGCCCTCTGCAAATACACTGCAAAGACACTGGCAATGCACAAGAAACACCTTGTGCGTTATGGATAAACCATTGAAGAAGCATCATCATAACCTACAGCTCTGGACATCAGGAAAATATTTTTCACTGAAAGGGTTGTCAGGCATTGGAGCAGGCTGCCCAGGGAGATGGTTGAGCTACCATCCCTGGATGTGTTTTAAAGATGTGCAGATACGGTGCTTGGAGATATGGCTTAGTGGTAGACTTGGTAGAGTAGGGTTAGTGCCTGAACTCCATGATCTTGATGATGATCTTTTTCCAGCCTGAATGATTCTCTGATTCTATAATGTGAGGAGCCTGAGTGGCACACGTGGCACAGCCACAGAGAACAGTGACTGGGGTGGCAAAGCAGGCTCTGGGAAGCAGCAGAGCCCATGGGTGAGGTGTGGTGTTCCTAGAGCGTGCTGGCTGAATGAGGAACACCAGCCATGCCCTGCGGCGTAGCTACTTGCCGAAGCACTCTATTTCAGGGAGGTGTCAGAGGCAGACTAGCAGCCTGCTCCTCCCAGAACATGTCTGGGTCTGTCTCCTCCTGGAGAAGGCATATGAGAGGGGCAGCTGCAGGAGGCAGATGATTTTTAGCAGGCAATATTGTGCAAACCAGACCTTCCATGGTTAAAAAAGGCAAAGTCGCTATGAGCAGAAGGGTGGTTTTCCTTGCATGGGAAGCTCCACGCTACAGCCCCTCAGCCTGAGAATATGCCTTGCATTGGCCTGCAGACTGGACTCAACTCTAGCTCCCAGAGTTATAATTAATTGACTATAAAGGAACTTCAGCTTTCCTGCAAAAGGGAATCCTCTCTCTCAATTTCCAGCCTTACAGTTGAGTTCCTAATGTGACTTTAGCCTCAAAGCTTTGAAAGAAAGGAATAAAACATTTCATGTTCTTGTTTTCGTTAGCAGTAAAAGATCTCTTGATTTTTTGACACTTGACTCATGCTGGTTGAATTTCGGGGGTGAATAGCACTGGGGTCTTTTTGCTTCACAGTGGGGCAGAAAAAAGTTCTTGTTGGGGCTTGAAAATCAATTGCACCATCAAGTGTATGAGCCTTCCTTTGAGGAGATCTGGAGGCAGGGGCTAAAGAGGAAAAGAGTTTTTCTCCTCTCTGATTGTTTTGGTTTGTGAGTCTCTGTTATCAACATGCATCAGACCTGTGTTTATTGAATTTCCACCAGTCACTGAGATCTATGGCATGATTAACAGGAGATGCACACGGGGAGTGGAGAGGGTGGCTCAGGAAAGGGGAGGTGCTTGAGGCAAGGATGTAATGATTTTCTTGTTCTTTGCATGGAAGGAATGCACACACTGAGTGTTTGTACAGCATCCAGCACTGTGAAGCTCCAGTGTGGTGAGAGCCTTCTGACTAATACATTTGGAGTGATAGAAGTGGCTGCTGTCTGCTAATGAGTGCAGTGGGGATGAAAAATGAATCCTTGGTTTCATCATTTTCCAGGAATGCAGTTCTTTCTGGCTACCCAGAGGTTCTTCTACCATCCAGCTGCCTAGTGGGCTGCAGCTGAGCATACAAAAGCACAGTTCTTCAACACCTTGATCATGTAGAAACATTGTACTCGGGTACATGATGCACATGTTAATAGTTGGACTCAAAGCTCTTAAGGTCTGAAGTGATGTTTTCAGAAAAAAAAAAAAAAAAAAAAGACAATAGGGCTTTCTGTGAATGCAACACAGGGGCAGGAAAAGCAGGGCTGTCAAAGATCTGCAGAGACCAGGACAATAAAACTCAGTCAAACCTTTGACTGAAGACAGAGCCTTACAGTAGAGATGGGAAAATAGGTCTTACTAATGCTCTGTCATGATAGCAGCCCTTTGGGAGCCTTGTTCTGGGTCATCTCCCAGTCCTCTTGTGATTAATTTCTGTGGATGGCCTTGAAGTTGCCGAGATTGGGTGCTATAAAATTTAGTAGAAAATGATTTGTTAGGAGATTTCTCTTTTACAGGGGAGAACAAAGAAGAAACAACCTATAAAAACCCCTACATTGTCTCTGAAGGTGAGAGAAGAACCAAAGCCCTAGTGTAAAACAAAAAGATCCACCTTAAAACAGCAATTAAAAAAAAAAGGAAAAATAGTAATTAAGAGTCTGAGTGGATCAGCAATCAGCTGATGCCACCCAAGTGCTCAGTGATGTACTCAGGCATCAGTGAAGAATCAGTCATTATGTGTCAGAACATTGTGTAATAATTGTAATGTTGTATGAAGATATCCCAGCAGGCCTGCAATGTGCAGGAATTCATTGCAGCACCCATTTGTGGTTGAAAAGCTAGGAGACAGAGCAACTTACCTGGTGTGTTTTAAATTCAAACCAAAGGGGAGGAAATCAGAGATATGATGGATCATCCTGTTGTCAAATCCCGTGTCTCACTGCATTTTCTCCCACTGATTATGATCAGGAGGAAGATCTGTGTGCTGGGACACACATTTTCTAGACCAAACTATGGCGCATTGTCCTCAGAGCAGACTGGTCTTTGATCTTGGCTCCTTCTTTTGTTTTCCTGGAAATCAATGTCTATCTATATATATATCCAGGATGTGTTGCTTGCTTTGACATGACAGTGATGGAGTGGGGAAACAGGCAGGACGGTGCTAGACGGAAAGCTTCACTAATACCTAAAAGCAAGACTGTGGAAACCATGAAAGAATTTCTGTGTGGTTGCACATGAGTTACTCACTAAGCACAGATTTCATTCCCAGGCTCTTTACCAAAGTGAAGGGAAGTTTCATGTTTGTAGCTTAGATATGAAATCTTGCAGTGAAGATACCTATCACTTAGATTTTGATAGAAATGGCCTTAAACTGAAGTCGGTCCTTAAATCTAACAGAGAATTCAAAAGAATTCAAGTTCAAACAGAATCAGGTGGACAAGAAGGCCTAATCAGTTTGGAAATCCTTGGTGCTCTCTGATTTATCTTCTCTGAGTGCTGAAAGATTAGCTCTGTATTGTCAATGATTAGAGAGCAACACAAATCCAGAAATCTTGCAGTGAGGAGATGCAAAGTCGGGGTGTCACAGAGCAGCTACTATTTCTCCTATCAAGAAGCTACCTTAGATTAGAAAGCCAGTGGCAGACAACTTTGTCACTGCCTTTTCACAGATGAACTGTGCCTCACCTCTAGTGAGACACTTATTTCACACATATTATTCCACTTTCTCAGCCACTCCATAACAAGCAGATTTAGTCATTATGTGATGTTTGTCTTCCCAAGTTAACAGCTAGGAGAGCTAAAGCAGTGTTTGAGGCTAACATTTTCCAAAGAGACTTCTCATTCTGGAAACTTCAGGTTTCTGACTTGAGAGAACTTTGGACTGACTTTCTGAAGACTTGAGCACCTACAGCCTTATGTTGACCTCATTTTCCAGTCACAAAGTGTCAGATGTGCTTTCTCAATTTGAAAAACTCTTGGCCTGGCTTTTAGAAGTTGTTGAATCCCCAAAGTCTGGGATAAGCAGGCTTTGCAAAAGCCTCTGGAGTCCTCTCCCAAGATGCTGGTTTTAAAAGTCCTGGCAATGGTCTTCAACTCAAGTTATTGAAATCTCCAACAGAATCAGCATGACTTCAGATGTCTGATGAGAGACTGTGTTTGCTTGGCGTTGACATATGATCCAATACTTGTGTGTGTTCAGTACTTGAATACAAGGTATTTCAATATGTTTGTTTGCTTGTTTGCTTTTAATTGATCAGAGCTAATTTTCCCAGGAACTACCTGACCAATATTTCCCAACTCCCACTGTATCTTTGGTGAAGTATCTACCAGATCCACAATTAGCCAGCTCTACAACTGGACTTCTTACTCTTTCTGATATTGCACTGGACAAACTTGGGAACATTTTACAGGAACACTGAAATCTGCCTCCCAGATAGGCCACAGGAAACCTGACAATACTTGAGTGGGAAGTTGCAAATTGTGGTTCCTAAGATCATTGTGGTTCCTGCAGAAGGGGCAAATAAGATCATTGTGGTTCCTGCAGAAGGGGCAAATAAGATCACTGTGGTTCCCTTAGGGAAGCTGAGACATCATATGCTCAATTATTGCAAAATTAAAACAACTCCAGTTATAGCAAGATGAAAATGATTCTTTCTAGTGATATGAAAGGCATTGGAGAGAGTAATAGATTTTCAAGGAACCTGCTTTTTTTCCTTCCCCCCCATTTAAATGCAGTTCTAAACCAAAAAATAAAAAGGCCTGTGTGACTTTTATTTATCCTTTCTCAACAACACCAGCTCCACATCTTCTCATTTTACAGGGCAAAGGATGATATATTGTGACAGAAGTTCTTCAGACTTCTTCTGAGACGTAAAAATCAAAACACATTTTGCTTGCTCAGAGTAAAACTTCGACAACTAGAACGTACCTGTTGATTCAGCGAGATTCAGCTTTCATCAGTTGGGTACCAAACCCTGAAACTTTCTGCCACCTTTGGCACTCCCTTTCTCTAAAAAAGAAAAAAAAAATTCCAAAATGTTTTTATTCAATAGTCATAGAACAGTTTTGGTTTGGAAGAGAGCTTTAAGAAGGACATGTGCTGGACTGGTGAGATCAGCCGCGTCATAGACCTCATTCCACACAGTTTGCAGGCTGTGCATCCTGGAGTGGAACATGTTTTCTGGGCAGGCCTCAATTCTTTTTATTTGTGGTAAAAGATAGTTCAGATTGCCTTCCTCTCCTGTTCTCAGGTGTGGATACACAGATACCTGCTTTTACACCTACTTCTTGATGACCTTTTGGGTTTTGCCTGAATTAAACACCACTTCCCAAACTAGAGGAAACCATTGCACTTTCTACTTTGTCTCAGCACCTGCAGAGCCCACTGGTGTAATCCAGTGTAAGTGGGCCACTGCAGGAGAGTTTGGTGCTCAAGGAGAATGTGTTTCCTGTTCACTGAAGAGGTAAAAATGGAATCACCATTCTGACTCACTCAAGTAGCAAACTCCTCTGAAGATCACATGCCTGCCGAGCCAATGTTATTTTTGGCAGCTCTTCATGGAAAGCCATGGGTTTTGTTTTGCCACATCTGTTGTCTCAAGTATATTTTGCTTTAGATGAGCCTGTTCCACCTTGTGCAAATTTTTTTTTTGTCTTGTTGGGGTAGGAGGGAAAGGGGGGTTGAGTTTGAATTTTGCATTGCTTTGCAACAGCACATTTCCATAGCAGAAAAAAAAAAACCCTTCTCCCCTCTGGGCCTTAAACAGTATTTCCAGCTATTGTGTATACTCCTCGACCCTTATACTGTTTCTAAGAGAAATGATTTCTTTTGCAGATGTTGAAAGGAATACATGCACAGAAGACTCTGAGGACTTATATGATAAATAAAGAGATGGGGCATACAGCTGTGCCACAGACAAACAGGGCAGAGAAAGGAGAGAAGGTTTTTCTGTTGTGTGGAATACGTGTAGCTTTGAAATTCCGACAGACAGTGCGGGTGCTGTTTGCAGGAACCAAGGCTTGTATGGCTGAGTTCAGAGGGCAGGCTGCGTTAAGCCAGCCCATTGTGTCACCCAGCAGGAATCAGAGAGACACAGTTTAGTGGAAGCCACAGGCTAATCTCCAGTGTTTCTTTGAAATATGATTTTTGAGTTTTAGCTGCAGTTGGTTTTGATTGTGCTGCAGTTGTCGTTACTTTGGTTATTAGAAGGCAATTACTTGGAAGCTGCTCCTCGGTGCTTTAGTGATGCAAACGCGTGCAAGGCGAAGCCTGTGCATATGTGTTTGCGAATGCACAGGCTTTTAATATTGATGCCCAGAATTCATGGCATTTGCAGATCAATGCATTTCTCTGGTACACTTTATATATATTTGGTGGTTGTTTTTTTTCCTGATATTTACTAGGGAAGGCTAAATTTGGGTTCTTTTCCTCCTTTTCTTTTCAGGAGTGCTAACCCTGTACCCTCTTGCTTGATGACTAATTCCCTTCTCCTTCACACAAAACACCCTTTCAACAGTTTAGCAGTGAAAACATCAGGCCTGTCTCTTGGTCACAAGGTTATTGTTTTCATATCTCTTGGAGCAAGACCCTGGGATAACTCCACTGACAAATTAGCAGTCGTGTTGAATGAACAATTACGTCAAGGCAATATTAATCTGGGGGCCTAGCTGAGTGAAGAAGGTGCCTGATTTCAGCAGAGGAGGAGGTGCTGAGAGGAGGACCTATGTGATCTCATTAGATAAATGCACAACACATACTGGGGGGATTTCATTAAGTCTTTAACAGCTATGTTTACATCAGCTTTCTTAGAATTCCTGGTACTCAAACATAACTGGAGTTTTTCTCACTAAAAGTGGGCTTTCTTATACTAAAACGCCCTGCGTGGTAGACGCTTTTCTCTTCTTTTTCCCCTCAGTGTAGACATCTACAAAGGAAATGGGTTTAGCTCCAAAACAATCTTGTAAATGAATGGATGTGTTATTGCAAGCCTCCTACCACCTCCAGGCTGAGGGGCCTCAGGAGCATTCCCATGAAATCCTCCTGCTTTCGGGGCAGTTTTTTGTGAGATGCTGATGAAACAAGAAGCTTCAGACATTCAAGCAACAACTGCTCCGGAACAGGAAAGTTAGTGCTTGCCTTCAATTTTCACAAGCTGGAATGATCCAGGAAAACTGACACCAAAAATATTTTCATATGTACCCTCGCAAACCAAAACTGCTGAGTTTCACACGGCTGCTCTGATGAAGAGCTCTGCTTCCTGTGTGGGTGTTGTACTTGCTGACTTACACATCAGGGGAAAACTGAGCTCACACCCAGCCAGTGGATCCCTGTCCTGAGTGCAGCCCCCTCTCTTGGAGGCACCTGGATGCTGATAGACGCCGTTATACCTGCCAGATCTCTAATATCACTCATTGCCTTCCAGCCAGAAAGGGCAACTCCTGTTATTCTGCAAACCAAGAAGAGATAGACTAAGAAGGGAGAGGAAAGGGAAGGAAGACATAGATATCTACTGTTGGACTAGAAACATCTTTCAAATAGTCATAAGTCAACATGCATTAATCCATTTGCTGTATCCTGACAGGGAATTAGAGCAGCTACATGCAGAGTGATTGCAAGGTGCCACATTGATATCCATCACATAAATCCCTCATACGGAAGTGAAAGACCTTGTGCAATGGACCCAAACCACTGGGCCACAGATTCACTTCTCTTAGTTCCTTTTCTAATATATCCTAAATTCATCCCAAGGATGCAGCTGAGCTAACCCCCAAGTGAAGGCTCATAGCAAAGGGTAAAGATACCCAGAGGCTATAGAGAGGTGGAAATCAGCAATCAGGTCATTGTGAGTGATGGGACTGAGATAGTCTTGGTGTACAGGTACCTTCTTAAACTCTCAGTTTTGGAAGACTTGGCTGGTTAGTGAAATGGGCACAGTAAAATGGGGTTTGTTTGGGGCTTTTTTGTTGTTGCCATTTTTTATTTTTATTTTAAATAAATATTGCTCTCAGGAAATGATCCCTGCCCTCAAAACCAGGTGTCTGAACCTCTGGGCGCCTTAGCTGCATCACAGTCACCCAGCAACGTGTACTGTTGAGACTTGCATCTGTGAGGTTTGTTCAGAGGGTGTCCATATTTGAGGTACAAACCATGTCCTCTAAGAAGGAATGAAATGAAAAGCAATTTGAAAATGCAAACCTCAGCAGTGTCTATGAGAGAGGGCAGCACCAACCTAATACACATATACTTGGTCTCTTCACCATCCCTACAACTTGCTATACCACGGATGGTACATGGCCTATAGACAGGAGCATGTCAATATCTATTTCAATACTTTGGCAGTCTGGGCTGGGCAGTTCTACTTCTTTGCTCAACCTCAAAATGAGATTAGAGCCAGACTCATGCCAAGAGTCCCACAGCTAACCTCAAAACTAATTTTTTATTGCCTTGAAGAGAAGGATTGAGAAAAATATTTATAGGTCCTGGAAGGATAGTAAAAGTTTGCAAGCATTTAGGGCTTTTACTCAATAAACCTTTATGTGCCCTTCATGCACCCATTTAGCTCTGGAGGGGGGGAAAAAAAAAAAAGGTAAAAAATAAATAAAATAAAAATCATGGGGAAATGGTGCTCTGACAGTACGTCAAAAACCTCATAAATTCCATATAAAACCAATACTCCCATACAGGAAGCCATCAGTAGTCAGCCTGGTGTACAGGCTCAAAAGCAGGGAGAAGAATTAGGATGGTTCATGCGTCTCATTTACCCTTTTCCATTCAGGTCCAAACACCCTCAAGCATTTTTTACACTGTTTTTTAATCTGTGCCCAGATTCTCTTTTATTCTTCTCATTTCTTTCCTTTTGGTGTTTTGTATCAATTTAGCTGGATGAGGCTCTGGCCGGCCTGATCTAGCGTAGGGTGTCCCTGCCCGTGGCAGGGGGTTGGAACTAGATGATCCTTGTGGTCCCTTCCAACACTGACTGATACTACGATACTATGTCAGCCATCTCTGGGCAACTGTATTTCCATTCCCACCTCCTGAACAAATGACATCTCACTCTTCCCATCTTCTTTCTTGCACTTTTCCACCTTCATAAAGCCCAGCTTTATCTTTCACAGACTATGACTTTGACCGCCACTTCTTCCAACAATGCTGCCTCATGGCTCATGTGTGTTCTTTCAGTCTTCAACCCTGACTCTCTTTCAGGATTTGCTGTCCGTTGTGGTTGCAAGGACTATCTTACACACTAAGACCATCTGACTTGCAAATAAATAGGCAGGGTTGGCAGGGGTCTTAGCACTAAGAAAATAACTCCCTTTTATTTTCTGCTTCTCAGATTTGCCCATCCTCATAGCCCAGGTCATTGTCTTCTTCAGGCCATGGGCCCACAAACTCATACTGTAATAGCATGGCCAGATCACTGAAAAGCACTGTGCATACAAATAACTTAACTTTCATGAATTGCAGCAAAACTGAAACTGGGTAAATAAGCACTGATTTCCTGTGAAGAATAATGAGGAACACAGGCAGAATGTAGAAGACACCAAAGATGGTCAAAATTACACACACACACAGACAGAGTTATTACTGGGATTTTGTTGTGTGTCTCTGTAGAAGTTGAAACAGAGCACAGGACAACACTTTGCTGATACTCATATGAAAAACTGTAAAAGTCTAGATCAATCCAAGCAGGTAAGACAAAGGGAAGGGAAAAAAATCAATGCCACTTCTTGGGAAAATAGAGCAGAGAAGCTGAGAAGTGAATAGTCTCACAGAGCAGATCTCAAGGCAGAGAGATGAGAACCTAACACAGACTGAGTCTGGTTGATCCTTTTGGTATAATTAATGCAAAATCTCATTCATCAATTGAATACAAAATATTCAATAGCCTGAGAATCCTCCACTCTGTAGTGCTGGCTGTGGAAATGTTGACCCATCAATAAATCATTTGGACAGGCTGCCCTGGACCTTGCCCATGTGTTGAGAATAAGCTTTCATAATAACATGCCACTTCTAGCGCAGCTACGTTCAGGACAAGCACACTCATGCTGCCTCTGCTTTAAAATTGGTCTAACTCCAAATCCAAGGAGAGCACAGTGTACATTTCAGAGTGTGCAGGTGAGGCTGGGCAGAGCAGCCACAGGTCTGGATCTTGCAGATCTTCAGTGCACAACCAATTTATGTAGTTTCACTGGCTGTGGCTTGTCCCATCCAGTTGAGGTCTCAAACGTGATCTGATTCCTGGGGGAGAAATTTTATATTTCCTAGGTAATTCTTCTACTCAGCTTTATGCTCTCTTTTGTCATTTGCAGTAAATATACTGAATTTCAATTTTTATTTCTTTGCAAAAGTGTGTCCAGAAGGCTGCACCCACAGGAACCCAGCTGGGGGCTGGGTGAAAATTTCATCTCATTGGAGGAGGGAGCTGGGGCCAGGCTCTGACACAGGTCCCTGCCTTGCCAAAGGTGTGTTTGCTTGTCCTGGCCTGGTAGCAGAAGTAGGTCCATAGCAAGGGAACTCTGTGCAATGTGCTCTGCACAATCTGGTACAGGAAAGGAAGAGGGTTCAAGCAAAAATCACAACAGGGCAGAACTGCAATGGGGAATCCTCTCTCTGCTCAGCCGCTCTGCACTGGATGGTAAGTGGATGAAGGAAAACACTTGGAAGAGAGCCCTCATCTTTTTGAATTAGTTGTGATGAAAGGCTTCCTATAAAGCTGAATTAAAATGAAAAAGAATGGCTACGACTAGGCCTACTCCAACAGGAAAGCAGGAGCACATTTCCGCCAGGAACAACAATGAATCACAGGACCCATCTGCCCTGGGAAGGTGAGATGCCTCAGTCCTGGTTATCCTGTGCACTGAGAGCAAGAAATAACACAGTGATTTTTCAAAAACACCTCAGCAATTCAGGCCTTAAAAAAGCATGTGCAAAGCCAACAAAGCCATGGCTTGCCCCAGATGCCCAAACAAAGTGAGGAAACTGCTGAATAATAGTACATGAGAGGTCCATGGAAGCAGTGAACCGTTGTCTCTTGAAGATCTCACCAAGAGCAATAACAAAATGTGGGGGCTCTAAGCCCTGTTCTCAGAGGCATTTGGACTCCTGAGAATATTTTGAGGCACCTTAAACCCACAGCTCCCAAGATCAGGGAGAAACGTTTGGACTTCTGCGAAAGGATGGGTTTACAGACATAGTGAGAGGTTGCCCACGGTCAAGGTCAACTACTTCAACAGTGCAAGGACTATTCCCCAACCCACTGTGGGATCATTTTCTACCCCAGTGACACCAAACAATGAAACAGTAGCAAAGAAAGAGACACTATGGGAGAGAAAGGGCAAAAGAAGTGAAAAAGAGCAGCAAGTAAATTGGAAGCAGAAGTACAAATGGAGACAAGGAAATTCAGGGGAAGTTGTGTCTCTCCTGTTCACTTCTTCCAGACACAGCAAAGTGATGTCTGAAAAGTGATGAATCAGGGACCACAGGCAAGGACGGGAGCAACAAGGCTCAACTGTATGACCTGAGGCACGGATGGGAAACTAGAGCAGAGAAAGGGAAAGCAGAGAAAACTGTCAGATTTCTGCGGGCATTACCATGCTGTGTGTGCTCTTCATAAAACATTTATCACTGAGGATGCCTCGCTCCTTTGATTTGGGATTCAGAACCTCGACCAGATTTAGACCAGGCATTTTCTTTCTCCTTTTTTCTTTGTCCTCCATCTAATTTTAATATAAATTAGGAAGAAACATACCTCTCCCTACCTCCCCCCAATATTAGCCTACAGAGAGCAGATAAAGAACTGCATCACACATACTCAGGTCTCTAGAATTTGGGTTTCTCCCTGATTTTAACAGCTTAATTCTACCAGTGATTAAAAAAATAAATGAACCCTTTGCTCATCACAACAGTATTAACATGTGAGCATGAAGAAGCTCTTATTTGTCTTGGCAAGACCTAGAGCAGGGATAAATGATTCCAGCTGAGGATAGAATTATATCTCTCGACTCCCAGCTAAATTTGGGGCCAAATAACGTACTCCCTTTTCTGCAGTAAATGTCACTTTCCTGATCCTAACACATCAGTTCCAGGGTATATTGATGCAATCCACTGCAACAGCAAAATCACTACTGCTGTAATATTGCTCCCATAAAGCACCGGATAGAGGCCTGATCGACTGCATTGGACAACAATTACCTCAAATCAAATTCTGTCTTTCTGGACACCGGTGTAAATGGGGAGCGTCTTCACTGCAGATCGATGGAGCCAAAGTAGAGGCAGTCAGGGAAGAGGGGGATTGATAAGCAGAGATTGTGCTCATTTCCATTTTTGCCCAGGGAAGCATGAAATGCTTCTGCTGCTCCCTCCCTCCCACCCCCTCCAAGAACCATGCCCAAGGAAAAGCATCAACACACCCGGCAATTCCAAGTCTAAAAAGATAATCAGTGGCCAGACCGCCCTAATATAGGTAGCTGGGTTTCCTGTCCCCACGCATGGTGTGCCTTGCCTGAAGCACAGTGTGTTTGGCCAAGTCCCAGAAGCAGTCAAGTGAAAGGGTCTCACCTGCTACCTGCAATCAATCCTTGCCTACAGTGTCAGGCCGACCTCACCAGGGGTCACTCGGCAAGGCTGAGCCATTGCTCTGTGTTTGTCAGGGGGATCGGTTCAATGCTTCCTGTAAGGGTCAGTGGCAAAGGCTGGCAGTAATTTTCAGCTAGGTATGTGGAGGGGGATGGAGCCTGAGGCACTACTGGCTTCAATAAATACTTAAGGAATTTAACAACCCAGTGCAGCCCCTGTGTCAGTGGATGATGATGATGTGATGGAGCTCACAGTACTGCAGAGCTCTGCTGTTAAACATCTTTGCTGCAGGGAGTGGCAGGGCAGCCATCATATCACATGGGCAGGCTGATACATAAATGGTGTGCCTCAGATAATCAGGATCAGCACCCACTAAGACCAACAGTGTCCTGGATGTACAACACTGAGCTGACTCATGTCAATGGGAAAAAAGAGGCCAGTGGTAATGTTCTGGCCAAAACTGCACCACATCCCAATGCAGGCATTACTCATCCTGGGTCATTTCTTAAATATAGTACAATCATGCAGTTTGCCTAGGCCTTCAGGGTAAGTAAGGGCTCCTTTTCCATTTTTAAAACCAGGAATTAGAGGATTTTTTTTTCTAGTAGCCTTAAAGGGCTGGAGATTTCAACAGAGGTTTGTATTTTGCAGAGGAAGAGCACAATAACTACAGGAAGAAAGGGAGATTTTTCTGGGCATGGAGCCAAACCAAGACACAGGTCACCTGGCTCCTATAATCTTCTGTGCCATAGACTCCCCATCTGCCTTCTGGCAAGTCATTTATTCTACCCTCCTCCTTTGTACTGCAGCTGTAAGTGGGGATAATAACACATCTCTACATCACAGGGCAAGTGTGAGGATAAGCATGATGCTATCAGTGTGACAATTGCATAAAGTGATGGTGGGCCAAAGGGATTCCTGTCCCTGTGAGCTGCACAGTCCTCTGAATGATCATCACTCTGGTTATTTCTACCTTGTAAAGACCAAGCTGAAATTTCAGCATCACCTGTCACAGATTTCACATGTACCATTCTTCACAGCGATCAGATTGCAGCAAGCTACAATTCTCCACTGAAAGTGAAAGATCAGCCCTGTAGGAGATGATGGGGTTCATCAAAATTAAATTATGTGCTCCTCAAGCAGACAAATAAAGATAGAGACATTAAAGTGAGAGAAAATCTTCATATGCCAGCACCTGCCACTTCTGATGAAGTTTCTACTACCTTAGATCATAGATCTGCCAGCAGAGGTGGTTGTGGGAAGGCTTCTTTCAGTGGGCTTCTTTCATAGAATCATAGAATCAACAAGGTTGGAAAAGACCTCAAAGATCATCAAGTCCCACCTGTCACCCAACACCTCATGACTACTAGACCATGGCACCAAGTGCCACATCCAATCCCCTCTTGAACACCTCCAGGGATGGTGACTCCACCACCTCCCTGGGCAGCACAATGGCTAACAACCCTCTCTATGAAGAACTTTTTCCTCACCTCCAGCCTAAACTTCCCCTGGCACAGCTTGAGACTGTGTCCTCTTGTTCTGGTGCTGCTTGCCTGGGAGAAGAGACCAACCCCCTCCTGGCTACAACCTCCTTCAGGTAGTTGTAGACAGCAGTAAGGTCTCCCTGAGCCTCCTCTTCTCTTCTCCAGGCTAAACAACCCCAGCTCCCTCAGCCTCTCCTCATAAGGCTTTTGCTCAAGGCCTCTCCCCAGCCTTTTTGCCCTTCTCTGGATATGTTCAAGTGTCTCAATGTCCTTCTTAAATTGAGAGGCCCAGAACTGGACACAGTACTCAAGGTGTGGCCTAACCAGTGCTGAGTACAGGGGCACAATGACTTCCCTGCTCCTGCTGGCGACACATTAGCAAAACATTCTTACCTTAGTAACATGAAGATGAGAAATATAGACTATATTGGGCCTGGGAATAAAACACAAGCAGGTCAGTGAGCAGTCTAGACTATTGTTGGTGACAAGTACTGGTCTGAGCTGAGAGTTTCTAGGAAAAACAGTGGGAGCTTTCCTAGGAACCTAGGGGACTTCCACCAAGGTTTCCAAGGTGTATATGTGCCTTTAGACACAGCATTGTTTCTGAGTAACTTTTATCCCTGGAGATAAACAATACCCTTCCTCCTGCAGACCAAAGCAAAAAAGAAGACTGAGGATTTAAACTGCCCATTGGTAAATACCTGTTGAAGATGCTATAAGCCAGTGTGACGTACAAGCTGATGAAGCCACAAGCAATGGCAAATGACAAAGAATTTTTGGCTTGTCTATACTAATTTACTAAATTAAGCTAAACCTATTTAAACAAGGCTTAAACCATTTTAAGTGTGTTGAGTTGGCACCAAAGTAACTTGATCCACTTTACATTGATTTAATTACACTAGTGTGATTTATAGACCATGCTGTTGTCTCATATAGCTTTAGACTTCCTTAGCTTCATCTTCAGACTGCGTTCCTAAAGGAAGAGGTCTCCAAAATATTTGGGTTTCATGTAAATTTAATTCTGGATGCCATGGGAGTAGGCAGCCAGCATCCCCTCCAAGGCATCCCACAGTATGAAGATTAGATCTTTAATGCTACATTGAGAATCTTTCCATCTGCTCTTCACGATGCTAACAGCATCACCTCAAAAATACCCAAGCTGAACCCAAAAGGGAAGAAGAAATGAAATTTGCACATGGCTCAGGAGATTCAATAATTCACAATATTTCATTAGACAACATCTCCATTAGGGGCCTGACATTTATATTCATGGTTGAGCAGAGGGATAACTTATGAGTTATCTCTTCTGTCTTTGTGAGTGAAGATTAATGTCATAAATGGTCAGCCATCATGTATCATATATGTGCACACTTAAACACACTCAACATGCATTATTTTTATCTTCTGTGATTTTCAGGAGTGGAAGCACTTGAGACAACAGTTAAGGCAAAATCCCATTTCTGAATGTTGTCAGAAATACATTCCCCCTGTGCACAAACCAGGGGGAACACTGTGACATCAGTTAAACAGCCTAAACAGTAGGCATATATCAAGCCAGGGAGAGTGGTCTGTGTAGAAGCTGTTGTGCACTTGCATTATTTAATACACTGCGCATAACTCAGGGGGCTCTGTCCTAAATGATGAGCCCATTCTTTGTGGAAAATGGGAAGAAAAGGAGGGAGAGGCAATTCCCTGCCGTCTTCCTGCTCTCAGGGCACTTGAGTGTGGGCCCTGTGCAGGGGCATCCAAAGCCCATTCTTGCATAAGTTAGAGAAGTCTGACTGAATGTTGAAAAGAAAGCGGCTGCAGCTACTGACTGCTATGGCTCAATTGCTGTGTACAATGCTTCACCACCTTACTATCTCCTGTGCCAAGAGGCTGTGTGGCAAAAAACCAGGGGATGCCAATTTCATGCCATCTGGGGATTTCCTCCAGACAGCTTTCTGGCTGCTTCTGATGAAAGCAGCTGAGCTCCCACCAGAGCTTGCACAGTCCAGGACTTGTTCCTAGTGAACATCTATTACAAGCATGGCATGAGGAAAGTGCTTAATAAACACAATTTATCACAAGGCTCCCAAATTCATTGCTGAAGCTCCCTACCTATGAGCCTACAGATTTATAGACCTTGGGATCTGTGGCCAAAAGGTGCTATGTAAGTGCAAATTGTTATGGTTGTTGGAAAGAGCCTCTTGGATTATCCAGTCTTGCCACATGCATTCCCGCAAGTGCATAAGCAGGTTCAATGATTTGATACAGAAAAATCACTGCCTCATATTGTCTAAGAAGACTGATGTCTCTTGAATTATCTTCTTGACTGTGCTTTTCATCTTAATTAAATAGGCTGGCTGGACCATGCCAAGAGGTAGACCAGGCCAGATTTTTATTATTTTTGCTAGTAAAATCTATTGCAACACAAGCGGGTCTAATGCAACCCACTCATATAAGCAAAAAGAGAGCCTGCTAAAGGATCTGACTGTATACTCATTGAGCCAAGTGGTCTGAAACCCCTTTTCATCTGTTCCCTGTCATCCCCACACCCAGCTCACACAGGACAGCTACTATTAGGTAGTTCGATTCCATTTGGTGAACTGCACAGACATTCTTTTGATGTATTTGAGGTGACAAAGACCAGAAAACAGACATTAAAAACCTCAGACTAAAGCCTCTATTCTTGCTCTAATTTATATGTTAATTAGGCAAAACAATAGAAATATCTAGGGGTTATTTCAGTAGCTGAGAAAGAGCAGGAACTCAAATCCAGGCAGTTCAGCTAGTGAAGATCCAACCCCAAAGTGCAAGCGCAGAGGGACGCAGAAGAAACCCAGCTCTGCCTGTCTTCGGGCATCTTGTTGCAGTGTTTTGCCCCAGTGACTTACTTCCACTGCAGATCAGGCATATTGTCTCCCATGCCCTCAGCACTACTTTCATCCCCTGGGCCAGTGATGTACCCTGCCGGGCACAGCACTTGTGCATCAAATCAGACCCTTTTAATGGATCACCCTCTCTCTTCAACAGAGATGGTTGTATTTCAAAGAGCTTTAAGGGACACAAAATTGAAATGTGTCCACAGACTGTTATATGCCTTGATATTTATTTTTCTAAGGAACACACATTTGCTACACAACCAAACACAGAAATATCTCAGCTTGCCACCCTGCTTTTAAAACAAGTCCCTGTCACTGTTCATTGTTCTCTCTGGAGAAATTTCTAAGCCCATTTTTGCTTGCATGGGCTTCTGTGAGTGGGAGATGTCACCATGCAAATCTCTTCTCTAGAAGGGTCCAGAGGCTGTGAACACTTTTTCTGCGTGAAATTAATTGAGCTCCAAGGGTCGGGAGGTTACGAGTAGGCTCATTATGACAAATGATTTCTGTCTGAGTAGGAAGACCTTTGGGGTCAGTTCAGGATTCTGCCTAAATTTTGTAATTACGCCTGCCTCAGGCCTTAAACAAACTAAGTGTCCCTTAACATGTGGAGGGAGGCAGCCTGGAGATTAAGAAACAAGCGGAAGCAGCCTGGCTTAGGCTGGCAGGACAGATTTTTAGCTGAATCTTGTAAATAAAAACCCTGACAAGCTCAGCAGAGCCAGAGAGAGGCTTACAGCCTGACAGGGAAAGATCTGGAGTCTTGAGGAACTCTTTATCCTTGTGATGATTACATGAAGTCCAGCTGGGAAAAGCTCATCATAATTCCTACTCTGCCTGCAAGGGAGACACTTTGCTTTGCCAAACCCCAAAGGGATAATGTGCTGCAAAATACGCAACTCGATTGGACGTGGAGCTGTGTTAGTAACTTGAGGGCTTAGCTTGTGACTCACAACTCGGGCTGGAGAGGAGTCGTGTGCCAGAAACCCAGGCCAGGTTCTAACATCAAATAAAATGACTTCCTCTGGTCTTTGTGGGATGCTCTTCCTTTGGAGACAGCTGGGGGTGGCTATGGCCTCTTGCCCTTGTCCCTGATTACTGCTTCAGTGGATGGTAAAAGCAGGGACAGGACTGTCACCGGGCTGGCACTTATGTCCTTTGTCATCACTGTCTACAGGTCATTTACAGTTAGTCAAAGTTATTCACCTATGCAAACTCTAAAGAGGAGGGGTGGGCACATTCAAAGCATGGTTCATCCTGTCCTGAAATAGGTGGGAAGGATCTGCTTTGGCCAATACTTCTCCAGAGGAAGCCTAGACTTCCTGAAGCTTGAAGAAGGATCTTTAAATGAGGTGAGATAGAGGCATCCATGCTAGTATATCCCAGACCCTGGGGAGACAGAGCCCACACTGTCCAGCCTTAAGCAATGCTGGCAGGACTGCTGGCCATGCTCAAGTGTCCCAGCAGCATCTCATACAAAACAACTGCTTTCCAGTTGTTTTACATTACATTCCCCTGCAAAACCTGCCTGTAGTTCTGTAGACCATTCCTCGAGCTCGGGAGGGGATGCAAAATGTTTCCCTGTGCTGCTGGCCAGATGGACATGGGTGGATGGAGAAAAGAGCAATGTGAGAAAAACCACTTCCCTGGAACTCTCCATCAGACTACAATAGCTGATGGCTCAGGGCCACATGAAATCAATTCATTAGTCTAATTAAATTGTATCTCTATCCACATAACACATATTGGTACATTTTCAAATATCTGTGCAAGATATTTCATGAAGTGCACAGCAAATATCTAATCCTGTTTGAAAACATTCACTTTGAAACCATTACTGGCTCTGAAAGCTAGGTTCAGTTATTAAGATTTAAATCTGAATTTCTAGGATGTTTACCCTTCATATTCCTCATTGTAGGTTTAAGCTAGATATTTGTATAGTTCCAAGTTGGATATGAAAAATAAGTTGGCATTCAGGTGTTTCCTTCCTTCTTTACTTGAAAATCAGGCTAACAAGTTCTCCCAAACCAGGCTCCTTGTTAGGATTTTGCAGCATTTCATTCATTAGCCTTTTCTTATAGCACATTTTCCTTTTGGGCCTGAAAAACCATAGGAGCACAGGATTGCTTGAATCTATTTTAATTATTCATGTAAATTAAAGAGACAGCAGAAAAATGACATGTCCAGAGAAAATGGCCTGTCTTTCTCGTAACACTTCAATTCTGAAAGCAGAGGGGGATTTGGTTTCATCATTTTTCACTGGTCTTTTATTATACTTTATTGCAATCTGGTCACTATGGACACTTAAAATAATCCACAGGCAAGTAGGCTGTTCTCAATATATCTGTATTAGTATGTGTGTGTGTGACACTTGTTTTGCAACGACTGCATGATCTGAAATGGCAACACAATACAGGAAGGGTTAAAAAATCACATGTAATGCAATTTATATAAAATCATATCATGCCAATGATAAAATAAAAATATTTCATATATATATATATATTTAAACAGGGGAATTGTAGAATAGAATAGAATAGAATAGAATAGAATAGAATAGAATAGAATAGAATAGAATAGAATAGAATTAACCAGGTTGGAAAAAGACCTCCGAGATCATCAAGTGCAACCGATCACCCAACACCATCTAATCAACTAAACCATGGCACCAAGCACCCCATCCACCCTCTTCCTAAACACCTCCAAGGATGGGGACTCCACCACCTCCCTGGGCAGCCCATTCCAATGCCCAAGCTCTCTTTCTATGAAGAACTTCTTCCTAACATTCAGTCTAAACCTCCCCTGGTGCAGCTTGAGACTGTGTCCTCTTGTTCTGGTGCTGGTTGCCCAGGAGAAGAGACCAACCCCACCTGGCTACAACCTCCCTTCAGGGAGTTGTAGAGAGCAATAAGGTCTCCTCTGAGCCTCCTCTTCTCCAGGCTAAGCAACCCCAGCTCCCTCAGCCTCTCCTCATAGGGCTTGTGCTCCAAACCCCTCCCCAGCTTTGTTGCCCTTCTCTGGACACCTTCCAGCAACTCAACATCTGTTGAACTGGACACAGGACTCAAGGTGTGGCCTAACCAGCGCTGAGTACAGGGGCAGAATGACCTCCCTGCTCCTGCTGGCCACACTGTTCCTGATACAGACCAGGATGCCATTGGCCTTCTTGGCCACCTGGGCACACTGCTGGCTCATGTTCAGCATACTATTGACCAGTACCCCCAGGGCCCTTTCTGCCTGGCCGCTTTCCAGCCACTCTGACCCTGAATATTTCACAAAACTTTATTCTTAAGAATTCTTTAATTTGAGTATTATGAAGCTTCTAGTGGTTTTTTGTTTGTTTGTTTGTTTGTTTGTTTTTCCCTTTTCAATTGTGAGACATTTTTTGGATATTTCTTATACCTTTGCATTAACTTTTTATAGCTCATTTTCAAATCTGCCAGATAAAAAGTCAACTTTTGCATGCACAGCAAAATGACAGCTGCTAAATAATACTGGCCACAGTAGCCTAGAGAAAATGTTCTGCAAATATGCCTAGGACTTTTTTTTCCCCCTGTGAATAAAGATGATCTCAGTTGGTTTGGGGTTTCTCAGAATGCAGTTAATACTGTGTGATGATACTATTTATAGTGTCCTCCCTGTGCAGATCCATACAATGATATCCAAAGAGCCTGGCTTCATCTTTGCTTTGGAATATCAAGAAAGCAATTCAGAAATCTGGGCTAGGTATGCAAGTCCAAGAGGAGATGCTCAGGACAGGATTTGGTCTAGTTTCCTCCAAACCACACAATGAGGAAATGGAAAACATGAGGCACAAGGCTGGATGCAAACACGTCCTCCAGCCCAGCCTGGGGATAATGCTGCATCTTCTTTCCTGAGCAGAGTCTCCCTGTGGTCTTTGGCAATTACCTGTGCCCAGATTTTCAGAACTGGGCACGTGTAACTGCCTGTTTCATTTGCCCATATAATTACTGTAATCATGCCCACAGTTGTGGTAATCATACATGCAAGCAATCAGACATCCAGAATGGCAGATGGCTCTTCTTCTCTAGTGCTTCAAACAGCATTTTCAGCTATACCTTGCTGGCTGAACACCTACAGTAAGATCTCCTCAGACAGTGCAGCTTTGGCAATTCATGCTGTCTTTCTCTGACAAGGAATTCAGTACCACAAAATGGTGTATTTGCATTTAGTAAATATATCCAGTTTGTGATGAGCCAGAAATTGAAGCAAGAAAACTAACAAAAATTACCAATGAAGCCATTAAGGCAGGAAACTCCATTATGACCCTAAGAGAGAGTTTGCTTCCCTGATTATGTGTAAAATGCTCTTCATACTCTTAGTGTACCCAGCAGTGGTAACAAAACTCCCTGGAGGATTGTCACCTGCTGGCCTGCAGCCAGATCTGTCACACTGAAAGTGCTTTTCTACCCGCAAAAGTGTCTCAGTAAAAAATAGCATCATTGACTTTCATGTTTATGGTCTTTTAATGATACAGTATCAGGTCTGTTCATCTTACCAGTGAAAACAGTGCTAGGACAGAGGTTTAGGTGCAGCTTTCCTGTGCCCTGCCTGCTGATCAGGGAAATGATGAAGAAAGCACCCAGCAAAGCATCCTCTTTCAGATGGCATTGCTTTCAGTAGAGGTTTTCATAGTCCATATCCTCAGGTTAGATCCCTGAAGTCCCTAATCTTTTTGTTCCTCCTCCATTTTCATATTTATCAGGAGGGTTTGAACAAGTCTGCATGGTGGGAGTTCATCATCTAGTGATGATGCTGCAGAGATGCTTCTCGTCAGCCACAGCCAATTGCCTCAACAGGATGAGCAACAGACACAACCAGTAACTATTCTATTTTAGCAATGAACATGCAATGTAATAAGCTTCTACTGAAGTCTACAGGATGATTAAAAAACCTCATATGATGGCACACTTGAATTCTATATATAAGCTATTAGATTAATAATAGCACCCTATTGATCTAGAGCTTTCCCCAAACCCGAAGTCAATACACAGAAGAGATCTCATTGACTTCCTCTAGCTTTGGATCATTTCTTTTTGTCTTAGCTGAGGATATTTCTGGGGGGGTGGTGTGGGGGGAAGAACAATAGGAAATAATTGTATCTTGAGGGACAGGGAAGTTGAAACCTTGGTCTTATGTGATTTGTTCCAGTGACAGCCTTTGAACGGAGCTGGGCAGAAGTCTGATTTGGTTTTGTCAGTGCTGATTTTTATTCCAAAATGCTATTTCAATTAAAAATATTTCTTTGAGGGGGTGGAAAGAATGGAAGTCCACTCTGAGCAATGGGAAAACAAGGTGAGATTTTTGAGAACACAGACTTTGCTCTCTCATTTCATTCAAACCGGTGTGATGAAATGGACTTCAAGGGGTAGCAAGGCAAAAAAAAAATAATAAAGATATTAGCCAAATCAATTCAAGTACCCCAAAACAGAACATTTCAACTAACCCTGAGGTTTCCTTTCTGAATGAAATCTTGTAAAATTACAGAAGAAAAAAATCTCTAAGTGTTTGAGAAACTCTTGAGATAAATATGGAAAAGCTCACTTTTTATCATGTGAATTGGTGATTGAGCAATTTGCTCTTCATTCTGCCTGTTACCTAGAATAGCAGTTTGCCAACTTCCAGCATGTCCTGTTTTAGGGTACTCGTTGGAAAGCTGACTTTATCATCATAATATATTGTGTGTATTACATATCTTATGTAACACATCATTTGCTGTGTTTTAAGCAGCTACGCTGACAAGGGAGCTCTTGCCTTCTAGCATTGAAAATAACTATAATGGCGAAAGTCAAATAACATTGCCACAAAATAAGGAGGCAGAGTTAAAATGGCAGGCAAATATCAAAATAAGGATCTAGAGGAAGATCAACTAGATTCTTTCCAGCAGTATAATAAGCACAATAAGCAGTGATGTTGGCACAGCGTCTTGCTGCAGTTAAGAGCCCCTCTGGAGAAGCGGCCTGACAAGGAGCAGAGATTAATTACACAGTCCTAAAACCCATGAGATGAGGAGCCCCTTTGTGCTCAGAGTACAGGGAACAAGGAGCTCTTGGGCAGTGATGAAAAGGGAGAAACTATTCCTGGAGCTCCAGCCCCTCCAAGAACCGCACAAATGGAGGAAATCTGCAAACCCAGCTCCCAGGAGCCCTCTCCTGAGCACTGATTTCTTCTTTAGCTGTCACCTCTGTGTTGTCCCACTGACCACTCCTGCTGCACGGGGTGCTTAGGGAGTTAGACAAAGGAGGAGTCCTTAAAAAAATTCTCATGTATTGGCTTTCCACTGCTTGCTATCAGAGAAAAACAAAAGCAGAACTTGATCTTTTGTTGTTGTTTTGGGCTTTTTTCTCTTCCTTTTGAAAAAGGGATTCCTCATCTTTACTGCTCCTTTATATTCTAACTGCCCCAGCTGGAAACCTTCTAGGCCTTTTTAAAACAGGATTAAAAACACAGTTTTCTGCATTAGCACAGCTCAAAAGGATAACCTCAGCTCTTTTCTCTGCCAGCCAGCTTTTTAATCCTGAATCACATGTCACTTCAAATTATGAATATGATTTTCATGTCCCCCTCGGGCCTAAATTTCACCCAAGTAAATCCTCTCATTCAGCAGCCGGAGAAACGTGTCAAAAGCAGTGATCTTCAAGCTCTGAGAGTGCTCTGGGAGAGATCAAACTGTCCCAGCCTGAACTCTCCCAGTGCCAGGCATCTTTTCCCCTCCTGCTTATTGTTGTTGACACTCTGCATGTCCCCTTCTTCTCCCCCCACAATCTGAAAGCCTGGGATGGCAAGAGAGATAAAAAATGAGTCACTTAATTCTATATGTTTCTGGGAACGATCCTTTCTGCACTTGTGGGGCAGAGGGGGAGCAAAGACGCACGCATGAGCTGGTTCTGGGTAACGAGAAATGAAACCACCTGATAAAGCTCTGCTCTCTTTCATCTCCTAGCACAGCTCTCTGCTGATATGATCAGCAGGCAGATGAGAGAACTGGCTGAATGGCCCTGATTCCTGAGCCAGTCAAGTCAGTGTGCTGGTTTTACACTCTCTTTGAAGAAGAAAGCCCTTCCTCGCCTGGGTTTCTCTGTGCTGTGCAGATCCACCTCTCCTGAGTGTTTTTTCAAACATGAACTAACTTAGAACATCTTTGTCAGAGCAAGAGTGCGTGTCCAGACCTGGTCTGCAAATAAACAGGCTGGGATTGTGTCTTGCGCAAAGTGCTTGAAACCTGAGGATCAAGCCTAGAATCAGAACTCTAGATATCTACCCACTGAGTTCTGGAGGTATTTAACATTAGGTCAAATCAGATCATTAGGTCAAAGGAGACCTTCTTCGATCAGAAGAGCAAATCTTGCCTCTTGATTCTTTCTAAGGTGACTAGAGAGCTCTAAGAACATGTTGAGCTTTCCTTTTCTATTCTTCCCCCAGTACAGTTTCTTCCTCTCCCCAAAACAACTATATTATGTTTTCTGTTATGTTCAGGTAGTTGTTCCTTTCCCAAGACGACTCTGACCACTGTCTTTGCTTGGCCATTGCCTTTTCTTACTGTGATGGTAAGTTCTACATTGAAACTCAGGGCAGGGTGCCAAGGCTTTGCTTACCTTTTCTAATGGGAACTGTGAAGCATATTGATACCATACTAGCAAGACCATCTCCACAATAACAGGATGACTAAGCAAGTGCAAAGGTTATCCTCATTCAATCCTTTCAGGGCTATGAACAGAAATGTTTGGGTTTGGTTCCAAAGGACCTCTGGGGATAGAAATAATAATGCTGCTGAGGTCCTCTTAGCAGCAATCCAATTCCACTTTCTCCTGGAAAGAGTGGAAAGAGAGTTTTGTTTTGAGGCCACCTCCTCTGAGCATGCTTTTCCATGGGTTCTCTAAGCTTTGTCAGAAAAGATGCTTCGGTATGGCTTTAAATTTTCTTAGGAATCCTCCTTCCTCATAGGGGAAGAAGGTTTAGGAAGAGTCAAGACATCATGGAAGGTAAAGAACACTAGGAACTAGTGTGCTGCACATCCCCACAGCAATGATGTGGACATTTCTCAGTTGAAAATCAGTCAGACAAATGTTTTCTTCCTGCAGAAGAGCAAACAAAAATGTGGAAAGGGACTAAGAGGGCATGTTTATCACTTGCTTACCTTCCCATGGTGAGGAAGCCACAGGAGTTATGGTAGAAACCTCACCTTTCAAAACATTCCCATGGCCAGGAACATGCTACTGAACAAACGTGTATCCTGGAAGGATTTCTCATTCACTTAAAGATCAGCTCTGATCCAGCCATTGCCTCTTGGTTTTTGAAGTCTCAGCAGCAAAACAGAAACATAGTGGTTTGCTGAGAGAGATGGGCAGGAAACAGTTTTTCCAGTCCACAAGCAAGTTTTCCCATCCCAATAGTGGGTGAAAAGTAGAAATCCAAAGCTTATAAAGATCCTGTGAATATAAGCCAAGTAATTTTTCTTTTTCTTTTTCTTTTTCTTTTTCTTTTTCTTTTTCTTTTTCTTTTTCTTTCTTTTTTTTTTCTTTTTCTTCTTTTCTTTTTCTTTTTTCTTTTCCTTTTCCTTTTCCTTTTCCTTTTCCTTTTCCTTTTCCTTTTCCTTTTCCTTTTCCTTTTCCTTTTCCTTTTCCTTTTCCTTTTCCTTTTCCTTTTCCTTTTCCTTCTCCTTCTCCTTCTCTCCTTCTCCTTCTCCTTCTCCTTTTCCTTCTCCTTTTTTCTTTAATATTTCAGTGTATCCATTTAAAATATTACCTTTCTATTTCAAAATGCTTACATTTTTAATATGAATGACAGTAAATTTGAAAGCAGAAATGTCCCTCTTTAATTCCCCTCCCTTTCCTGCACCCCCAGATAAAGACATTCAGATCATCTACTGTGATCTCCACCAACTGGAATTTTTCAATTTAAAACCTTTGCCAGAAAATCCCAGTCAGTATTCAAGGCCATGTTAATGACTGCCTTCCTGCAGGCTAGAGGTGGCAACAGTTTAGTGACTGCTGAGCTGAATGTACAGAGTTTGTAATCCCTTAAGTAGTTCTTTGAGGCTTCCAGTAGTTAATATATGCCCACTACCATAGCAAGGAATACAATGAATATGGCTTTCTTTATCCCCTTATGTTTAGTATTAGAAAAGCTTGTAGAACTGAATTTCTGAAGAGGTGATGCTCTCTCTTTCCCCTTCTGCTGTTGGATGATAAACTTGTTTATCTTTGCTCTTGGCACCAAACTTTGTGAACATTTCTAGAAGCAACAATGAAAGCTCACTCATGGTCTGCTAAATCAATACTCCCAGTGTCTGGCTCTCCACTGCCAACCCACCTTGTATAACCATTCACCACTCTGCCTAAGTGGCAATTCATGTCCATTCTTCACTGCTAGAAATGACAAAACCAGCTGCAGAGCAATGGAGAAGCAAAGCTTTGCCTCCTCCCTTAGATGCCAATCTGAGCATCGGCTCTAAGAAATACACTGCTGAGGCCAAGCCTTCATCCCAAGCCAGTGATAAGCAGACAGGATCAAAGTGAACAAGAGAAAATGACAGGTGTAGCCTCTCCACACAATAGGGATAAGTCACAATATTGCTGTACAGTTGCTTCCATAAACACAGAGCACAGAGCCAGACTGGAAAAGATGTGGCTGCAGATGGTATGTGTAAGAGGATGCAGACTCAAATTTGACAGCCACTTTATAAACAAAACCCCGACTGTGTGATCTGCCTTCAGGTCTACTTGCTGCTGCAGACTAGTTTTCTTGTGGGTAAAAATACCCAGTTTCCCAATGCCTGATATATGATTATTCTTTGCTAAAGTCTTAAAACCACAAAAGTTATTGCAGCTATTTGTATCTCATCCTGGCATCATTGTTCTTCATTGCAGTAAGTGGAACTATCTTTCCTTAAAACGCTGGATTGAATCCATATTCTATTTATTATATCTGTGGACTGCTCTGGTGTATTTTATAGCTTGTTGTCTACGAGCTGCACAGGGGCATATAAAGTGCCCAATCTAAAAAAAGGCCAGGATCCTTCTTTTATTGCCCTCCCCTCCCCCTTTCCCTCCCCCCCCCCAATGCTCACAAAGGCATCCTGCTTTCAGACATCAAGAGCAAAGCAGAGCACAAGAGTAAGAATGAAAATCTCTGGTGGATGGGTGTTTGTCACCTAGGGCAAAAAGTCATTGGCTCCAAAAGTCTTATGGTGAAGATACGAGGGGGTTGAGGCTGTCTCCTGTTCTGCCTCCATGTGATTTTCATGCTCTGCATTAATTTATTCTCCTTGTAGGTTAAGTTCAGGAAGAAAGGTGAACACTGTGGTCCTGGAAGTAGGGAATCAGCTCGTGAAGAAGCGAAGGATGGTTCTGAGGGCTGGTTGTGGCCAGGCGGGGGTTGGTCTCTTCTCCCAGGCAACCAGCACCAGAACAAGAGGACACAGTCTCAAGCTGCACCAGGGGAAGTTTAGGCTGGAGGTGAGGAAAAAGTTCTTCACAGAGAGAGTTGTTAGCCATTGGGATGGGCTGCCCAGGGAGGTGGTGGAGTCACCATCCTTGGAGGTGTTCAAGAGGGGATTGGATGTGGCACTTGGTGCCCTGGTTTAGTAGTCATGAGGTGTTGGGTGACAGGTTGGAGTTGATGATCTTTGAGGTCTTTTCCAACCTTATTGATTCTATGATTCTATGTATCTGGCAGTGTTTCCACACATTTTAGTTCTAAATCAGTCCTGCCTGCCTGTATGAAAGCTTTCTGTATGCAATTTACACATGCACCAGCTAGTTTCCATCCATGTCCTAGGGCAGCTCTGTTGTTGTGGTTTGTCCTTCACTTGGTAAGTCCCTGAAAAGCCCTAGTTTCCCACAGAGCTGCAAAATATTTGTCTGAAATGGAATAGGTGCATCTCCAGATGTGCAAACCTTTGAGAGATCAGTTCCCAGTTTAGTGTTTGTCAATGATTCTTTATTCTGTAGACCTCAAAACCTTCCTGGAGAAGCAAACAAAACCTGATGATGGGTCAGGTGGGAGATCATGGGTGCTGCCTGTGACAGAGGGAGAGGATGTGTGATAAATAGATGACCTGTCCAGGAAGGCACATACAAACCATCTCAACGGGTGCACAGAAGGGGTTTTGGTACTTGTTCACCTTTCACCCTTTGATGGACCACAGCTAAACAGTGCAGTGTCTGTTGTGCAGCACTGTTGACAACCTTTTATCCTGTGACTCAGACAGTGGCACTGGTACATGCCTTTTCATAGATGGGGTGTACCAGAAGTTTCCAGGCCACATCCTCCTTCAAAAATGAGAGAGAAAAACATGAGGTGCAAAGAAACCATTCTTCCTTATGCAGATTATATTTACCTGGAGAGGTGAGCAGAGTCCCTTTGCTGTGGTGCACCACATGATATAGTCACAGCCTGTCCCACCATTCTGACCACAGCTGTGTCCACACACATTTACTCTTCTCATGGGCACCAGGTTGTCAGTAATTCAACCTTCAGTTATTTCTCTGCAAGAGGCCACATCCTAGCTTCCGTGCTTGGTCAGGGAAAGATGGGCTCCTGAGCAGAGCAGGTGTTCCTGCACGGGCAGGTCTGGATGTTAGCAGCCTTTCTTTCTTCAGCTGGGGGTTGCTTAGCCTGGAGAAGAGGAGACTCAGGGGAGACCTTATTGCTCTCTACAACTACCTGAAGGGAGGTTGTAGCCAGGTGGGGGTTGGTCTCTTCTCCCAGGCAACCAGCACCAGAACAAGAGGACACAGTCTCAAGCTGCACCAGGGGAAGTTTAGGTTCAAGGTGAGGAGAGAGTTCTTCACAGAGAGGGTTGTTAGCCATTGGAATGTGCTGCCCAGGGAGGTGGTTGAGTTGCCATCCCTGGAGGTGTTCAAAAGAGAATTGGACGTGGAACTTGAAGGCATGGTTTAGGTGTCATGAAGTGTTAGGTAATAGGTTGGACTTGACGATCACTGAGGTCTTTTCCAACCTGGTTGATTCTATGATTCTATGATTTTATGATTCCTGAAGAGACATAAGAAATGAAGAGAGTGAAGTGGCTGTGAGAGCTATGTTGAGCTCATGCTTCACAGGTTGTGCTGTTTCTGACTATGGCAATCTTTAGCACTGGCTTCCTACAGCCTGTAGGAAGCCAGGGATATTCACAGAATAATTTCACTTTGGAGTCAAATGATACTATGAATACATAATTACACTGTGAGTTCATAATATTGTTCTATTATGAAGATGTAAGAATGAATTTCTACTGCTCTGAAATACAGCAATCTCCTGTATCTCATCACAGACTCATGTGACAATATCCCTACAGGTGGACAATCACATTAACATGGTTTCTGCCCCCAGTCTGGTGAGATCATGAGAATAAGTCTGCACTCTGGCTCTCAAGCCCATCTGGTGCTTTTTGCTGAGATGGAACAACAAAACACTTATGTTTGGCTGTTTCAGAGAGAAAGACCACCACCAACAGAAAACAGAGTGGTTTTGTTACATTATTTGTGTAATGGCTTAACACTCAATGTGGCATAAGCAGCAGTATCACAATGTTAGCCTCACATCAAACAGATGGCTAGGGAATTATGATATCTGAAAACCCAGAGCATCTTCCATTCCTAGAAGCCAGTTAATAATACAGGTGGTGCTGCATGAAGGGAAGAGACTTTGCTACAGCTTTGGGGCTCAACTAGTCCACAGGGTCCAATTCCCAGTTCGATTGCAGTCCCTTCCTCCCTCTCGCCACACAGACATCTGGTGTTATTAAAAGCTACTAAAAGAACTGTTTTCAGAGCTAGCTCCCCAATGTGGCCTATGTAACCATATGTGGTAATATAGCATTACATTAAAAATAAATTGGGAAAAAAAAAAAAAAAAGAAGTCACAACTACATTTTTGTTTTCAGCATCCTTTCCCTCTTCACGTGGTTATTGGTTCTGGTAACTGTTCCTGTCTCTTGAAGCTATTTAATTAGGTGCAAGGGGTGGACTTATTAAAGGGTCTTGACTGCTCTGCTCTTTAATAGCCATGATCTTATGTCATAGTGGAGAAACATCTTAGTATCATAGTATCTTAGTATCATAGTATCAGTCAGGGTTGGAAGGGACCACAAGGATCATCTACTTCCAACCCCCTGCCATGGGCAGGGACACCCTACACTAGATCAGGCTGGTCAGAGCCTCATCCAGCCTGGTCTTAAATACCTCCAGGGATGGGGCCTCAACCACCTCCCTGGACAACCCATTCCAGGGCTTCACCACTCTCATGGGGAAGAACTTCCTCTTCACCTCCAGCCTGAATCTCCCCACCTCCAGCTTCATTCCATTCCCCCTAGTCCTATCACTACCTGATAGCCTGAGAAGTCCCCCCAGCCTTCTTGTAGCCCCCTTCAGATACAGGAAGGCCACAAGAAGGTCACCTCTGAGCCTTCTCTTCTCCAGACTGAACAGCCCCAACTTCCTCAATCTGTCCTCACAGGAGAGGTGCTCCAGCCCTCTGATCATCCACATGGCCCTTCTCTGGACACCTTCCAGCACCTCCAGATCCCTCTTATAATAGGGGCTCCAGAACTGGATGCAGTACTCCAGGTGGGGTCTCACCAGAGCAGAGTAGAGGGGGAGAATCACCTCCCTTGACCTGCTGGCCACACTTCTCTTGATGCAGCCCAGGATCTGATTGGCTTTCCGGGCTTCAAGTGCACACTGAGAGCTCATGTTGAGCTTCTCATCCACCAGCACCCCCAAGTCTCTCTCCTCAGCCAGTCACTGCCCAAATCTCAAATGTTGCATCTTGCAAAAAGAAAAGACAAAAATCCTTTTTCACTCCCTGTGGAGTGTGTGCTGGCCTTACTCCTGCTGTGCCAACAAGGACAGCTTTTATCACAATATGGATGATGTTACATAAACATGGAAACAGAATCTGGAGAGAAAAAAACCTTCTAGAAGGTGGCACAACACCTTGCTACAGCAACTGCCCTTCTTCTCTGGAGCCAGCAGATTTGAGTCTTGTCTTACCCGGGGAAAACTGAGTCTGGAATTTGGTTCATTCTCCACAGCAGCAATGGCAGGAGAGAAATAATGTCAGCTTCAGTGACCCTGACCTCAAGAGCATATCAGATTCATCTGTAATGTCCCACACTGGCAATCCAGATACTAAATCTCAATATCACAGGTTGCTGGCCCTGAGGAATGACATTTCTGAGCTTAATGGGTGTGGAGCAAGGTGTGGTGCCTCCTCTTCCTCTCCAGGCAGACAGAAGAGGTGAGTTACGACATCCAGTGTGGAGGGAAAGAGGGGACAAGCAAAAAAACCCAAACAAACCAAGAAAAAAGACTTAGCTCACTAAGAAGCCTCCTTTGCTGAGGACAGGATGCACACAACAGGAAGGATGTGGACACTGAATAGCTCATCTCAGGATTTCTCTGTCATTAAGGAAATGGAGGTATTGAAGCGTGGGTTCCTCTGCCTGCTACTCTAGTGAAAAGCAATCCAGCAAGATGTTACCACATTGCTGCTGCTAAAGGAGAAAACTTTCCCTCTCTTCCTCTCCCTGCCCTGCACCTGCTCATTGGGCTCACAATCCTGCACTCAGAAGGAAAATTAATACTTACTTACTTCATGGGATGGTCCTGCACCCCAGACACCAAAACACATGGTGTATGCACTGCATGACTGCTCAGCCAAGAGTTTAACACAACTACTAAGCACAGGAGGGAAGAGTAAAGCAGATGGAGGTACTAACCTCCCCAGCTTTCTCAGAAATGTGGCTGGATTTTGCCACCACAATAGTGAAGGTCCCCAAGGCAAGCTGAGACTGAGCTGACTCTATCACAGGAAGAGCTGAGAGGGGAATAAGGGGTAATGAAAAGTTGTGCTTGCTGCTCCTGTTGCCCTGGGGAAAACCTGGGATAACAAAGGGAAAAGCAACAGATGCATCACTGCTGGGAGCAGCCAGCTCTGACCAGCTATTGCAATAAAACCTCCTAGAATCTTCCCTTAAATGAAGGTCTACATTTTCAGGTGAGTGTTTAACATGAATTGCTCTCTTGACATCAGGAGGATAAGTAGCCTTAGTGGTATGATAAAATTTAAAAAAGATTGTAAACTTCTGCAGATGGTAATGGTCTATATATATGTGCTCACACAGCTCCTCATGCAGTGCTGTCCCGGACCAAGACTCCTAGATAATTCTGGAATATAAATAGAATAGAATAGAATAGAATAGAATAGAATAGAATAGAATAGAATAGAATAGAATAGAATAGAATAGAATAGAATAGAATAGAATAGAATAGAATAGAACAGAACAGGACAGGACAGGATAGGGTAGGATAGGATAGGATAGGATAGGATAGGATAGGGTAGGATAGGATAGGATAGAATTAACCAGGTTGGTAAAGACCTCCGAGATCATCAAGTGCAACCGATCACCCAACACCATCTAATCAACTAAACCATGGCACCAAGCACCCCATCCAGTCTCTTCCTAAACACCTCCAGTGATGGGGACTCCACCACCTCCCTGGGCAGCACATTCCAATGCCCAAGCTCTCTTTCTATGAAGAACTTCATCCTAACATTCAGTCTAAACCTCCTCTGGTGCACCTTGAGACTGTGTCCTCTTGTTCTGGTGCTGGCTGCCTGGGAGAAGAGACCAACCCCCACCTGGCTACAACCTCCTTCAGGGAGTTGTAGAGAGCAATAAGGTCTCCTCTGAGCCTCTTCTTCTCCAGGCTAAGCAACCCCAGCTCCCTCAGCCTCTCCTCATAGGGCTTGTGCTCCAAACCCCTCCCCAGCTTTGTTGCCCTTCTCTGGACACCTTCCAGCAACTCAAAATCTTTCCTAAACTGAGGGGCCCAGAACTGGACACAGTCCTTGAGGTGTGGCCTAACCAGCACTGAGTACAGGGGCAGAATGACCTCCCTGCTCCTGCTGGCCACACTGTTCCTGATCCAGGCCAGGATGCCATTGGCTTTCTTGGCCACCTGGGCACACTGCTGGCTCATGTTTAACCTAGTATTGACCAGTACCCCCAGGTCCCTTTCTGCCTGGCTGCTCTCCAGCCACTCTTGACCCCAGCCTGTAATGATACCAAGGCTCTAATATCAATGATACCATGCAGTTATTTGTGATAGCTTCCTGTCAGTTTTCATTTGAAATTTATTTGAGGAGGGAGAATGGAGGTGAACACCCACATAAAGAAAAGTGGGATTTTTTCACAGGCACAATACATGTAGGCTAAAAAATGCTTGAGTAACCAAAGTTTCATTACATATCATGAGGAAAGGCCTAACTTTAGGTTTGAGCTCCACGGTGTTGTATAAATAGAGGAGGAAACCTGAGAAGCATTAAGATGTAGCCTTCCTCAGGAAAAAATAAAAGGCAGTCCCTTCATTAATGACTCCCATTATAGCTATTCATTGTATCCTTTTTTCCTTAACAAAGTCTCACATTGTCAACCAGCCCTCTTAAACCTTCGTTGTGTGCCCATTATCGAAATATCATTTTCAGCTTCACTGAACACATGTAGGAAATGTAGTTGGCGTAAAAAGGAAGAGGAGGAGGGAAGACAGCACAAGAGAAAGGGAAAGATAATAAGCTTAGACTGTATTTGTGTAATTACCCTCTCCAGAACGATTGTCTGAGCAAAAGATGAGTTTCATTTTTGTTATGTCATGAATCTTAAACTCTCAAGTCATCCCTGATGAAGCCAGCAAGTCAACAAGTGAGAGCAGACACTGGAAGATTGCTTTGCCCACCACTTGAGTTTCAATAAGGACAGATTTCTTGTGAAGGGAGGGAGACCTCTGTGGTCAGTTTTAAACCTTTTTTTTTTTCCCTCCAATGGATTGTATAATTTATTTTATGCATCCAGCTGGGAAATTGCTAATGATTTACACAGATTGACAGCTATGTAAGTTCAGAAGCACAAAGTAGGCCTGTTCTGGAAATGTCCAACCAACACACCAATTTTATCCTTTCCCATTCATGTTCTGCATCTCTTATGATATTATCTTGCTCTCAATTTGAAGTTAAATCCCATCCTGACTCAGGCCTCCTTCAAGACCATGACAAAACTTCTGCTGACTTCGATATCCAGAGGATCAACCCCTTAGTGCAATATTAAAGCTTTGGACAATGAAATAAAGTAAGTGCTCAACAGACAAATGAGAGAAAGGCTTTCTACTCTGACCACAGCATGCCTCACCAGTAACCTTCAAGAAGCTCTCTGTTTGGAAGCTACTAACATTACCAGTTGATGTAGGGGCTTGTTCAATTTGGGCTATAGAGAGGCATCAACACGTTGCCCAGGATTCAGGAGCAAGCACTTGTCTTCAGGCAGAAAGTCTTGATCATGAACCACAGCTGGATGCTGTTCATCCTGCACAAGCAGTCTAAGCTAGGAGGACCAAAGTGCAAATAGAAGGCAAGGCAGGAGGTCCTTTGCAGCTCTAGCTGGTCAAGGAAATGGAGCCAAGCAGCCTACTTCCATGCAGAATCCGCAGCCAAATGGGTTAGCCTGTATCCAAAGTCAAATTTCAAGTTGCATTCTCAAGGGGATAAACATTTCTCTGGATTTCAGAAATGCATCTTTCAGTGACTTGATTTCAGGAGACAAGCAGTCTGAGAAAGAGCTAAGAAGAGCAAAGTCTATTATTCACCTGCAATTGAACTGAGTTGGAATACATGACCTGCTCTGAATACATTTTTGACCTCCAGTGTCACAGAGACAGTGTGATCCACTGTCCCCTGCACTGCAGTTGTTGTCATCTGTACATTTTAACTCCTAAATATGAATATTTGGGTTAAATTGGGTGGCATTTTAAATGCCAACAGGGCATTGGCATATTGAATTTCCATCTATCCATTTTAAGAGTCCTTTGTTGGGTTTTTGTTTTGTTTTGTTTTGTTTAGGTTTGGTTTGGTTTGTGTTTGTGTTCTGTTGTTGTTGTTTTGGTTTTGGGTTTGAGTTGTTTTTGTTGTTATAAGATATAACAAGTTTAGAACAGTTACCACAAAATCAATGGGAATTTCACCAAGGGTTCTACTTGAGACACAGAGTTTTGCTATTCCTGTCTTGGTCAGCTACTGTCTTAGGAGCATTCAGCTGGGCCAGCAGACAGATTTTCCTGTTGCATAACCATAAGGCCATCCCTGGTGGATGGAAGTCTGCCAGCTGGCAGAGATGACACCTGGCAGCATGCAGGCAGGAAGGATACATCCACATCGATAGCATGGTGGGATCTAACAGATCTCTGACTTTGCTTTTCTTTGTCATTAACATTCACACTCCCATGACAGCAGTACTTACTCAGTATTTTAAAGGCAGTAAATAAGCAGAGTACAGCCTTGAGACATGGACAGACTTTGGGATTGGATGTACCTGGCAGTTTGGCCTGAATGGGACAACATGCAGCTGCATTTCCCCAGGAGCAGAGCAGGATCCTCTGACTCACAGGATGGTGGCCCATCCCTTAGCTGCCCCCTTTCCTGCCAACATCTGCCTTCACTTCATCTTCTCCTTTGGTTTGCTAATCCCAGCAGGGCAGTGCTGTGGATCTGAACTGGGCTCCATCGCCACAACCTACACCACTCCTTTAAGCTGCATACTCAACAACAGTTGTTCAATTGAATCCATGATAGCTCACAAAACCTCTCTATACATATAGCTCTCTATATATCCATGGACATAGATGAACAGGCAAACAGACAGATGGATAGAGATACATATTCCCTTCCTCACTCCCAAAAACCAGAATCAAACCCAAAGCTTTTCTCTGCCATTTGAAATCACTTTTTAACTAGGGTGTTTTGGGGAGTGTCTTACAGCCCTGGAGTTTAACCTGGTCTGGTTTCTTAATTCAAGCAAAATTGCTTGAAAGTGGAATGAACTTTTTCCCCCCATAAATTAATCTAAAATCTGAAGAGATGGAGTCAAATCAGGAAGTGTCCCTAGCTATGAGTGGGTAATGATGGCTGTCACCTGGGTACTCTCAACACACCTAAGGCAGTCAGTCAGTCAGATGTCAGTCAGTCAGAAAGAGTTTCTGGGTACTGGTAGCACAAACCTGTTTTCCTTCTGTGGTGGCCACTTCGGATTAGAGGACATGGAGTTTGCTTTTGGCTTTTCTGTACCTCTCTGCTATGGCACAGTTCAGTGCATCACTGACACTCAGTCTGCTCACTCATGGTATGTGCAGCACCTTCTGGGTATGCCAGACCAGTTGTGCTGACTTCACTGGTGACCTTCCTTGTCCCTGGGTGAAGGCTTCATGGAAAGGATGTTGGCCAGGAGCTAGCTGCTGCTGCTTGTGCTCTCTAAAGTTCAGGAGCCTAGGCTTTGTCCTCTCAGCCAGTTTTGCTGCCCGGTGCCTGCCTGTCCCATCTTGCTCAGGAATGGTGTGAGTGGGCGCTGCTGAACCAGCTGTATTCACAGCTCCCAGCAACCTGCCCACAGCACAGCTGGGTGGTGAGGCAGGGATGTGTGAAGAGGGATGGTGGAGGAAGGCCAGTTCTGCACAAGAAAGGAGACCTGCCCAAGGCTCCTGAGTGTTCAGTGGTGTCTGACCATGCTTGCCTGCTGGTTCCCCCTGTTTCCACCTGCTGGTTCCCCCTGTTTCCACTAAGTGCTGCTGGTTCCCCCTGTTTCCACTAAGTACTGCTGGTCTCTGGTTGAACCCTCCTGTGGCTTTACCTCACGCTGAGTCATGCCCTTCTTAACAAAGGCCTGTATGTGGGAGAGGCAAGCCATGGTGGGTACTGAATGCAGCACCACAGCGAGTGAAAATCCATTGGCAATGCCCATAGTGAGGTCTGCATTTTTCCATGGTTGTTTACATAGTTCACTGCTCTCCTCCTTGGCCCTCCCCTCCTGCCCAGGCTGTGTTTGCTGGGGTTTAATCTGACCATTGCTGGCTTAGAGTGGCCTTTTCCTCTCCCTAAAGGGACAGCCAAATTGAAGAATGGTTGTGGTTGGAGACATGAGTGTACACTAATGACATAGTGTTCCTCACTATGTAGAAAATAAATTGTCAGTCACCCCAAGCAGCTTATTTATGCCATTTTGAATGCAAATCAGTCTTTGAGCAGGCATAAGTCATGACTATATTCACTTTAGGGCCCCTTCATTCTTTCAGAGAAGTGAAAAGAAGTCTTACAGCTAAAACCAAATTCCTCTTTCCAAGCCTTGGTAGTAGTTTAGGTTGTTTCTGCTACTGTTCAAACTGATGGCTGCTACCCCTCCTTTGGAGATTATATCAAGTCATCCAGAGCAAATGATGATGGGGACTGAAGGCCAGATTTCATTTGCATCAAAGGTGTGGATAGACCTGCTCCTGCTGATCTTGTTGGAGCAGATGAGGGTGTAGGTGCTCTCACGGATTCACCGTAATCCATATTCCTCCAGGCAGAGCCAGGAAAATGCAATATAGGACATTTCTCACCCAACTGCATGGCAAACCAGCCATCTTTACTTAAGTAGAGGACAGCTCTTCACCTCCATCAACATCTCCTTAAGTCAAAGATATTAACAATGAAGGCATTCCAGCTACCAGACCTGTAAACTTAAACATTATCTAACCAAATAAAAGCTGTGTTCTGCATTCTAGGCCTCCTCACATTAAGGCTGAAAAGTCACCTCAGCTTTTCAAGACTTAGCCTTTAAAAGCATACCATTGCCTCATCTGACATAAATCTACATTATCCCATTGCTCTCTATGTTGATTTATATCAGTGGACCAGCTATTATACCAACATCAATAGCAATCTGCATCTCTATTGGTGGTGATTAAGGGTGGAAAACCATCTGGGAGCAAGACAGAATGTAATACTCAAACTGTGACTGAAAACTTGAAAAGTGGGAGCCTGATCAATGCTGTTAGGAGTCTGCTGGGAATAAGCTGCACTTAAGAAATGACTTAGTCTGAATCTACAAAACATCAGGCCAGAGCTGCCATCAGGTCTCCACCCTGGTCTTCTGCAATTAGTGTGTGTAGTTTTATGCCCATAAATTTCTATGGTGGTAATGCTAGGTGATGAGGAGATCCAACTGAACTCTTAACTGGTCCATATACTTCTTTGGCAGTGCTGAATTTGCACTTCAAGGCTTTGATTTTCGTTTCACAGCACCTAATATGGGGTTTGGATTTATCATGGGGTTTTTTTTCCTTCTTTCCCTCCCCCCACCCCCTTTTCCAATGATCTGGCTGCTAAATAGGTGCCAAACAGCATTCTTTCAAGAACTCCATTCCCATTATCTTGAGTTCTGAAAAATCCATCTACGACACTTCTCAAAGCTGCTGCCTGGCAGAGAGCTCAGCTGCTCCTGACACCAAGCAGAAATAACAAGGCACGCAGCTTGTGTTTTCTTAGGAGCCAGGTAAAGTTTGTCTGTCAGAGAAGCCATCCAGGAATGAGCCCAGGGAGCCTCCACACTGAGGCTTGTTTTGGTTTTGCTTTACAGTTTCACAGCTTTAAGTCCTTTCAGGTTCTCCCCACTCCTGCTCTAAAAAGCTGAAATTCTCTGTAGTGCAGCCACAAATATCACAGCCCTCTTGTCAATGTCCAGGCAGCTCAGAGCTGCAATTTATTTAAAGCTAGCCTGAAGTGAACCAGTTAGTAAGAGCTGGTTTCCTATCACACCTCATTTCACCTTCTGCTTTTGAAGCCCACTTAACACAGCCCTACTATTCCTTGGGGACTTCAGGGGATTAAGGCAGGCCCCTTGACAATGCACTGACTGTTCTGGTGCTGTTGCCTTTTTCTGTTTATCAACTAAAATGAGAGAGAGCAGATCAGAAATACAAGACAAAGAAGGAAAGAGAGAGGGGAGAAAGCATGAGAAACTGAAGGGGGAGCAAGATCTGTAGTGCAACAACAAAACCCTGTTGTTCAGGGTGTTTGTTGATATTGGTAAGCTTCAAGTATAAGCACTTGTACCCTCAATAATGTGGCACAGAAAAAATTTCCCTAAAGCTCCCTCTCTGTATGTCAAATAAGTTACATTTGTCCCACTAACTCTCCTATCTTAAGAAAATCCAGGTGTAAAAGCTCAATGGGGCATTCAGTTGCCTGAATCTGAGGTGCCCAAAGGACTGCGACTCTTGTTTAGAGCACTTAATAACAGTATTTGATCCTTACTTTTTTACTTAAGCCCTCTTGCTGTTGACATCATGCCTAAGGCATCTTCTACTTGCAAAATGTGAAGCATTATCTTACTGATAACAGAGCTTGGATAATCTTGGGAAGAGTTACATTAACACAGGATGAATGAGACCTACCTGAACTTGTTATTATGCTGTGATCTTGAGAAGGGTTGGTGCTGGCTGTTGAGCAACAACTACTTATCATTGCTCTGTCCTGCAGGAAGCCTAAATGCTGTGATAACCACAGTGTGGAGAAGACAGGTAAATGTTATATGCTTTCATCAAGAAAGTACAGAGGATGTCTTCTAAACAACTTCCTCTTCAGAAAAGAAGGATGCTCTGGAAAGGGACATGGTAGAGCACAGAGTTTCATGAAAATCCCAGCAGCAGTGCTGAGAAGCCCAAGGCAACACTAAAATATGCAAAAGCAGTGGATGGTGGGACCCCAAATAACCCAGGCTTGAGAATTAGGAACCTCCTTCTGTCCTTCAGGCCACCAACATCTGGAATACACATGAACCAAGCAGGCAAAGGAGGTCTAACAGAAACTGTTTGAGGTAGCTCAAAAGTTTAGGGAGCCCGTGTGGTTTTCTATGGAAAAATGCAGTAGAGGATTAGATACCTGCCACTGCAGCCTATAAAACTTCTCCCTTTCTCACTCCTATGTAAGACATTTTTAGACTAGTCTCTACAGGACTTTCTTTCCTTTACCACACTTCAGTCTTATGCAGATGGAGACAGAAAAGTAAGAGAATCCTACAGCAAGCTGTCCATCAGCTCCCCTGGACAAGCAAACTTTCAGGCTGTGGTGAGTACTGAGCAGTGGACAGGAGAGCATAGGGGACAAGTATCACACTGCACCATTATGACCTTCAGATTTCTTTGCATCATGATAAGACCACCTAGTCATGGAGTGACTACAACAATCCTTGATTGCTAGAGCTGCTAATTAGCATCCAGTTGTTGACCCAGCACTACCAGGTCACCATGAAGCCATGCCAGCACCACACCTACATGACTTTCAAATCACTTCAGGGATGGTGACTCCACCACTTCCCTGGGCAGCCTGTTCCAGGAATTGACAACTCTATCAAGATAGAAATTTTTCCTAATGTCCTACCTAAACCTCCCCTGCCACAACTTGAGGCTATTTCTTGTTGTCCTATCACTTGTTACTTGGGAGAGGAGACCAATCCACGTTTTGCTCCAACCTCCTCTCAGGGAGTTGTAGAGAGTGAGAAGGTCTCCCTGGAGCCTCCTTTATCCCAGGCTGAACAACCCCAGTTTTCTCAGCTGCTCCTTTTAGGACTTGTGGTTTAGGCCCTTCACCAGCTTCCTCGCCCTTTTCTAGATCTGCTCCAGCACTTCAGTGTCCTTCTTGTGGTGAGAAAATGAGTTAAACTCCTTCATCTGGATAGGATCTACTCCAGCTGGTTAGGACCTACTACCTTCTGTTTGTGTAGCTGACTCCCATCAATCTGTACTTCCTTTCACAGCAGTAGAGTTGCTCCTGCTCTCAATTGCTACATCACGGTTCTAAGTTCCACCAGCAGCTATCTGGCACACTCTCAAAACTCCTGTCATGAGAGTGTCACTCTATGAGAGTGTTCAGAGTGACATCCTGTTCAGTCAGCAGGTGCCACAAAAGGACTGTGATTCTGAATGGTTTGGGGTATTTGCATTATTTGTTTTGCATTGCCCAAGTTGTGGGAAACTGTGATCGGTCTTTCTCCCTGGCTAGCACCTAGTTGGGAGAATTAATTTCCTGCTGAGTGGTCCCTCTGCCCTGAAAAGGACAACCAAACCTCTACCACCATGTCCCCCCATGGGGGTGGGAGCAGGAGAGGGTCTGCAAATCATAGATATTCAAAACCACAGCCCACAAAGTAACCTCATCAGGTGGGAGTGAGTGGGTAGGTTTATATTGGACTTGTTTCCTCTTCTAGTTTTACTGGTTTCCTTCAGCAATCATTAGGGCTTAACTAAGCTTTTCTTGCTTCCCCTTGTGCTTCTGAAGTTCTTTTGTTCCCACAGTGGAAGCAGAGCTGTAAGCATCCCAAGCCTTAGAATCAAATAGTTTTATATCCCTGAAATTCTTGGTCTGGGTTTAAAGTTCAACTCAGTGCTGGCCATTTGCTCCACACAATTAGGGAAAAAAGACAGAGGGCAGAGCTGGTATCTTCTGATGCTTAAATCTCTTGGTATTGGCTGATTCTTTTTCTTCACATCAAAATAGACTCAGAATATTACCGTGTCAGGGCTTGTCACACATCCCACACTGACCCAGAGGAAGCAAGCACCTGCTGTGAAAACATGGAGCAATGGAGAAGCCCAAAGACACTCTAAGGTACATAATGTGCTAGCTTTTCGACAAAGGTCTGTCCTGCAACTAGAGTGCTGACTTCAGAGGCATAAAGCAGAGACTGATCTGCTGGCAAGTGATCCACTGTGTGACTTTGCCATCACCAAACTGTGACTGCCCATTAGGTACAAAAGTTTTCCTCCCAAGCCCCACAGTCACTTCACACAGCCCCAGGTGGAATCTCCTCACCGCAGCCTCGAGCACCACTTCATGGGATACTACAGAAAAGTCACTCTTGATGCAAATCCAACCCATTTTCTTCTAAATTAGGCTGAACATTACTTACACAGCACCCTGCAGTGAAGAAAGCACTGACAGTGACAGCCTGTGATGCTGTGCAATGTTCAAGGCTTCAGGAGTTGCTACCAGCCATCAGTATCAGGCAGGAATAATCCTGCCCTAAGCTCTGCCGTGGCAGAACAAGCCTTTCCTGGGTGCGTGCAAGCAGCACAGATGTCTGGCATCAAAATCTGCTTCAGAGCATCCACTGAATGCATTAACAGGAAAATGAACTGCATTCAGCTGGATCTCAGTTCATCCTCTCAGACCAAGATTTTAAGGAAAGGCCCCAAGTGACTATGCAAGTTGTAATTCTGGGAGATGAGAAGGTTATTATCTGCCAGCAAATTGGTTGGATTTGGAGCACCCTGATGCAAACAGAGTTAGGACATGGATAGCAGTGTGCTCCACACTGCAAACATGTCATCTCCTCCCAGCTCACTCATTCTGGCCTTTCTGTCAAACTATCACAGTGACAGTCTTAGGGACGACTGCTTGCAGAAGGAAAGAATCTCTGTCCTCTGGTCCCACTTTGATTTCTGGGAATGTAAAATACTGGCTACACCATAAGCTTCCTCTGTGACAGCAATCATGTCACAGGACCACTGTGGCCCCATTTCTTCCCCAAACCCCAATGCAGTAGTTATTCCTCTCTCCCACACAGTCTATGGGCTTGAGCCAAGGAGGCCTTGCTCCTCCCTACAGCCTCCCACTGCTGCAATGAAGAGATGAGCAGTCCAAGCAAGGGCTACCCAGCGCCAAATGCCGGAGCATGCCCTACCATGACTGTGTGGGATTACTGTCCTTGCTTCCACACTGTCACTTCTTTACCGCAGCCAGTATTGCCAACATCTGGCAAAAATGTCTGGGAGCTCTGGTATCATTTTCTGATCCCAAGCACAGATACCCAACCCCACAAAATTTAGGAGTGCTGGACTCCAATTCTGAAGTGTCTGGCAGGGAGAAATTTGGGACGCAATTATACAAAAAGCTTCTAGGATGGAGACAGGCTCATTTCTAACCAGGAACAGGCAAGCATCCAGCTGAAAGATGAGTGGTGTTTTAAGCAATCCTGTTTTGCTAAAAGCAGATCCAACAGCAGTTACTCTGGCTCCACTGACACACGGCGACTTGCTAACGCACAATAACTCAGTTTTAACTACACGACCATACACTTCTGTGTCTAGCAGCCCACATGTTAGCCCAGGATCCACATTCCTTGACTGTGTAGTGCTTTGGAAATAAATACTGCTGTCCTGACATATTTCCCCAGGGCCTCTTTGAACAGGCCTTGGCAGAGCCAAGGAGCACATGCAATGGAAAGTTCATTTTCACCTGCTTCATCTTAGCAGGTGGCATCTCTTTGTGGAAGAGAAGACACAGAGCAGGGATAAAAGCTTCAGCAAAGCTGACTAACTACATACATAAAATTGCTGGGGAAGTAGCTATTGTAGATAGAAATAAATCCTTGGGAGATTTTGCTGAAAAAAATGCTTACTTTCCCCCACCATCAGAGTGTTCATATAAACCTCTTAGGCAATAGAGGAAAAGGATACAGTGTCTATAACCAGTTCAGGCTGTTTCTCCCTCTGGGAGATTTCAAGTGATTTGATTCAGCTTTCTAACATTGTTCAAGGTAGACTTCATCTCCCCTAGCGCTCATCAAAGCTGCTAATAGGTACTTCAGAACTCATAAAGAGATGACCAAATCTTGGGCTTTGGGGACTCTGGCTCATTTATCTTCCACAGGCAGAATCAGATCTGATTTTTTACACTGCCTGCTCAGATGCTAATGCAGTGCATGGATCTCTGGCTCTTCATGGAAGCTTCCCTCACAATAACAGCCTGCTGCAAAAACACAAGGAAGGCAACACAGACTTCAAATGGCTTCTACATTTAACTACACACAGATGGAGAAATGAGGGGGGAAAGGGAAAAAAAAAGTTCTACTTGGAAGGCAATTATTAGCAGTGTGTAAGAAAAGATATCTTTAAATATACACCAAAGCCAGCACAAACCTTTTTCACCTCCTAATTTGCACAAATACGTGTAGAGAAGATGGGAAACCCAAATTTGAGATACCCTGTGAAGATCTGGTGAGGTCTCAGGCTCTTAGTTAATGTGGAACAGGTGGAGCAATGCCATTTTCAGGAAAACCAGAGTAGCTCTCCTTTGGATCTGATCTCATGAATCACAGAGAAACTTCCCTCATTTTCCAATGAGAATCTAATTATTATGCTGCTCATCCCATCATGCAACAATTAGATTCAGGCCCAGATACACAAGAGAAGCTGCGCTAGTGGAGTGACATTTATGTGGTACTTGAAATATCTGCACATATTAAGGACAATTTCATGGCTAACTAGTGAGAAGAGACACTTAAGAGTCCTTTTGGTCAAAATGACTGTTTTGATAGAAAAATGCTTCCCATTGAAGACAAAGATGTGCAAATCTACCCTGCAGGGATTATGTTTAGGACTGATTTTATTGTCGTGGTTTGTCTGGGGGTTTTTGGTCTTTTGTTTGTTTGGGGTTTTTGTTGGTTTTTATTTGTTTTGAGGGTTAAGCTCAGTTTCCCTGGATGTCCAGGACTTTTCAAGCTGCTTTCACTGCTGACAGTTCTGTAACCTGGATTTGACTGCAGTTCAAAAAAAACCCCAAACAACCACAGATAATAACTAAACCCTCTCCACCTTTTAGACTGCAGTTAAACAAAACAACAAACAAACAACCCCCTCCCAAATGGTGCTCTATATGATGTCCATTTATACTCAGATCACCTCAGCTCTTTTCAACATGATAGAATAGAATAGAATAGAATAGAATAGAATAGAATAGAATAGAATAGACCAGGTTGGAAGAGACCTTCAAGATCATCACGTCCAAACTATCAACCAATCCAACCCATCAACCAATCCAACCCACCTAAACAACTAAACCATGGCACCAAGCACCCCATCAAGTCTCCTCCTGAACACCTCCAATGATGGTGACTTCACCACCTCCCTGAGCAGCCCATTCCAATGGGCAATCACTCTCTCTGATACTCCAAACTGCAGGTATTCAGTTATGCCTAAGAGACTGTAAGAGTTGCGGTGCTGGATGCTGGATTGTTATGTTTGCTGGGTGGTGTTGGTGAGTAGGTGCAGCAACTATCTGTAACCTGGGAGAAAGAACACAAGGCTTCCCCAATGCTATTATCACAATCTATGTACAGCACTGTTTTTCTCCTTCTCTTGAGGAGCCTTGGGGATCAGATCATATCCTTCGTGGTGCTGCAGGGCGGAGAAGAGAAGGGGTACTTCAGCTGCTCCTAGAAAGCTGAAGGAACATTTTGTGGCATACAACATTTAATTACATAAAACCTCATCATTAGAAAAGCCTCTCTACCATTTCCTGACAATAAAAGCCTTGAAATCAGCCACCAAAACTTCATCAACAGAGAAAGAGAATGCCTGTTGGAGGACAGGTCACCTTAAGCTTGGTGCCTGTGATGGGTGGTGGGTCATCCTCTGGGGACACGTGTCTCCTTTCCCTGATGCCAGGCACAGCCCAGCCTGTGGGCACTAACACACACAGCTTGCACTAGCTGAGATGGATTCCACCCTCCCTGTCAGGTCTTCAGTTCATTGTTTTTATTATTACTTGAATTGACATATTTCATTACATACGATCACCCTCTGCCCCATGGTACATTCATCACATGTGTCAGTTCTGCTTTTCCAAGCTGCTGCCTGATTAGCCTTTGTTAACAGAAATACCCCAATGATACACATGGAGCTGTGTACCTTTTGCTCATGGACTGGAGGACACCATTGTAAAGAGACTGCTGGGGCTTTTTCCCACATAAAAATATTCAGAGCCATAGCAAGGCCCAAGGGCATCAGAAAACCCAGCTCTGCTTCCAGCTCTGCTCCTGACCTGCAGCAGGGACATGGCTGAGCATCTTCCCACTCACCCTGGCTGCCTGCAAACCCTGGCTGCCTGCAAATTCTTTTCACTTTCTCTCTCTGGAATTAAGCAGCCCATCAACCATCACTTCTCTTTGTGTGTTGATGCCTGTTCTAGAGATTGTCATTTTGGTAGAGGTCTTTAGGGTAAAAAATTACTCCCAAGTTCCCTTTGGTGACTAAAGTAATGGTAGAAGGGGGCAGCTGGTTGGAGGAATGACCAAATTAGAGCATTATTATGCTGTACCCCCTAGTATTGACAAAGGTTATAGATGACACACACAGGCTCTGGCAATGGTAAGCTAAGCAAGGGCAGTCACAGAATCCATTTACAAAGAGTAGGTCATCCTCAGCAAATATGATTAACTCCTTGGAGTGGAGGTGACGATGAGAGCTGACAGGACTGAAGCAGCAGACATAATTGACTTGGACTTCCACAAGGCTTATTTATTTATTTATTTATTTATATGTGGGTCCCATGCAATACTGTATAAAAGGCTTAGGGTTAATAAGCCTGGCATCGATAGTGGAATTCTCAACTGGCTACAAAAAAGAATGACTTGGTAACTGAGGTTAGACAGGTTGGAAAGTGGTGATAAATGGATACAGATGGGGTAATGGTGAGAGGTGAGAAGTGGAGTACCACAGAGAGCATAGGTGGGGGGCTTGTGCATGCACCAGTGACTCACTGGTGAGGAGGCTGGGAAGTGAAGTGTGCACATCATCAGAGAACACAAATAGTAAGAGGAGGAGAGGGAGATCACAGGTGTGGAGACAGAGTTAAAGAGAGGCAGGTGAACAGACACTCATCTCTGCACAATGAATCCTGTAGAGAATACAAGCCTGGCTCAAAATGAAGAGGGTGGGGAAAGGATGGGTGGGATTGTTTCTTTTCTCTAAAATGATGATGAAGAATAGGAAGAGAGGAGACACTACAAAAATCCTGCACAGGTAGAATGGGGTGCAAGTTCCTGGGGTTAAGATGAAGCTGTGATTGTGAGTGTTCCACAGTAAGTGGACTTGCCTGCACTTCTGGACACTAGCACTGAAATTGATAGGTGGCAACCCCAATTGCTTTCAAAATTTCTTTCTCTTTTTTTAATTTTTTTTTCTTCTTATTAACAACTTATCCATTAACTGATGTGTCCATTAACTGATCAGCATTTTAATCTGTCAACTTCTTATACAGATCTTGCCAAGTCAAAAAGCTGGGAATCTTAAGTTCTAAAATGATTTCATCCCTTTTGCATTAAGGCAGTATTATCTCCACTTCACAAAGATCAAAAAGCATAAAGATATAAAATCTAGTTATCAGCTGTCATAATTCTGTCATAAATCCTGAAGTACTCAGAGTTGCTTTTTCATGCCTGATGGCTGAGGACATTTCATGATAATCAAATACTTTAATTCTGTTAGCCCATGTATGAGCTTCAAAGTCCAGACCTTTGAGGGACCTTTCAAACCTGCCAAGTGAACGTGGTTAGCTTATGGTCTTTGCAATACTTTGGTTTACTGTGCAAACAAAAGGCTGCTTGCATGAATGTTTGCAGAAAGCAAGTATCACTGAAGCAAGCATGTGGCCTCTCTTAGATAAATGCTTTTTGCAATATTTGCCCAGCTGTAGTGATTTTTCACCTAACAGTTGGAAAAGTGACCTCTGATTTGACCTGAAGAGACAGGTTCTCAAGCCACAGGCTGCAGCAAACTGACTCTCAGAAGATTAAGATCTGACACACACCTAAGTCATGGATTTTACAGTAAAGAGCCTCTCTCTCTCAGAGCCCTGAGAACAGGAGTAAATGTGAGTGCTCTGAAAACACAAACATTTAACCCAGGATCCAGTCAACAGCAAAACTCACATTAACTTCAGGGAAAAAGTAAACCGTACTTGACCACTGCTGAAGTGAATTGCTGAGCAACAGGCACTGATTTTCTGAAGCACCAAGATCAACTCTACTCCTCCACCCACCCTACCAGTCGTAAAACTCCTATTGACTCCAGCGGAGTAGAGCTGATCTGGAACTGAACCCTTCTTGAATTCCACTTCAAATGCTTATAACATACAAATAACTGCAAATATGGCACACAAGCTTCCTGACCAAAGAGCTTAAAGTCTAACTGAAGACAAAAGCAACAAATGAAATATTGTTTCATATTAAGGTGAAAAGCAGAATCAGTTGAGAGTAGTATGTAGGTACTGGCAGTAATAAGGACCAGATTAGCCTGCATGCATCCATGACCATATTTTGCTGGTACAAATCTCTTTCTAACTGCGTATAACAGTATTAAAAATAACCAGCTCTAAATGCTGCTTAAAATAGCCCAGATCCTCAAGTTCAGCAGAGCACTCAAATCTCATATTTAACATTTGCCCACCGTGCTAATGGGACACAAACACTCACTCTGGCAATTTGCTCAACTGGGATCACAGTGCCAAACCCTGATGCCTCTGTGCCCCTCCTGGCTTGGAGTCACAATGAGATTGGGTGGGCCAACGACATAACCATACTGCTTTCCTCGCTCTTGTTCTCCTTTAAAGCAGCAATTTCACCTCTGTCATGTCTAACTTGTAATTACCCTTGATCTGTTTTGGAATTGTGCATTTAAGTTCTCTTCTTTCTCTATTCACAGCAGTCTCCTTCAGCTTGTGATCATTGTTATTTAAGGAGAAAGGAAGAGGACTTTTTTTGTTCTGCTTTAGTTGTACATTTGGAGATGGAAAATTATTTCTTCCCTTTTTTATTTTTTTCTTTTCAAGGTTCCCATGTTAAAGACATTCACTAACTCCCCCAGCCCCATCCCCCCCACCCCCCAACTCCTCCATCCCGCCCTGAATTCTCATTTTATGGGCACACAAAAAGCATAATTTTCTTTGTGTAACTCCACACATCCCAGCGGCAGCACAGTGCCTGATTATTTGATGAAGCAGCGTTGTGGAGCACATGCACAATGGCCCTCGAGAAAATTACACCCTCCCAGGCTTCAGTGAGAATCTCTTTGATGACGTAAGGGTTATTATGATGACTATTCCACAGACACTCAGGTCAAGTTCTTGCTAATTTCAGGGGTTTTTCCTTTATCGTTCTTGGCTGTTTGGGCTGTACGTAGGCAAAAGCAGCTCCCAGCCCGAGGTGCAAAGAGGAGCTTGAGCAAATTGTTCAAAGCCTTTGCTGAACTCGAAGAACTCGTGGCTGAATTCATGGCAGCGCTCACGTAGTGCACACTGAGGATGTGCTTTCTCAGTTTTATTAACTGCACTTAATGAAGTTTAAAATAGAGATAGAGAGATATGTTTGTAGGTCTGCTGCAATCACACTCTCTCTCTTCCTCTGTCAGAGCAGTAGCTTCATTAACTCAGCATTCTGCAGGCTGGCTAACTAGGGCAGGACTTGCAGTAACTAGTATAGCAAGCTGAATTATTCATTAACAACTTTTTCTTATGGAGGAATGTATCATCTTCTTTCCTTCCCCCTCCCCCCTTTTTCCTACTCACAGACTTTATGTGAACTTATCATGATTATTCTTAATTTGTTGTTGTTGTTGCTAATATCCCTCCTTTCTTGAGTATTTGTCCAGTAAGAAAATGGTGCAAACAAGTTATGCACAGTTGGCTGTGACATGATCACAGCAGGACTCTGCTCAAGAGCTCTCTGCTGAACCGTGTGATCGGCCATGAAAGTTATTTTATATCTCTATTTATTGGACTGGCTGAACAAAACAGCCAACAAAGACTGTTTGAATCCTGACAATTCCTCTGGTTTGCCCTTCAGAAGGAAATTTTTCTTGTCAAGATTTCCCAACTTACTCAAAATGTTCTTGCTTAGCCCCCAACATTTTGCCTGTTTCCACCTCTAATAGAAAAGGACTCCTTTGGTCTTAACAGGCCATTCCTAGCCAAAAAAAAACCCAACCCTTTCTAAGTCTCACTATCAGGATTAATAGGGGCTCCCAGTGGGAAGAAACTGAGATCAACAAGAGATGTCTCAGTGCTTATTATCATGCTGAATCTAAATGGTGTCGCTCCTCAGAATTCATTAGTTTAACAACATTCCCAAAATATCCTTGGCAAGTTGTAAGTGTATCCTTTCAGTTAAATTACTTAAAAGTTATAGATTTCCTTTTCTTTGCCTATATATTTTTTTCCCCCCCTGAAAACTCACTCCACTTACAGATTGTCAGGAAACTTTAGTCTTTATCAGAATTAACACAAGAAGCACTGGGAGTATTTTTAGCAGTGTGCTTTTGATTAACGGAGCATGTTTTGAATGTTGTTAACAGGGGATTTTGAAGTGCAAGATTCCTTCTTGTAGAAGGTCCCACTCTGAAATCACTTGCATCAGCAGTCTGTAGAAGAACATAATGCAGCAGAAAAAAGGGATGTGTAAGCCAGGTAACTATGCCCATGCCCAGGTAACTATGTCCATGCCCAGGTAACTATGCCCATACCCAGGTAACTGTGCCCATACCCAGGTAACTATGTCCATACCCAAGTAACTATGTCTGTACCCAGGTAACTATGCCCATACCCAGGTAACTATGCCCATACCCAAGTAACTACATCTGTACCCAGGTAACTATGCCCATACCCAGGTAACTATGTCCATACCCAAGTAACTATGCCTGTACCCAGGTAACTATGTCCGTACCCAGATAACTATGTCTGTACCCAAGTAACTATGTCTGCACCCAGGTAACTATGCCCATACCCAGGTAACTATGTCCATACCCAGGTAACTATGTCCATACCCAAGTAACTATGTACCCAGGTAACTATGTCCATACCCAGATAACTATGTCTGTACCCAGGTAACTATGCCCATACCCAGGTACCCATGTCTCAGGCTGTGCCAGGGCAGGTTTAGGCTGGATGTTAAGAAGAAGTTCTATACAGAGAGAGTGATTGCCCATTGGAATTGGCTGCCCGTGGAGGTGGTGGAGTCACCTGCATTGGAGGTGTTCAGGAGGAGACTTGATGGGGTGCTTGGTGCCATGGTTTAGTTGTTTAGGTGGGTTGGATTGGTTGATGGGTTGGACGCGATGATCTTGAAGGTCTCTTCCAACCTGGTGTATTGTATTGTATTGCAACTATGTCCATACCCAAGTAACTATGTCTGTACCCAGGTAACTATGCCCATACCCTTGTAACTATGTCTGTACTCAGGTAACTATGTCTGCACCCAGGTAACCATGCCCATACCCATGTAACTATGTCCATGCCCAGGTAATTAGGTCCATACCCAGGTAACTATGCCCATCAACACATCTCAGAACAGAAACCTTGAGCAAAAGAAGCCCAGATGAAGAGAAAACAGAGGCACAGTAACCGAGCCAGCTTAGTCACTTGTAGAAGGATCTAGTGTGGGGTGCCCCTGCCCATGGCAGGGGATTTGAACTAGATGATCCTTGTGGTCTCTTCCAACCCTGACTGATACTATGATACTATGTGATCTTGAAAGATGCTCAGATACAAATGTACAAATAGGTACTGCTGAAAGCTGCTCTCTACCTACAGAACCCCATCTGCCCATAACCATAACCTCAATTTAACATGAAGGAGCAATGCCTGGTGCTTGTGGTGGCCACAGGGCAGAGGTCTAACTGCAACCTTTCTGAAATAAGGAACATGTCCCCCTCAGAACCAGGGCGGTGCCAACCGGCAGCCTGAGAGGAGCAGAGAATCTATATTCAGGATGAAAAGGGAAATAACCCCTCAGAAAAAGGCTCCAGCATGCTACAATCCCGGGTCTTGGAGAAGCTGAAAGACCTTAATGCCGGCTGGTGCCAATTTCTTAAGCAAGAAAATAGTCATAGCAGAGAGTCCTTCCATGAGCCGTCCTGGGAAGATGAGTTATGACAGAGAAAACACAGGACACGTTTGTTTCCAGCTGTCTCCTGAGTAAAGATGTCTCTCAGGAAAGGTATTAGCCTGTCCAAGAAAATCAGTGGTGCCTGCTAAGCTCACCACAGCTTGACACCTGCAAGAAACGTCACAAAGAAGATAACGGTGAGCATTTGGCAAATAAGGATTTCCTTAAGCCAGCATGTCTGGTGTTTGTAATTCATCGGCTTGGCAGAGTGATCTGGGATGTTTCAATGGTTTTCTCTCAACCCACAGAACAGATTTCATTTCAAGGGAGGCATTTTTTTTCCCCTGATCTATTTTTAACTTTGATGTTACAGTCAGAAAGGGAAACCCCCTAAGATCTATCAGTGGTTAAGATACAACATCCTGAGTCTGAGAGATATAGAAATCTCTTGTATAGGCTCCCCCATCGTTCTGGGAGGGTCATTTCTGTCTGGTTATCTGCACCACACTGCAAGATGTTTCGTAACAGTAGCGCTCAGTAAACTCGCACAATCTCTCGCCCAGTCACCTTTCCATTCGGGAGCTGAGTATTTGTTTTCCTCTCCAGTGCTCTGCCTGGGCAGCAGATTAACCCTGGCCATACAAAACGATGCCTGATAGAGCAATATAAAATAAACAATTTGCAACAAGTCCTGAACTGTGCCCCAACAAGCACAGAAGCACAGAGGAGATGGTGAAGACTTAGGTGAAGAAGGGGGCTCATTTGTCACCAAGTCATTGCATGTAAGCTGCTTGTACACCTGGACTGAAGACATTGGAAGACCATAAAAATGAAGAGGCTGAGGGGAAACAAAGGCAGATGTGTGATTACTCACTTTCACAATGTGTGGGCTCAAAGTGAGGAGACAGTTCTTCACAGGGAGAGCTGTTAGCCAATGGAATGTGCTGCCCAGGGAGGTGGTGGAGTCACTATCCCTAGAGGAGTTCAAGAGGGGATTGGATGTGGCACTTGGTGCCATGGTTTAGTAGTCATGAGGTGTTGGGTGACAGGTTGGACTTGATGATCTTTGAGGTCTTTTCCAACTTTATTGATTCTATGATTCTATGGCATATAACAGGGAAAGAGACAATCCAACAGGTGGGGCCAGGCTACATCACACTCTTTTGGATGTACTTTTACATCACAGTTAGTAGGTGAGTGTGAATGATACAAAGGGCTAGTTGTTTTCTTCTGCTTCCTAGCACAAACCCTCAGATTTACAAGCCAACATGTGCTGAATTGTTCAAGATGTGGAACTGAATTAAAACATTCCAGAAAGAATGGATAGCATCTCATGTGAGACTGGAATTTGCCCTCAGGACTTTGAAACTTTATTCCACAGTGACTGTCACTGCATAAAATTTAGTAGACAGCAAAGGACAAAGTGTTAGGACAAAGTGACACTTGCAAACTGAACACATCCACTGCCAGGTGGGGAAGTGGGTGAATGGACAAAGATGCCAGGATGATGGGTTTGCCTTGTTCTATATTAAGCTGTGCTCAGGAGCTGTGCCAGGATACTGCTGCTTTTTTCTTCCCTATGAAAATTGTCCTTGTCTCCTACTTTGCAATTACAAGGGTAGAAATGTTATCCCATGAAAGCACTAACAGCAAAGGTGGTCAGAGATCTCAAGAATCCTGAGTGAAGGACCAAGGCTATGCCCACTTGTTTGACAGGAGCCTCCAGCCATGTGAAACCAGCAGGTCATCCAACATCATGGTGAATGGTGACAGGTTGGATTTGATGATCTTTGAGGTCTCTTCCAGCCTTGGTGATTCGGTGATTAGGACAAGCACTGCCCAAAAAGGCCAGGCTAACTGGGCCAGGCATTACAGAAAGTGATGTGAAAAGGGCAAGGCAAAGCAGCCCTCCACTGTAGTGCCTGTTGTGTAAGCAGGCAAACCAGAAACAGACTGAAGAAAATGCACAGAGTTAGACCAGAGCTGCCCATGCTCATGGGAGAATGCAGAACACTGACTCACATCTCCAGGGCAAGCGCTGCCCACTTGCTCTGCACTTGTACAATTGTGACAGCAGAGACATTTAAAAGGATTTTTTTTGGCTTGGATTTCCATGACTTTATTCTTGAATGTCTTTTTTTCTTTCCTTCCAAGGTTAGAGAAGTCTGCCCCAAAAATTCACTCTGAGACAAACACCAGCTGCTGTTAGTCTGATGAAACATTTATTGAAGGTACCAAATATCACTAAATTAAAAGACTGATCTTTTGCAGCTCCTTTTCAAATGCGGTACTTTTGCTACCTCACAAGCAAAGCTGACAAAGCCACTTTGGTTTTTTTTTCAGACACAAAAGGACATAGAATCATAGAATCATAGAATCAGTCAGGGTTGGAAGGGACCACAAGGATCATCTACTTCCAACCCCCTGCCATGGGCAGGGACACCCTACACTAGATGAGGCTGGCCAGAGCCTCGTCCAGCCTGGGCTTAAACACCAGATCAGGCTGGCCTCAACCACCTCCCTGGACAACCCATTCCAGGGCTTCACCACTCTCATGGGGAAGAACTTCTTCCTCACATCCAGCCTGAATCTCCCTATTTCCAGCTTTATTCCATTCCCCCTAGTCCTATCACTACCTGAGATCCTGAGAAGTCCCTCCCCAGCCTTCCTGTAGGCCCCCTTCAGATACTGGAAGGCCACAATGAGGTCACCTCGGAGCCTTCTCTTCTCCAGAGTGAACAGCCCCAACTCCTTCAGTCTGTCCTCATAGGAGATGTGCTCCAGCCCTCTGATCATCCTCGTGGCCCTCCTCTGGACACGCTCCAGCATGTCCACATCCCTCCTGTAATAGGGGCTCCAGAACTGGATGCAGTACTCCAGGTGGGGTCTCACCAGAGCTGAGTAGAGGGGAAGAAGCACCTCCCTTGACCTGCTGGTCACACTTCTCCTGATGCAGCCCAGGATTTGATTGGCTTTCCAGGCTGCAAGTGCACATTGAGAGCTCATGTTGAGCTTCTCGTCCACCAGCACCCCCAAATCTCTCTCCTCAGGGCTGCTCTCTAGCCAGTCCCTGCCCAGCCTGGATTTGTGCCTGACATTTTGAAGCAAAACCTACTAAACCAAACCTGGTTGTATTTCATTAAAATAGGCAAGGGCAAGAATTTTCATGTTACAGCTGCTTCTCTCCAAAGAGCATCAAAGCACTTCACAAAGGAAATTCTCCAGCTGAAAGCACTTCCTCATCTGAGCAGTCCTGCTGGACTCTTGGAGGTTTCTGCCTCTCCTCTCATGAGCAAGGTTGGCTTCATCAAGACCTAATGACCAAGCCCTAAGAGACGCTGAATATCCGCAGCCCAAAGTCTCTGCTATATCTCATTATGCCTTTCAACAGCACTGAGACAAAGGGAATGTCTCATTACACAGATGGATAAACTGAGTCATCAAGCTTTTAAAATGACTTGCCCAGATACTTGAAGCATTGGCTAAATCTCACACACCTCATCCAGGCAATTAGTCTCCTTATGGCAAGTGGCTCTGGTTAAATTACTACAAAGAGAAGGACGTGGCACTGAATAAATGACTGAGCGCACACGGCGTATTGTGACTGAACTGGAGATTAGATCTACTTAAACTCACTTTAAAATGAGCTGCTTCAGATAGTAGCAGCAGATCAGCTGGTTTAATCTGCCGGGCTTGAGCTGTGACAGCCAGCTGAAACATCTGGATCAGCTGGTGGACATAGGGATGCCTCCCTACCCGCCCTCCTCTAACCACCAAACACTCTGCTGCCCGCTACAAATTAGTTTATAACTCAGGAAGAGTTCCCACATCAGATGCACCCTGATAGCACAGGGAGGGTAGGAGCAGCCCTAACCTGGAAAGACCTGTTTGCCAGTCCAAGATTGTCTAGAGATCTGCAGCAGAGCAGGGCCCCTCCCCAAACATCACAGCCCTTTGCCAGCCACAGGGCAGAGGCAGACATGGCTTTGAGGCAGCAGGCAGAGACATCTCATCCATGCCCTGCTCAGGATGGCCACCTACAACCTTCTGTCCCCCTTCCAGTCCTTCTAGCCACGTAGCTCATCCCCACATCTTGGCAGCCCTCTGGAAAATCCAAAGTATGTGGTGAATGCCTGCGTAAATCTGGTTAATTTAATTACTTCTGGGAGATTGCTATCTCTGGCTGCTGAGCCACATTAGTCAGCCTGATGTCAGCCCCTCCTGAGGCACACGCAGGTTTGGGCAGGAGGGCTGGCACAGGCGGTGCAGCCAGCTGGGTCAGCGGGGCAGGAGGGGTGGATGCATGGTGAGGCACACAGCTTCTGTTTTCTGTCAAAGTGCAGGAACCAGGTTGGAAAGTCTGATTTCAAGGCACAGACCTGGATTTCTTTGTTTCATTTAGTGCTCTGGGTTTGGGGCAGTGGAAGCATGGTGCTGTCCTCTGTCAGCACAGTTTGCAGAATGGTTTCATTGCCATGAGGCCCTGCCCCCCATCACTTGCAAAAGCTCTTGTCTGATGCCAGCACATCAGAGAAGCTCAAACAGCAAATTAATTTGGGCCGCAGGAAACTTTGGGCAAGAGTCCAGACTGAGCTGGCTCTTTGTTTGACCCATCCCCACTGCAGGTCATCAAATGACACATGTATCTATGATACTCCCTGGAAACTAGTTTTGCCTTCTCCTCTTTTGGGTGCTGTATCCTCTCAGGAGCCAGCATTAGGAACTCTTCTGCCTCCCAGTACTTGGGCAGGAAATACAGTGAGGCAAGGGACACCTCTGCCATCTGAAGCATCACAGAAACCTCTGCAGTGCCTGGTAGATAACACCCTGTTTTCCATCTGCTCCTGTAATATCACTTCTCTCTCCATATAACCTCCTCACTCCCTGTGCTGAGGAACTGAAGTCTCACTGTTTTCAAGAGGAGTCAGGTACCTGAGGATATCTGCAGCTCTGAAAGCACGTCTTTGAGCTCCAGGGGCTAGTGAATAAAGTCCAAGAATTTCCCATAGAATCTTAAACCCAAATAGTATTTCATTCAAATCAGTTAATTTGCTCCATGTAATCCAAGTTCTGGAGCAGCCCTTATACATGAAAGTGCTATTCTCAACAGAAGCATTTTCTTCAAATTTCTTTCCATGTCCAAAGATTTTCTGGCACCCAGATAAAGGTTAAATCTAGCCTGAAAGCATATGCCTTTCCTCCTTGAGTTTGATTAACTATGGCTGAAACGATACTGTGAACTGGGAGCTCAGATAACTGGAGTGGTATCAGACAGACGGACAGACGAGGGGGTGGGGGTGGGGGGAAGAAATGAGTCTTTTTAAGTTTTGAAAGCAGTTCTGAATGAGGTCTAAATTGCACCAAATAATGTGCTTAAATAAACTGCTAGCAAAGGAAACAGCTGTCGGAATATTATACTTGTGTGGATCCAAGTATATACCCTACAGTTACGGAACAGAAAACTGCCGAATGAAGATTTAAAGTGACAAGATCTGTGTGTGGTGGCAACAGCAGGTAAAGCACAAGAGTCATTTAAGCTCCTTTAAATTTAACTGGCCCATGCACTGAGTATTGCATTCTTTTCAGTGTCTGCCCCACGAGTTTTCAAGGCTTTCTTACCACAGCAGCGTTCAGATCACTGGTAATGGTTTAAAGCAATGCTTAGAAACAGTGGTTCCTGCTCTGATAAAGCTCATCTTGGATTTGTTCTCAAAATAAGAATTGTTCAAAGCATCACCCAAAAGATACAAGGCATAAACCCAAATTTACTATTTCCTAAATCCCTGTCCCTATTCCTTCAAGACTAAGGAGCTATATTGACTATCAGTCACTGGGAGAGAGGGACCCACAACCTGTGCACAACTCTTCTGCACATATTCTTGTACCAGTGGCCTGACAGAACAGCCTTCTAAGTATCTGGCAACTTCAAGTTGGCAGCAATTGCCTCCTAACATTTCACACTGTGATGTGTGTACAGGTATACAGGTTAAAGATCTCTCATGCTCTTCCTGATGGGTAACAATGAGCAGGTGTATCACTGCTGTTTATTTTTGCATATCATCTCTGCTGACGTGAGAGCATTTTGCAAGCAAGAGTGTGGCACAAGTCACTTGCAAGACCGCTTTTTATCCTCATACCTTGGGAGGCTGAAATGTGATGTGCAGCTGAACACTCTCTGCACTAGAATAGAATTAGAATAGAATAGAATAGAATAGAATAGAATAGAATAGAATAGAATAGAATAGAATAGAATAGAATAGAATAGAATAGAATTAACCAGGTTGGAAAAGACCTTCGAGATCATCAAGTCCAACCTATCATCCAACCATCTAATCAACTAAACCAAGGCACCAAGCAACCCATCCAGTCTCTTCCTAAACACCTCCACTGCTGGTAACTCCACCACCTCCCTGGGCAGCCCATTCCAATGGCCAGTCACTCTATGAAGAATTTCTTCTTACCATCCAGTCTAAACTCCCCTGATGCAGCTTGAGACTGTGTCCTCTTGTTCTGGTGCTGGTTGCCTGGGAGAAGAGACCAACACCTACCTGGCTACAACCTCCCTTCAGGTAGTTGTAGACAGCAATATGTCTCCCCTGAGCCTCCTCTTCTCCAGGCTAAGCAACCCCATCTCCCTCAGCCTCTCCTCATAGGGCTTGTGCTACTTTCCAACACAGGCAGGAATAAAGTTTGAGGATGCAACAACCTTGGCAAGTCATAGAATCAGAGAATCTTAGAATCTTTTAGTTTGGAAAAGACTTTTAAGATCAGTTGTGAGCATCTAACCCAAGAACCTGTGTTTGCAGTAGGATGAGTTAGGAGTCCCTGTGTATTCTGTGGGGTTCACAGCATACCTCAGCAAAGCGCTCAAAGTCAGGAAGCCCAGATCTACATCTGAGTCCCCAGTTTAACCACTGTAGCCTCCCACTGCCTTCTCTTTCACAAAACTGAGAAAACAGTGTTAATGCTACACGAGTTAATTCCAAGTGAGCTCACCAAAGAAATGCAAATAGAGCAGCCTGAACCATTTCGACGAGTTTAAGTGTGTTCTTAAACATTTGGCGGAGTTGGGGCCCGTGGCTCTTTAGGTAGATACAGGCAAGTCTGTGAGTGTTTGCACAGGGGTTGGCCTAGGAGGGTGAAAAGAAAAAGGTTCAGGTTTTTAATAAGCTAAGAACTTGAGGCAGCCTGCCCAGCCAGGCTGTGAGATGAAATGTTCAAACTGATCCATCCCCACGGTATCATGGTGGTTGTATTTTTGGAAACATTGCTTTTTCACATTTCTATTTTCTCATGGCTCTGCCTCTGGACCTCATTAATCTCCTTAGTATTTGCAAGTGAACAATTGCCCTAATTCCATCTGGCTGGAGTACAAAAAAAAAAAAAAAAAAAAAAAAAAAGAAAAAAAAAAAGAGGTGTTTCTTTTTAAAAAGAAGGTTGCTCTTTTCACTCTTCTTCCCTTTCCCTCCTTATTCTGGAAATTCCTGGCAATTTAACACTTAGCTACTTCTTAACGATATTTCCAGAGTTAAGCTGGTTGGTACAACTTGTGAAATGGGATGATTAATAGCTGGGCATATGGGAGTGCTCTGCAGCCAGGCTGCTGCTATTGCATTGACCTTGTTTCATGGAGGATGATCATTTTAACACCATACAACTACAATTAGAACCCAAAGATGAGGAGTTAGACTTTGCTCCTCCCTGCCCTGAGCCCTTCCCTTCTGTGTTTGACAGACTGGCACATTCTGCTTAACGATGAATGTGCCTAAAGCTTCCCTCTCAGGAGCCAAAACTTGGACTAGGGACTGCTAACATCTAGAGCTCAACTTTGTCAAGGGACTTTTAAAATGCGCATCTATTATTTGGCTCAGAACAGCCATCCTCAGTGATATCTCTCATCTCTGCAGAATGCCACACTGTTGAAGTCCTACTCATTGTGGTACCTCAGCACCAGAGACTTCAGAGCAGCATCTGGCCCCATGCTGCAGCTGAGAGCTTGTGTCTTTACCCTTCTGCTACAGCCAAAAAACTTATTTGTGGTACCAGTTGTACTTGAATCCAACTTACTGTCTCAAGACTATTTTCAGTTATAGATTGTGAAGTAAAATGTAGAATTTGAGTGAAAAGGTGATGGCAACAGCAGCTGAAACATGAGCACACACACACAGGAGAAATTCAGCTTGCAGGTACAGTAGCCTACATGTCGTCCAGCTCCACAGACTTCTGAAATGAATCCTGATTTACAGGCAGGTAATTAAGAGCAGATCTGCTGAGTGAGAAGGCAGCATTCCTGAAACTGCCTTTGCCAGCTGGATCAGACGTCAGAGCACGGCGCTGGCACCAGGGCGCCGCCAGCCCTGCCAGCTCCACTCAAACAGTGTCAGTCCCTGGAGCAGCTCTGCTTCAGTTTGGGGTCCTCTCAGCTTGAGAACCCTTCTTCCACCAGCTCTGAGCTTGCAGAAGGGATTTTTGGGTTTGTTTGATCCCCCCCCCCATAATAATTTGTTTAGGTGAAGGTTTGCAGGCATTATAAATGCAAGGCATGGCTTTGCTGAAGGGCTGACATACGGGATGCCTTCCTAATTCCTTCAAGCCTACATTAATCCTTATTAATACCATTAGCATAATGCATGAGCTGGAGAGAGAGCATTGGAAAGAATACGATTTGGATTGTCACACAACTACCTGTTCCACATTCCTATAAATCAAGCAGGAATGGACTTCCATGGCCAAAATGTTCTCAAGTGAGCATGACTGCCCTATAGCCCACATGGGCCTAGGGCAGTTTTAAATAAGCTGAGTCAGTGGCTGCTTTTCTGATAGCTCCAGTAGAGAAGCTAACTACTCCCCTTAGTCCTACTTTGCAGCAATTAAACTTGACCTCGAGTCAACTACCCAGTCTCAGTTTTCCTCCCTCTGCAATGCCTTAATGCCCACCCATCCCATGCTGTTCCCTGTCCTGGTGATATCCCTGAGCAACAGCTCTATGCAGACCGGTCGGTTTTATGGGCAGAGCCTGCGTGTTTGGTAGACCTTGCAGTCTTCCTTCATGAAGACTGAAAGGTGGGGAAAGTAACTGGGAGAGGGGATATTGCAGAGGTTTTCATGTTCAGGTCCCAGTTTAGGTCTCCACAGGTTGTAAACTGTTTCAGCCTGCATTTCCCCGCCAGCAAACCCTTGCAGCACGTGCACAGTTTTTATTTAGCTGATTAACATTGCTGACTGTTGGACTTAAAGAGTTGCAATTCCATGCTGGGGATCCAGCCAGAAGCTTTATTAAAAGAACTGCTCCATATTTGTGAGCTGAAGAGTGTGAGAGGCAGAAAGAGGCTTGCTTTAGATGATAATGTACAGTGTCAGAGACTGCACCTAATATTTGAGGGAAAAATGCATCTATCACGCGTAGATAATCTTTGCATCCCCTAGCAATTCGCAAGCCAGTCATACACAGCTCACCAAATTTTTGGGGGGTCTGTATGTTTATGATTTCTACTGATTTGGGTTGTGCCAGGTCCAGGGAGCCAGAAACTGCATTTCCAAGAATATATCAGTTACTGAGAGTTTTGTGCAGTTCATCATCTTCTTTTACTTGATGAAAATGGTAATCACCTTTTGTATCACACACGCTCAAGCTCACATTGATATGAATTTGGAGAATACTATAGTAAATGATTTATTCCAGCTTTATCCATTTCCTAACAATGTAATGAATTATTGATGGGTACTAGGGGGAAAAAAAAATAAGGAAAAAAGAAGCAGAATAGTATTTCAACAGAGGCAGTTATTCAAAAGAGTGAAGCGGAAGGAAAGTGTTTTCCATGCCATCAGAGTCTGAGCTTTGAAATATTTTCCTATCCAAAACTAGGATGACAATATAAAAACAACTCTCTTCAAGCACTTATACAAACAGAAGTGTCCCCTAATGCAGGGTCTGGCAAATGAACAAGTGAAATCTTCTACTCAAATCAAAGGGCAATTTTGTCAAATGCAAAGAATCGCTTTGGAACAAGCGCTAGACTCTCCTCATTTAAAAGATAAGAGAGAAGGGAGGTTTTGGCAATTAAAGCCAATCCTTGTGAAACACCTACAAATAAAAAATGTAAACTGAGACTCACCCTTTCACTCTGACAAATTTGATTCCAATGAATCAATTTCCCCTGTGGAAGATATATAACTGAACAGATCTCTGCTGTGCCTGGTACGATGAGCCTTCGCTCCTGACTCCACTTCCAAAGGCCACTCTATTAAAAGGTGGGAAAGGAGCCAACAAGCCAAACTGCACCGCTTCTTGGGGAAGGAAAAACAAGAAACAAAGCTGATTGTTAAAGTCTCTGATGGTACTAACACATAGCAGAACACGGGGGTAAGGGTGGGGCCAGACCTTCCTTGCAACAATTTGGTAAAAGCTAAGAAAAGCAGGCAAGGCTGCATTAGCCCTTTCTGGTCACACTGGCATGCTTGATGTATCAGAAAGCGAGCTGTTAGCAGCCATTGGGGGACTAAATGAGCAAGGCTGAAGCATGAGAGATGAACAGACTGCAAAGAAAATGAAGAAGTAATGCAAACTGTGAAAATCTGAGGTCCAATCTTAAGCCCAGTCCTGCTCAGCAGAGCTTTGTGCACATTCTGGTTTAGAGCCACACCACCTTTGAAATGAAAGACTTGCTGAAGCCCCTCTCTAAGAAGTGAACGGGATTTGATCCATAACTTCGATTGTTGTTCTGCTGAATCTACAAGACTGATGTAGGTAGTGAGGGAAGATCAATTTCTGGGGAAAAAAAAGAGGTCATATTCTGCGTACCTTTGGATCCAGTCATTTGCTCTGGCTTTAGAATAGCATAGAATAGCATAGCATAGCATAGCATAGCATAGCATAGCATAGCATAGCATAGAATAGAATAGAATAGAATAGAATAGAATAGAATAGAATAGAATAGAATTAACCAGGTTGGGAAAGACCTCCAAGATCAATGAATCCTATCACCCAACACCATCTAATCAACTAAACCATGGCACCAAGCACCCCATCCAGTCTCTTCCTAAACACCTCCAGTGATGGGGACTCCACCACCTCCCTGGGCAGCACATTCCAATGACCAAGCTCTCTTCCTATAAAGAACTTCTTCCTAACATCCAACCTAAACCTCCCCTGGTGCAGCTTGAGACTGTGTCCTATTGTTCTGGAGCTGGTTGCCTGGGAGAAGATACCAACCCCCTCCTGGCTGCAACCTCCCTTCAGGTAGTTGTAGACTGCAATAAGGTCTCCCTGAGCCTCCTCTTCTCCAGGCTAAGCAATCCCAGCTCCCTCAGCCTCTCCTCACAGGGCTGTGCTCCAAACCCCTCTCCAGCTTTGTTGCCCTTCTCTGGACACCTTCCAGCAAGTCAACATCTTTCCTAAACTGTGGGGCCCAGAACTGGACACAGTCCTCAAGGTGTGGCCTAAACAGTGCTGAGCACAGGGCAGAATGACCTCCCTGCTCCTGCTGGCCACACTATTCCTGATGCAAGCCAGGATGCCATTGGCCTTCTTTGCCACCTGGGCACACTGCAGGCTCATGTTCAGGCGACTGTCGATCAGCACCCCCAGGTCCCTTTCTGCCTGGCCTCTCTCCAGCCACTCTGCCCCCAGCCTGCAGCACTGCATGGGGTTGTTGTGGCCAATGTGTAGAACCTGGCACTTGGATGTGTTTAGGATCACACTGCTGCAGCCAACTGCTCCCCCAGCTCCCAAATTAAAAGAAACTTTCACCGAGGATGACTCAACAGAAAAAAAAAACACAAAAAACCAAACAACTCCAGAGAGGAGGACTCTAAAAGTATGTTCAATTATCTACAACACAATGACAGCATTTGATTCAATTTGACCATCATGGGTTTATTATCTCTCTCTGTCAGTGGGATGTGTACTGTGAACAACAATCTCCACAGGGCTTTTAGGGTTGTTTTTTTTTTTTTTTTTTTGACAAAGTAGGAAATTCACAATGGAAAAGAAGAAAGGTAATGAAATCCTGAAGATGTCTTCTTCCTTTCTTTTAGAGGACTGGTAATGAGAAGGAAGCTAGTCACACTCAGAGCTGCCAGGCTATCAGATGGAATGAGATTAGAAAGCAAAAAGGGGAAAAAAAATAATGGCATGCTAAATATGTTGTTGAAATGCACTGGGACTAGCTTCACGTTAAGAGGCAAACAGCTTAAAATCATGTAAAACGGAGGTCAGGCATGAGAAGGAATGTGTCTGTAGAGAATTGTGTGCATGCTGAAAGCTGCCCACAAATTCTAAACACACACACAGACACTGAGGACTGCACAATGATCTGGTCAAACAAGGTTTTCAGAGAAGGAATTATCTGCTTCCGCAGCTATTTCGGGGTATACTTCATCACTGCATACTTCTTCACTTATCACAATCTTGCATTCAGTGACTCAAACAAATATGAGGATGTGGGTCACTGTAAGTTTTTTGTTGCAAAAGAAGAGTGAGAGCATGATAAGAACAGCCTTGATTTGCTCTGTTAAAAAATGCTGAATGCTTTTATCAGTTTTAGTTCTAGTGACCAGTTTCCTCTTAGCTGCGTTCTCTGGGGGTAAGGTTTACACACTCGTGCTCTGGGCACGTGCACAAGCACATTAAACTTTTGAAAGAGTTGGCTAGTTTTAACTGCATTTGGCAGAGGAATGATTCTCAAAGCTATGAAGGCCCTGAAAGTTTTCAGAGGAAAGGGAAAGGCTGCAGTGTGCACTGATACCTCAGTGCAGAATCTGCGTGGGACCTCAACTTGAAGGCACAAGCGTATAAAATAAAATCAGTTCCCCGCAGTTCATGAAATTACTTGCTTGAACACTACAGAAGGCTATAAAAACAAAATCCCCCCCCCAAAAAAAAGAAACAACAAAAAAACCCCCATCACACTTAAACCACCAAAGTTTGAAGCCTCCCATTTAAACTAAGTAGCCGTTGAAATTCAAAGCCCTCTAACGCAGCAGCTGAACACTAGGACTCCAGAAGTGGTTACTTGTAAGGTGGCATCGCAGCACTACCATCTGACTTGGAGAGCCTTGAAAATTAGGCTCTGAATTTCCAACCCATGGAAGCATAAATGCCCCAAAAACCTCCCACTGCAACCCCTTTAATTTCTGAATGATGGAGGATCTCACTGCGCTTGGTAGAGAAGAATCACATAAAGCTAAATGGAGAGTCGGGGAAGAGCAACTGAAGGAGAGGCCTGGGGTAGAGCAATCCCAATTGCATTATTGTGATTGGGTGTTGGATGAGGAGACAAAGTCCAAACAGGACAGACAAATTTTAGGTTTTAACTTCTAACCAGCTGGAGAGAGAGAGCCTCAGCAGTGTTGTTCTAGGAGAAATTTCTGTCACCACAGAAACAGAGAATCATAGAATCAATAAGGTTGGAAAAGACCTCAAGGATCATCAAGTCCAACCTGTCACCCAACACCTCATGACTAACTAATACATGGCACCAAGACTAACTAATACATGGCACCAAGTGTCACATCCAATCCCCTCTTGAACCCCTCCAGGGATGGAGACTCCACCACCTCCCTGGGCAGCACATTCCAATGGCTAACAACTCTCTCTGGGAAGAACTTTCTCTTCACCTCCAGCCTAAACTTTTCCTTGTGCAGCTTGAGACTGTGTCCTCTTGTTCTGGTGCTGATTGCCTGGGAGAAGAGACCAACCCCCTCCTGCCTACAACCTCCTTTCAGGTAGTTGAAGAGAGCAATAAGATCTCCTCTGAGCCTCCTCTTCTCCAGGCTAAGCAACCCCAGCTCCCTCAGCCTCTCCTCACAGAGCTGTGCTCCAAACCCCTCCTCAGCTTTGTTGCCCTTCTCTGGACACCTTCCAGCAACTCAACAGAAGCAGCACTGCAAGGCAGCAGTCCCAGGAAAATGTCATTTTGAAATCACAGCCCCTGAAAACTTGTCTTCTAGGAACAGGGAAACAGAAACCAGTTGGTGAGAAGCAGGAATGGCATTTTATTTTCTAAGCTATGGGCAGGAACTCTGATGCAAAAAAAAATAATTGTTTTGCATGAATTTGATCTTTGTGTCACTAAAGTCCAAAGGCCGAGGTGCCAATAGATGATTCCAGGGAATATTCTGATAGCCTCTTATCTGAGGGAAGAAAAAAAAAAAAAAATCTGTAAGGCATTTCCATGAGAAGATCCAGAGTGGCATTATCCAAACAAATACAGAAATCCCAGTGAAATCTGTATCCATCTTCAGTACTTTTTACTTCCTAGGCAGGTTAATAAGGTAGGGAGCTAAGTAATTATTTTTAATGGGAGGCCTTTCAGAAGAGAAGGTCCTATGCAACCTGCAGTCTCCCCAGGTCAGAAATCCACTTTCCTGAATACGAAGAGTTAATGATTGAGCCTCTACAGAATGTCATAAAGCATCCTGGCCAGCTGGAGTGCTTACCATGTGGTCTATAGGCTCAGACAAACCTGTTCTCTTCAAATTGTATTTACATGGATTTTCTTTCTGGTTTTCCATTTGTTACTGTGTGTTAAATAAATCTGACTTTATTCAAGATAATTTGGATTTATTGATTATTACTGGGGACAATTACTCTGAGTGAAGTCCCAGGGGAAGAAAATGAACCTCTGTTGAGGGGCATGGTGGCTAAGGAACTGTCACACATGGTTAAAGGCACAGGAGCTCTCTCGGAGAGAAATAATAAGGGTATTCTGCCTGTGCTCCCTGTGCAGATCATCTAACTGGTGACTAAAATGTGCACAATGTACTCAGCAACTTCTAAGGGATCTTTAATTTCTCTGTCACTATATTACAGACCATTGGGTCACCCATTTATCGGTCCTGCTTGCATTCAAATCTGTCACTGAGACTCAGCCACCAGATCCCTAGGTGCTAAATGCCAAAACATTGAAGTAGCTTTAGGTGAGGCCTTGAAGGCCTGTAGATGTCTAATATGATGAGAAAAATACTAGCTCCTAAGCCCTTTTGAATCTCTGTATGACAGGCTGCCTCTCATATAGAGAAATTAAATAGGGTTAAAGACAATATCCTACTATTATTTGAAGTTCCACTTCTTTAAAAGGCAGTGACAAAAATCCCTTTGACACAGAGAAAGAGTAACCTTGTCACAAAAACAAAGAGCAAAGTGGCACAGACCCGGTCCTCTAGAGTCTCAGTTCTTGTGGAATGTAAAAGTTCATTCAGCTGCTGTTTGCGGCCGTTTGCATTCTGATTCTTACAGCTGCAGACGTGGTTTGTCCCAGACACGTCATTCCTGCACTGTGTTTGCCTCAGATTTGCACAGACAATGCCCCTGAGAGCAGAGAGGAGCATGTGGAGATCCCAGCCATGTCCCTGGGTAGGACAAATGCAACATCTCAGTGATGCTACTCAGACTCCAAGCGAATGTGATGTGCCATCACATCTCCAGGAGGACTCCCAGGAGCAAGCTGGATGGTGCCAATTTGGTGTTGCTACACACTTAAGGATTTTATCCTTTTTCAGTTGGAGGAAAAAAAAATAGACGGAATTAAAAAGTATTCTGAAAGAGCCAATGTCCCCTTTCCAAAGCTGAATGGGTAGAAATAGATGCTGCTATTTAGAAAACTAAGATGGGAATAACAGGAGGTTTGTATTAATCCTTGATCAGCCCATTATAAAAGTCTCACTTGCTTAAGTCCTGCAAGCAAACAGCAGGGATCTAAAAAGGCTTCAGATAAAACCTCTGCATGTGTTGGCATGTCTTGGCACTGGTGTTGCTGCATGGAGAGGGATAAGAGTACATGGGGGCTGGGGTGTAGACAAGGATTATTTCACCTTTTTTCTCTCTCTCTAGGGTTGAATATTTGGGCATGTTCCTGCTCACTTGCCTCTAGCAGAGTCAGTGGACAAGGAGAGACGTCATGAAGATTTACAGCTGTTTGTAAGGGGAAAAAAAATTAGGGCAAAGGCAGAGAAGACCTCCCAGGTCACACACTCCTGGGGACTATTTCCCCCACACCCCTTTGTTTTGATTCTTTACTTAAGAGTTCATCAACATTTAAACACACAGGCAGCCCTTTCTCATAAGACAAGAGTGGCCACGGAGAAAAAGAGGGAAACACCCCACTTTTATTTTAGATGTTATCTCCAAGTGGTGTGAAAGATTTACACTGGGTCACTAGCTGGGTAGTCAAAGTGCTTCACTTACTCTATGCTCAAAACCATGCAGAGTCCAGCACAGCTTCAACACACCCCTGCCTCCCAGGATAAGGACATACAGGGATTGAGACTCCTAGAAATATAAATGCAATATTAGGTATGATTTTTGTGATTTGTTCAGTTTCTCACATGAATTTTGGTAACCACTAAACTCACACACAACTTGCTTAGAACACCAGGAAAGCTCACTGAAGAAATAGCTGACCTTTATGAAACACTTACCTATCTACTTCTGTTTACTTTATTACTTGTCACTAACCATCCATTTATCTTAGTTTCTTATATCGTATTCACAGTGGTAGCATGAAAATGCTTCCAAGTACTTATCCTTAGCATTAATATATGTCTTTTGCCATGGAAATCATAGAATCACAGAATGAGAAGGGTTAGAAGAGACCTCTTAAGATCATCTAGTCCAAATCCCCTACCAGAGAAGGTTTGCTTAGAGCAGGTTGCCCAGGATGGCATCTATGCAGATTTTGAATGACTCCAGAGATGAACTCCACCCCCTCTCTGGGCAGCCTGCTCCAAGGCTCTACAGCCCTCAGAGTAAAGAAGTTTCTCCTCATGTTTAGATGAAACTTCCTGTGCTCAAGTTTGTCTCCATTACCTTTTGTCCTGTCATTGGGCACTGCTGAAAAAAGGCTGGTCCCGTCCTCCCGACACCCAGCCTCTAAGGATTTACAAGCATCGACAAGATGCCCCCTCGGTCTTCTCCAAGCTGAAAGTCCCAAGTCCCTCAGCCTTTCTCCCCAAGAGAGGTGTTCTAGTCCCCTAATCATCTTTGCATCAAGGACTTTTTTTGTCTCTGCATAAGATGAGGGACTTGAAGGTATAATTTGAGTATCCACCCATCCATCCAGCATGACCAGACTGTGTAGGTAAGCAGCCCAAGTTCACACACACACTGATGTGAATACATTGCTGCTTCTTCATTTACACCTAGGTGCAAATCTTCACTTGGCAACACAGATTGACAAAGCAGATGCACTCCAGAAGGCAGGGGGTTGGAACTAGATGATCCTTGGGGTCCCTTCCAGCCCTGACAACTCTGTGATTCTGTGACTGCTATGTCTAATTTCAGTTGAAAGCAAAATTACTCATAACCAGCCCTTTTCTGTATAATGCCACAGAAAATGAAAACTTGAAAGAACAGGTAGATATCTTTGAATTTCCTCATGTAAGCAAGCCACTTAAGATGCATGTAACAAAGCTGGGAAGAGAAAAGACTCTAAACCCTGACTTTCACCCTACAGCTGCCTAATCCTTTTGTGTTTTCCTACAGTAAAATAACTGAGGTAGACAGGTAGATCCATCTATTTTAAGAGAGAGATATTTTCCTGGTGTTATTGTTCCTTCCCAGTTTGATCTTAGGAAACAAAACTACAGTTATCATTCCCTGTTCAGCATTCAGAAGGAGGTGTTTGACTTGCCTGGGAAAAGGGCAAATTTAGGGTGAGAATGGGGGGAAAGTGAATCACAAACACAGGCAGAGGCTCTGTTTTGGAAAGTTTGTCTTGGTTGTCCTGGGTTTCAGACAGAAGCCCAGCAGACAGAGAGATCCTGCAGAGATTGCAAAAGATGGTGGAAGTACTCATATGTTGCAAAACCCAGGACAAGGAGGAGACACATGCATGGCACCGTAAGCTCTGTCCCTGAACAGCAAAATCAATTTTAAGCAATAAGCCAAAACAGTAAATTTTCAGCATTTCTACTTTGTGTTTCCCTCAGGCAAGGCAAACAATCTTCACTATACAGAAAAGTAAATAGAGGCAGTCTCAAGACTTTGTTAAGAAGCAGCAAAAAAGCGTGTTGTGTAAGGTCTAGGGCTGGGATACTGGACTTTTGGGACCAGGGAGAAGGCAGGGTTCAGGAGGATGGCAAACAGCAATGCCTTCATCTAAGCAGGGCTCTCCTCATTCTGGGATGTTGGCAAAGTGTGTTTCTCCTTCATAAAATGAGGCTGAAGTCTAGCATAGGGCGCCATCAACTATACCCCAAAAGAGAGCAGATAAAGTGCAAGAAAGACATGGATCTGTTGGAGTGGGTCTGGAGGTGGCCATGAAGGTGATCCAGGGACTGGAAGTCCTCTTCTATGAGGACAGGCTGAGAGAACGGAGGTTGTTCAGCCTGGAGAAGAGATGGCTCCAGGTAGACCTTACTGAGGCTTTCCAATATTTACAATGGACCTGGAAGAAAGATGGGGACAGACTTTTTAGCAGGGTCTGCTGTGACAGGACAAGGGGTGATGGTTTTAATGCTTGTTCAGATCCAAAAGAGATCCAAGCCTCATCCCTGGCATTTTATTTCAAGTGTCTTTTCTGCAACTCCTTCCTCTGTAGGTTAATGAAGACTTAAGCACTCCGACTCAGCAGCACTGATGTAAAACGGCTGCTTATTGCCTGTTCCATCTCACTGACTTTTATTGTGATACTTAAACCAAAATGGTGAACTATTACACTTCATAGCCTGCAAATAAAAGCAGAATGTTAAAAAGCAGAGGCTATAACCTCTGATCCAGGCAAAACTGCTCTAAACTTCGCAGGCTCATAATCTTGAGGCGACTTCACATGGCCCCAAAGGGGCAAGGGATGGCATGGATTATCATCCACAGCATACAAGGGACTTTAATTGTAATGCTGCAATTTTTATTCTGCCCATGCTCAAAGACAATGGGAGAAAGCTTGTGGAACAGCTCAGCTCCATTCATTTCAATCAAAGCCAGTCCAGTTTACATCAGCAGGAATTTAGCCCATTAGTTAGAAAACCTGAATAATCTGCAGCAAGTAGTAGACATGGGTTCTTTTCTTTGGACCCCATAGAGAAGACACTGAGGTGATGACAGCCAATTTTTCCAGTTTCTAAAGACCCACCTGTTCTGCAAATCATTACAACTACAAACACTGCATTTCCAATTCTGCACTTCACCAGAGCCACTTGGGCAGTGCAATATCCATTTTTAGAGCCAAGAGGTCCTGAGGTCAGGTCCACAGTGACTTGGGCAAGGAAATCAAATAGGAGAAGGGAGAGAGTTGGCTCTTAAGCACATTTTCAGCTTCCTGATCTTGGGGAAAGCCAGAGGCCAGCTGAAACTGTGGCTCAGCTTAGGGGAGGAAAGGGACTGCTTTTTGCTTCAGCCTCACCCCTTATGCACATGCAAGCATGTTCTGTTAATTTTGAAATAACATTGTTTTTAAGGACCTACCTTAGAAATACCCAAGTTCTCAAAGATGGATTTAAGTCCCATATTCCAACACACTTTCCAGCCAGGCAGTGGAAAAGCACTATTTAATCAGCCACAGTCTGGCTGGACACCTTAATAATGCCAGTTTACCAAGGGCTTATGCTATTCTTACCTAGAAAATCAGGGGGTGTAAAAGGAGGGACCCAGGAATGGCCATGAAATAGAACTAAGAAAACTTTGAATAAGGACAGTAAAGTTGACATGATTAAGAATGTCTTGTTTTATTCACAGTGAAAAGTCAAAATGCTTGCTTTGCAAGGATAAACTAGCTTGAGGGATTTCTGATTTGGCCTAAAGCAGGGAAAATTGATACTCTCACGAAAGAAACTTGTTTGTGTGGAACCTGTACACATTTTGGAGCTTGGCTTTCTGCTGCTGGTTTCTTCACTGGTAAATCTGAGCAGGTTACTGCTAATATATTTTGGGGAAAGAAAAAAGAGTCAAAACTCCTGTGAAGAACTGCAAAATTAGATCATAGAATCATAGAATCAACGAATCAATAAGGTTGGAAAAGACCTCAAAGATCATCAAGTCCAACCTGTCACCCAAGACTTCATGCCTGCTAGATCATGGCACCAAGTGCCATGTCCAGTCCCCTCTTGAACACCTCCAGGGACAGGGACTCCATCACCTTCCTGGGCAGCCCAATCCAATGGCTAACAACTCTCTCAGTGAAGAACTTTCTCCTCACATTGAGCCCAAACTTCCCTTGGCACAGCTTGATACTGTGTCCTCTTGTTCTGGTGCTGGCTGCCTGGAAGAAGAGACCAGCCCCCTCCTGGCTACAACCACCCTTCAGGGAGTTGTAGACAGCAATAATGTCTCCCCTGAGCCTCCTCTTCTCCAGGCTAAACTACCCTGTTCCCTTAAAAAATATCCACTAAATCAAGGAGGTTTTCTGGGCTGGAGCAAAGCAGGAGGATGCTGGAGTAACAACTGAGAAGATTGCCTCCCATAGAGAACAGCTTTGGAGGTAATCTTGACTTAATGGGACACTGGGAACTTATCCAGCACGAAGTGAAATAACACAGATAAGATTTTCTAAGTGACTCACTGCTTGGAGAGTCTTTTGGGGTACACAAGTCAAGACACCTAAATCTGTTAAAGAACTAGGAGGGACCTGACTTCAAAAGAAAAACAGATTGACAGATAACAGATTTACAGATCAGGTTCTTTAAAAGCTGCCTCAAGCTAGAGGATAAAATTAATGTGAAACAAAATAAGTACTACCAAGGCAACCCACAGCCTATATTTGCTATTGAAAAAAATCTTCTTTAAGATGAGAAGAATTCAAAGCAATTCACTCCTGCACACAGCAGAGCTGAGGAAGTTCTCGCTAGAGGAAGCTGATGGTGCAAAACGGCTTGAAAGTGCTGAAAAGGGGGTTGGGAAACATCTTGGATCAAAAGTAGCCCTTGGGGTTTCTTAGCAATACATGTGCACCAATTCAAGTAAACATTTTTGGAAAGTATGTAAGTAAATCAATAAACAAAAATAACTCAAACTAACAAACCTCTCTGTTGTGGGTAAAGATAGTATTTATGGCTCAAAAAGCACCTGAGCCACCAGATCCTGGGAGGCTGCTTTGGGGGAAGTATCTTTGTGTGTCTGGTCATTTCTCCCATGCTTCCTTGGGCTCTGCTATCTGGCCACTTTAAAAGACAGGACATGAGGATAAGCAGAACTTGGCCCAAATCAGTGAAGAAGTTTTCCTGTTATCTTCTTATGCCTCAATATCTCTGTGAGGGTGACAATTTCTGGAGCCCCTGGTAACTGTGAAGGTGACACTGGTCTGTACCTAGTGATTTGGTCTGTATTTTGCAATGATCATTGGTCTTTCCTACTCTAGAAAGAAGGAAGATTTTTAGGGAACTCAGACCAGCAGTTTGGCCCCTCCAATAAATAAAAGGGGAAAAAAAGCAAAACCAACCAAACAAGAGCTTTGGAAATACCTTAAAACAGATGTTATTAAGGAAATAATGCAGTGTGATATAGCACAGAGGAGAAGAGAAGGCTCTGAGGAGAACTTATAGTGGCCTTCTACTGTTTAAAGGGTCTTGTAAGAAAAATGGGGACAGACTTTTTAGCAGGGCCTGTTGTGACAGGACAAGGTATAATGGCTTTAAATTAAAAGAGATTAGAAAGGAGGAGGACATTTTTCACATTGGAGGTGATGAAACACAGGCCCAGGTTGCCCAAAGAGGTGGTAGGTGACCTGTCCCTGGAATCATTCCAGGTCAGGTTGTATGAGGTTCTATGCAGCCTGCTCTAGTTGAAGATGTCCCTGCTGAAGGCAGGGGGCTTGGACAAGCTGAGCTTTAAATGTCCCTTTCCAACTCAAACCAGTCTATGATTCTAGGAATCTGGAGCAGCAGAAAAGTTCCTGTGCTTCACCTGTTTGAGACAGCAAAGCCAAGAGATCTAAGCAAAACAGCCTAGCTCTGGAGCTGCCATTCCCATAACTGATCATCCCAAAACCTTCACCCCTGGTATCTCCAAGGCAGAGTGAAACACTACTGAGTCCTTTTGCACAACCAGGGAAGAGAAGCATAAGAAGAGTAAGTGATTTTCTGAGGTCCCACAGGAAGCCTGCAGTGCACTGCAGCGTTAAAACCTGGACTCCTTATTCTTGGACAAACACTGGTGCCCTGAGGCCAGGCAGGCTCTCAAAGAACAGTCCATGTCAGCCTCCCTGAATTATCTTGATTCTCCCTCCTCAGAGGCATCCCTCCTCTGCACCAAGCATATTGTGACCTGCTGCCTCTACAGCCGCGGCTCAAAGCCAAGGGAATTCAGTTCCCCCTCTTGAAATCCACTCTCTCTCTCATGGTAATGAGCACTTTAATCTATCAGGAAAATGTAGAGCTTCTTGGCTGCTGCTTTTTATTTCTGATCTGTGTTTTCTCTCTCCCTCTTTTAGGTTAATTTATCTGATTACATGCAATGCACTGCAGCCGTGGTAAGGTACCAGTCGAGTTTCCACTTGGAGGCTCGGAGGAAAGATTACCATTAAAACGTGACTTCCATCCACTCAGCTGAAATTACTATTGATTGCCAAAGAAAAATATTTGTGCTGTGAAGCTGGGAGCTATGATGTTGAACCATATTAACATAATGTTAGCATAGCTACGGGTGTTTAGTGGCACGCAATCAGATTTGAAATGAACGTTGATTATAGATTGAGATTAATGTTCACATATTCATAGGAACACAATGAAAAGAGCAATTTCCTTTCTACTACAGATCAATGGTTTCCCCATTCAATTATACAGCTGTAATAATTGCATTATGCAGAAATATTTCTTAATGGCTTATTTCATTCTTTCTGTTTGTGTGTGAGAGAGAGGAGAAAGATCTTGTGCGCTTGCACGCATGCAGGCATGTGTGAAATCTTTTGTCAGTGGTACTTGCCAAAGCCTGCATCCAATGCAAAATACTTTAATTACTAGTGCAAATGTGTAATTTTTGGCTAAGCCAATAATCTCTTGGCATTTTCCCACTATTCTTTTTACTCCCCAACAGAGCCCTCAGATTCCTCTGCTTGTCTGAGGTTTTAGCAGCTGGACCCCACTGGACAGCAATGGGATACGCTGAGTTTAGTGTATGTGTGGTTCTGTGCCCTGAGTTATGGCCCAGATGGCACCATGACACCCAGAGACACCGTGCTGGGTTCACGCCTATGTGCCCTACTGGTTCAGTGCTACTAGAAGCTGTACTTTTGGTTAGAAGCATGGCAGTCTGCCACAGCTGAAACTCTCTCAGTGCTGTCCAGTTACTCATAGCTGTTGGTGCAACTATGAATCATAGAATGGTTTGGATTGGAAGGGACCTTCAAGATCATTTTGTTCCAGTGCCCTACCATAGATGGGGCCCCATCCAATCTAGACTTGAACTCTTCCAGGGATGCGACATCCACAACCTCTTTGAGCAACCCATTCCAATGCCTCACCACTCTCATGGTAATGAGCTTCTTCCTAATATCTAATCTAAATCCACTCTCTTTTAGTTTAAAGCTGTTACTCCTTGTCCATCACTACAATCCCTGATGCAGAGGCCCTCTCCATCTTTCTTACACACCTGCTTCAGGTACTGAGACCACCAGGTCTCCCTGCAGCCTTCCTTTCTCGAGGGTGAACAGCCCCAAGTCTCCCAACCTTTCTTCACTTGAGAGGTATTCCAGCCCCTTGATCGTTATTGCGGCTTCCTCAGGACCAGCTCAAGCCACTAGTTTGGTTGGGGTTTTTGACTCTGTGGTCCCCATATCTGAGCTCACTATTCCAGATGGGGTCTCACAAGAAGCATAAGACTAGTTAAGCAAAATAAATTCCTGTGATTTTGACTCAAATTCAAAATGAGGCCTTGAATACACAGCTGGAGAAACAGGAAACTGTTTCATTTCACAACCAAGGCAAGATAGGACAACTTCTGAAGGGAAATCTCGTACTGAATGGAGACTAACTTCACTTAAGGAATCGGCATAGACGGAATCATTGTAGAAGGAATCAACATAGATGAACCTTCTATTCTTATCTTAGTTAACACTGCTTGAGGGAGCTTTCTTTTTTTTTTTTTCTTTTTTTTTCTTTCATTTTCCTCAGAAACAAAAGTTCATACTAATCCTCTTTTTCTTTTTCCTTTTCTTTTTTTATTCTTCTGAAAATGATATTAGCACAGATGTATGAAAAGACTACATTTAGTTTCCTACTTTGGTTGGTCAGAAGCCCACAGGAGAGCATTTTACACGAGAGGAGGCATATCTCTCTGCAGGTGCTCAGATGGTTGAGCAGGTGTTTTGGACAGAAAAATGCCAAGTCCTTCAGAGAGAGGCAGGCTGCAGGAAAAGAGTGGTATCAGGAGCTGAAGGAAGAGCTCGCAGTACTTTACTTGGCTCTGCTTTAGGAAATGTTCTGTCATTGAACCTTTTGACTTCAAACAACTTGGAAATATCTCTGAAGAGATATTTTGTCAGGCAGAAAGGTTGACTGCAATGAATGTGCAGAAGAATATTCTCCAAGTTACCTCACAACGGAAGCCTGCAACATTTCCAGGCTCTGTATCAGACACATCCTACAGACCATATTGCTGGCAGTGATCAAAACTAAGGTTATAGTGAAAAAATTTTCCTAAGGCACAAGTGAGGTTGCACTTCAGAGGTTGTTCAACTCTGAAGCTAAGGGTAAGTGTATTCTGGTCATACACCATTTCTGCTGACTGTGCACTCTGCGCTTGCAAGAGTTACGAGGAACCATAGCAGTTGTCATGTGAGATCTGCACCATGGATTTAAACTGTCTTGACTTCCCCAAGAGTGTTTTATTTCTTTTTTTTTCTGTATGAAAAGAAACTTCCAGCAACACAACACAAAGCTACTCCTCAACATGGTATGACTTAGCAGCATGGAATTATTTTGGTTGGAAGAGACCTTTAAGATCACCAAATCCAAACATTATCTACCTACTTGTTGCATTTATCTTGTGCTGCAAACTCCTGGATGTAAAGAATTAAATTGTGCAGGTTTGAAGGCTTTTTGGTTTTGTTTTTGTTTTTGCAGGTTTGGAGTTTTTGCTTGTTTGTTTTTCAGTGCATCCATTGGAATCATAGAATCAACCAGGTTGGAAAAGACTTCAGAGATCATCCAGCCAACCTATTACCTAATACGTAACACCTCCTGACAACTAAATGGTTCTATCATCACAGAAAAGATTTTTATTAGAAGAACTAATTTCCCTTTTTGTTTAATCATAGAACCATAGAATCAACAAGGTTGGAAAAGACCTCAAAGGTCCAACCTGTCACCACAGACTTAATGACCATGAAACCACGGCTTCAAGTGCCACGTCCAATCCCTTTTTGAACACCTCCAGGGACGGTGACTCTATCACCTCCCTGGGCAGCACATTCCAATGGTCAGTCTCTCTTTCTGTGAAGAACTTTCTCCTCACCTCCAGCCTACACTTCCCCTGGCACAGCTTGAGACTCTGTCCTCTTGTTCTATTGCTGGTTGCCTGGGAGAAGAGACCAACTCCCACCTGGCTACAATCCCCTTTCAGGTAGTTGTAGAGAGCAATAAGGTCTCCCCTGAGCCTCCTCGTCTCCAGGCTAAACAACCCCAGCTATGTCAGCCTCTCCTTCTAGGGCTTGTGCTCCAGACCTCTCACCAGAAAGGATGTCCACATTTTCATATATTCTGTCATTCCACCTTGTAGGAGAAAACCACAAACTGTAGGCAGCACATAAGCAGAATTAAAGTAAGATGTCTAATCAGTTGTAGCCCCTTTAGAAGAAAACCCACCACCACTTGATACTTGGAAGGAATTACTAGACAGGGTTTACAAGAACTGCAGAGTCACTGTTCCCCTTGTGATGCTGAGTCATCAGAGGGTAACAAATGTGCAAGAATGAGGCAATATGAGCCACTCATTCAGCATTTCAACTCCTCCCTTTCCCCCCTTTCCTCAGAGTTTCACATCTCTGTTCACTAGTCTCCGTTCGTCAGACATCACATGGAAGGACAGGCACAGATTGATCTCATGTGCATTTTTGTTACCAGACAGTGGAGTTTCAGAAAAAAAAAAAGTGGTGCATTTGAAGGGTCTTGCCTGCAGGAGAGATAGATAGAAGTAACTGATGCTTTTACTACTGATGCTTTTACTACTAAGTATTTGGGCCTTTGGAGAGTGGGATTAGAGCAGTTAAATGAATGGAGAATGTGGAAAAAACAAAGGAGGTTTGATCAATCCCAGTGGACAGAAAACAGCATTCAAAGGCTCTGATGTTAAAGAGTTTGAAAACTTAGCAGTTTTGAATGCATTTAGTTCTGAGATCCTTAAGAGAACTTTGTTTTCAGAAAAGACATTTTGGGTTTCCAACTTTCTGTCTAACAGAATATCAGATGGTTAAGTCTGGTTTGAAGGTTCTGTTTATTTTTTCATGCTCCAGTCACTCACTACAATACAATACAATACAATACAATACAATACAATACAATACAATACACCAGGTTGAAAGAGACCTTCAAGATCATCACGTCCAACCCATTAACCAATCCAACCCACCTAAACCCTCCCAATATCTGGTTCAGACTCACCTAGCTGAAGGCTCCTTGAAAAATAGCAAATACTTATATTTGTATGGGGTTCCAAACTGGGCTCTGAGGCATACCAGTGTAACTGCTGGTCAATGCGCTTCTCCTGGGATCATTCTGGGTTCACAACAGAAACAAGGAACTGGACTTTGACACTGTACAGCTCTTACCTGACCCAACTGGTGGCCTGAACTCAGCTTTAGCATATTCAGATCTGCATCAATGGGCTTCAGAACTATAATCTTGAAAGCCCTGTTGCCAACTACTGCAACTCACCATGAGAATTCAAGGCAGATGTTCTTCAGTGTTCTTGAGGAAGGAAATTATTATGTAAATTATTAGTTCTCTAAGGTAGCCAGTGCCAAGAACAGGTCAACATGTCTTTACAAATACATTGGTGAAGAGAATCACAACATACACAATTAACAGAAGAGAGAAAGAAAGTGAACATTTAACAACCTTCCTGTCCCATCCTTCCCTCAGAAGGTGGGGGAAATATGAATTTCAAGCTTTGAATTAGATTCCTCTGGACATCTGTCTCTGTCTTTTAGAAACCTAGGGAGGGATTGATGTCACCTAACTCTAGTGTGGACAGCTGCATGAGATCCAGGCATCCGTGGTTCATGTGTGGTGGAGTCAATGGAGGGAAGTAGGTATTTCTAAATCTTGATTGATGGCCAATTTTTGACAAGCACATCAAGATGTGATGTATTGTGCTTTGGAATTACTGACTATTCTCCATAGTCTATAGGAGAACTTACACAACGAGGTCACGTGGAGGTGTTTTGTCTTTTACAGTTTAGGTGTCTACAGTGAAAGTGGGAAAAGTGAATCTCACAACTCTTTCCTAAATAACATGAAACCCACAAAACTCTGGATATTTGTATGAGCAAAGACCACAGTAACAGGTTTTCCTTAATAAACATCTGACTTTTAAAAATGATACCAATATGTAGTAGCTAATTAACAAATCTTCCTTCTCTTCAGAAAAAAACACCAAAAAAAAAAAACCAAAAAAAGGGGAAGCAAACTCTGCTAGAGGTTTGTTCAACCACAGGGTAATCTGAAAGCAGATCCTATTAGGTGGAAAACAAAGCAATTCTTTGTTCACCTGGTTGTTTTCCACAGATTTTCTGAGTGGTCTGTAATTTAGCCAAACGCTTTACCTTGGAAATGTCGAGGCATATGGCATGACCTTCATCTCCTAATAGCCTTCAAGAAGCTGAAGTTGGAATATTGGGGGTCATGGGTAACGACTGAGAAGCCACAGGTCATATCCAAAGCCACATTATGTCCCTAGGAAAAATTAACTTTCCAATAACTTATGGCATGACCTCTAGCTCTGATTAATCTGTGAAGGGCTCTTGTCCTCTATTCACACATTCATATATTCAAAACCTCCAGAATAAATATGAAGAAAAAGTTCTTTCACCTTGATTGTTGTGGAGAATGTTGGCTTCTTTTTTTTCTTTCTCTCCCCCCCCCCCCCCCCCCACCTTTTCCCTAAGGAAAATTCTGGGTTTAGAAATAGTGTATTTATATTAAATACTTTGCCAGGGAGGCTGATTTTAATCATATGCATGAGTTCCAGCAGTGCTGCACTGCAGAGTACAATGGAAATATCATATGAGGTCCAATAAGTAGATTTTTCCCCTTTTGGGGACAGATACACTTTTAACAGAGGCATTGATATCCAATAGCCATCTTAACTTATGACATGCTTAATTCTGTGCATGATTACTATAGATGCCTTTGTAGAGGAGAGAAAATCCATGCTTTACTGTTCCGTACTCAGAGGCTTTGTTCATTGTTAGAGTTTTGCTTGGGCAGGTGCATGACAGGCAACCAGCACTAGAACAAGAGGACACAGTATCAAGCTGGGCCAGGGGAAGTTTAGGCTCAAGGTGAGGAGAAAGTCCTTCACAGAGAGAGTTGTTAGCCATTGGAATGTGCTGCCCAGGGAGGTGGTGGAGTCCCCATCACTCTCTCCCCTACAAAGGCATCTCACCCAAGACCTCATGCCTACTAGACCATGGCACCAAGTGCCACATCCAATCCCCTCTTGAACACCTCCAGGGATGGTGACTCCACCACTTCCCTGGGCAGCACATTCCAATTGTTAGCAACTCTCTCTGTGAAGAACTTTCTCCTCACCTTGAGCCTAAACTTCCCCTGGTGCAGCTTGAGACTGTGTCCTCTTGTTCTGGTGCTGGTTGCCTGGGAGAAGAGACCAACCCCCACCTGGCTACAACCTCCCTTCAGGTAGTTGTAGAGAGCAATGAGGTCACCCCTGAGCCTCCTCTTCTCCAGGCTAAACACCTCCAGCTCCCTCAGCCTCTCCTCGTAGGGCTTGTGCTCAAGGCCTCTCCCCAGCCTCGTTGCCCTTCTCTGGATGCCTTCAAGTGTCTCGATGTCCTTCTTAAACTGAGGGGCCCAGAACTGGACACAATATCTTGGTCATCAACACAGTGAAAATTAATGCTAAAGTATCAGTGAGGAAGAAGTAAGGGATGAAAGGCCTGGAGATACACCAGATCCCAATTTGTGTTTATCCACTTAAGTATCCTGAAGCAAATTTGTCAGCAAACTACAACTGCCTTCCCTGGGATAACATCTTCACGTGAACAGTGCTGAGCCTTCTTTTTGCCTACTTGTTCAGCCCTCTCAGGAAACAACATGTTCAAAGAAAGACTGAAAACATAAAACCTATCAGTGTTCCTAAGTAATGTTTCCTGTCAGAAAATAATATGATGATTGCTTTATAGCCTGTGCTTATACTGGAAAGCTGATGGAAGAAGTCTAATTCTCAGATGCCTTAAGCATGCAATTAGGACACCACTGACCAAGGCTTGTGAATCAGTGTCTCGTGAAAGCTGGGTTATTGTCATAAATAGTGTAAACTGTTTGCATTTAAGGAAGTGAACCTCTATTTGCATCAAAGACAAAGTGGTTTTAGTTGAAGAGGGAGAAATATCTACTTGTCTCAGTACCTTTTTTTTTATATATATCTAAAAGGGGTGCTAGGAGCTGCATCTGCAGAGGGGTTGGCATCCAAGGGAATTTGACTTCTGCACTCCAGTCTGAAGCTGAATTTAATTTCTCAGACTCATTGCTCAAGCGTGTTGAAACAGTTTTCTCTCCCATGAGCTAGCAGAAGTCAGTCAATCTGAGAATTCAGCAGCTATCCCGCTGGACTCATTACCTAATCATGGTCAACCAGAATGCCCTGGGTAGGGACACCCATGAGTTAGATCTAGATTTTCTCTTCCTACATTATAGTCTTTAGCTTTCAAACAACAGGCAAGAAAGAAAAATTATTTTTGGGGAATAATAACTTAGTAGTAAAAACATATATGTTGTGGCATGCTCTGCTGGGGTGGCTGACAGCTCTGCCTCTGTGAACCAGTTTTCCTTTGCACTAGTAGCCTCTGCCCCTTGTTCTGAGTATTCAAAGTCCCACTGTCAGCTGTTTTTATGTTATGCTGATGAAACAAATCCACAGCTTTCTTGTTTTCACAATCAGAGAAAGGGCAGGTTCCTTTTCTGGGCATGTTTTTCTATCCAGCTCTGTTAGTTTCCTTCCCAGTGCAAGAGTGCAATTGGGAACGCCTGAGTGTGGATCTGACTGGAGTGACTTACCTTTGCCTATAGCTCAGCAACTGGGGAAGGACCTGGGGAACACAGGTGTATGAGTCACTGAGATCACTTATGTGTTTAGGGGTAGGTGCAGGTAGTTTTGGAAGAAGCATGACTTGGGAAAGCCATGACAAATAGTCTCGTGCAGTAAATGCAAAGACTGCACAGAGGTGAAGACAGAGTATGACTTTTTACCAGTTTTTGCATTCTAAGAATGAGGAACAAAGTCCTGCTGGGAGAGAGAATGAAAAAAAGAAAGACTTTCCATCAGTCTGAAGCCTTCATCATCACAGTATAGCATTATGAAAAGGCAACCCCAGTGCTAGGGTTATGATAGGTAGCACCTTGTACCTGGAAGGGCTTATATGTCACGCTACGTTGAAATAAGCAAACACATTTCACCTCAGCTCAGTAAGTTCTTGGCATGAATCACAACCTCCTCCTTCTTCACCTGGAGTGGTTTACTCAAAACTGCTCATAATTCACTCTTTCTGAGGTTCACTAGCTCAATGAACCAAATCAAACCACCCCTGCAGACTACAGCAGCCTTTCTGCTGCTCTCCTCCCGGCTCAGCACCATCAGCAGGAGGTAAGTAGAAAGGCACATGCACTGCACCCTGTCAGTGTGACCTGGCCTCATTCTTCATTTTGTATTTGAAATTCTAGATTCACCCTTTTCTCTTTTCTGTCCCCAGCAGCTTCCCTCTTGCCTGGGTAAAAGCCATGCCAGATGTGCTTTGTTCCTTTACAGCAATACTGCTGCTGCTTTCTGGGTGCAGATATTTGGGTCAGAAATGCCAGCTTCATACTCTCTCAAAATTTTCTTCTCAACTTTTCACCCTCATACAGTTCCTCATATCTTCCCCATCCAATATGTAGTTATGCAAACTTTGTTCACAGCACATGCTGGGTCCTCAGGACTTATGAATACAGGCTGCTGTGCTAGAGCAGGCTTTGCAGTGTTCTGCTCCTCACTGCAGGGACCAGACACTCTCATACTGGAAATTTCAGCTTCTAGTCACAAGAGGCAGGAATCAGAATGTTCCAAAGCCTCCTGAAAAGAAGAAAAAGGGTCATGACTATCTCCTGATATCTTCTAGCTGCAGGAAAAGGATCCCTTATAGCAAAGCTCCCATGCAGAGTGCTGAGTTGTAATATGAGGGGGTATGGAGGAGCAAGAGGATATTCTTCTTTCTTTCCTTCCTTCCTTCCTGGGGATTCCTGGCAGTTATGCTCAACTCAAAAGCATAGAAAGATCAGGAAGCTATTTCAGTGGATGAGGCCTCTGGCACGTACACTTCAGTCTGGTGAGCATCTTGGAGAATGCTTTGCAGTGTAGGAGGTTCCATGCTGAGATCAACAAGTCTTCCAACCCTTAGAGCTATTCTGGTTCAGATGGAAGTCCCCATCTGTTATTATCCTCAAGAATCTCCCTGTGTAGCAGGGTCATCTCTGGAGGTGAAGCTAGAGCTGATCAGATGTTACTTACTCTTCTTTAGTAGTTGGAAAACCAGAGACTTACTGTGTACGGTAAACACCTTCTTGAAAATTATATCTCTGCTTAGTGGGTGGGAAGACAAAAAGAAAAGCAAGGCAAAGAGCAAATATATCAATCCCTACTGCACCTAAAGACCTGACTTTGTTTGCAATTGAAAGAGAGATTGATGTTATCAGCTTGCTCTCTTCTGATTATTTGCCAAAAATGCAGCACCACTGAATGGAGTCTGACTGGCAACCTCCACTGAAGAAAGAGCTCTGATTGGAATAGCAGAGTTTGAGTCAGGTCGTGCTTGAGGTATGCTACCAAAATACTGAAGGGCCTGAGAAGAGGATCCCAACACTTGCCACAAATAATTAAATTAATTAATCTAGCCAGTTTCTTTCTGTCTTTGCTTGCAAAATGTTCACAGGCTTGACTGCAATTTCTTCAAATTTCTTTCTTATTCAAGTTTACTCAGTTGCAGCTTTTGCCCTTTTAAAGGTAAATAATATTGACTGATTGCAAACAATTGCCTGGGGGGATATGCTGTTCAGTATCCAAAAGACGGTCAGCTTCAGTTAATGACTTGGTCACATGGATCACACAGCATGGTTTCTCCTCCATAAATGGCAGCTATAAATCTTGCAGGTCAGGAAGAACATCAGAATTGTCCAGGAATCCTTAGGAAGTAGGGCCTGATAAACAGGTTAAAGGAGTTTTAAACTGGGAGCATCCTAGAGGGAAAATCAGCCCTCCTGAGGTTGTGTTTAACTTTCTCTCTTTGCCTATCTCAGACAGTAGTCTACAGCACAGAGACAGAACACCACTTTTATCTTTCTGTGTTCAAACTAGTCCTGACTCTGTAACAAATGTAGAATGAGCATGACAGTGGGTACATACCAAGCATGGAAAAATCTTGGATTTACCTTTGTGCTCCCTGACCAGCATGTCCTGAGCTGCAGTGGAAAGGATTCTGCTGTGCCAACAATATTTTTTTCTTCCTCCCAGTGGAAGAAAAAGAAAAAAACCCCATCACACACACACACACAAAAATGTGACTAAAGGACAGCCTGAGACAAAGTGTCCTCTCAGCATTCATCCTGACCTGAGGAATTTTAGAGCTCACTCGTTCCCCCAGAGTTCTGCCTAAAGTCTATGTCTAGCTCAATAAACTTCGACAGATGAGGGCACAACCTGAGGTTGTGGAAGAAACATTTAGATGAGCATGTGGAAATATTTAGAACCTGAATATTCACTGCTGGAGACTTACAAAAAGGTTAAATAATCATCTGCAATGACAGACACCCATTGAATTAATCCTGCTGTGTGACCAGCTCATGGTCTAGATGATCTCACAAGCTTCCTTTCAAGCCTTTCTTTTGGGGGGGTTATGTTTCTTGACACAAGGTAAGAAAAAAGGTCTCCAAATCCTCCTTGCCCAGGTCCTGACTAAAACACAATTTATTCCAGGCTTCCATCTCCTGAAACCCTTCCAAAAAGAGGATAACCCAAGTGACTTTTGAATGCAGCCACTTCAAGTTTATTGTTCACCAGGTTCTGTGGAAGCTAAAGTCAATTGCCTCAAATATTTGCAGAGCAGAACACAGAGGAAAAATGTGAGTACAGATCATGCAAATCAAACTTCTCAAATGAAGTCTGCAGTGTTATTTCATCCTTTTGCAGCACCACTAAGGTCTAAGCAGATGCAGTTTTGGTCTAATATGAAACCTAGGACTGCAGTTAGATTGGAATATTAGGAAGAGCATGAAAGATCAAGACTGAGGGGCTCTGGCAGAGCTGCGTGGGGCAGGCTGCACATCACCTGACTGCACAGGAGAGTCTCTGGGGCTTTCTGCTCACTGCAGATCTATTCCTCTCAAGTTTACATTAAAGCCAAATTTAGCTACACAAACAATAAGATAGAGTCATGTGGGAAAAGGCTCAAAGACTGTGAATCTGTAGCATTATGACCAGGACAGAGGTATTTAATATCTTCATTGACGATCTGGGTGAGGGGATTGAGTCAATCATCAGTAAATTTGTGGATGACACCAAGTTGGGAGCAGATGTTGATCAGCTAGAGGGTTGAAGGGCTCTCCAGACTGATCTTGACCGGCTGGACAGATGGGCAGAATCCAACATGATGGCATTCAACAAGTCCAAGTACTGGAGAGCTGCTAAACAGAAAGGGACCTGGGGGTACTGATTGACAGCTGGCTGAACATGAGCCAGCAGTGTGCCCAAGTGGCCAAGACGGCCAATGGCATCCTGGCCTGCATCAAGAATAGTGTAGCCAGCAGGAGCAGGGAAGTCATTCTGCCCTCTACTCATCACCGGTTAGGCCACACCTGAGTACTGTGTCCATTTCTGGGACCCTCAATTAAAGAAGGACATTGAGATACTTGAACATGTCCAGAGAAAGGCAACAAGGCTTGGGAGAGGCCTTGAGCACAAGCCCTACAAGGAGAGGCTGAGGGAGCTGGGGTTGTTTAGCCTGGAGAAGAGGAGGCTCAGGGGAGACCTCATTGCTCTCTACAACTACCTGAAGGGAGGTTGTAGCCAGGTGGGGGTTGGTCTCTTCTCTCTAGCAACCAGCACCAGAACAAGAGGACAGAGTCTCAAGCTGTGCCAGGGGAAGTTTAGGCTTGAGGTGAGGAGCAAGTTCTTCCCAGAGAGAGTTGTTAGCCATCGGAATGTGCTGCCCAGGGAAGTGGTGGACTCACCATCCGTGGAGGTGCTCAAGAGGGGACTGGACGTGGCACTTGGTACCATGGTCTAATAGGCATGAGGTCTGTGGTGACAGGTTGGACTTGATGATCTTTAAGGCCTCTTCCAACCTTGGTGATTCTATGATTATTACCAGGACAGAGGTATATCAAAGCAGTTATTAAGATACAGGGGGTGCATATTCAGGAAAATCCAAGTAGAAGTCTTTATGGTAAGAACCATTTGCTTTCTCTTTTATAAATCCACCTCCCACCCTCTTTTTTCTCTTTTTTTCCCCCAAGTTTCACCTTATTGTCAAAGTCCTGTTTCTTCCACTACTTTCACCTTCCAATGAAAGCAAACATGTCCCATTTCCAGCAAAGCTCTTATTCAGTGCCCGTCTCTCCCGTGTTAATGGCTTTCTCAGATGGAAGATGTCATGCTAGGCAGGAACCAGGAGGAAAAAAAAATAAACAATTAATGGGCAGGATTCATTGTTTTTTGCATGGCTTAATATTTTACTTTCCAGATTGGCAGCACCATGGGAAACCCAACACTTGGATGAAGAGCTGTGCATACGGTGAATATGGGGGAAGAATTCTGAAGCTGTAATTCAGTTAGGTGAGAGCTGAAAGGGGGTTTTAGGGAGAGCTGAGAGGGGTTTTTCTTCCTCTTTTCTTCTGCTTTTTTTTTTTCCTTCCCTTTTTTTTTATATATATATATATATATATTTGTCAGGCACTGATTTTATAGCACATATCATCAAGTCCATATTAAACAGAGTTTCTGGGCTAATGCTTTCCAGCCTTGACTCTCAGACTTAGTAACTGTTCCAAATAGTACTTTAAAATGTCTTAGCTGTATAAATACACGAGACCTCAATGTTTCCCTTGTGGACTAAACCAAAAACAAGTTAGATTAAAAATAAATGTAATTTTTATTTTTTTTTTTAGTATTTCCAATTATGCGTTGGCCAAAGAGAAAAAGAAGAAGAAGAAAAGTCCATCACATGAGGAGGACTCAATGTTCCTAATGATATTTTTAAATTCACCTCCAATTTGATATTAATTTTGCATGTAGAAAAAGGCCTCAGATAGAGTCTATGTACATTAAGGTCTACAGGGTAGACTCACAGAAGAAAATCAAGTTCAATAAGGCAGTGACTTGTTCTTGGCTATTTGCCTTGGTCTAGAGACTGCCTTAATGTGTCAGATGAGCTAGCCCCATGCAAAGCTTTGTGAGAGCTCGGAGTCAAGCTGCAGGTTGCACAAAGATGCTGTTATAGCATTGCAAGCAACTGAAATATGCTTCATTCCATAGTAGAACTATCTATAAGGGTCCCCAAAACACCCCAGCAGCAGCACAACGTGGTTTCCTGCATAGAGAGATGGAACTGGAACTGCCCCACACAAATTAAATGACAAAAGGGCCTTTGAATGCAGTGATGAGAGCTTTGTCCAGTCTAACTCCAAGCTAAACATCAATTCACCCTTTTGCCATTTCCAATGATTCTTTTGCCATCTATTTTTCATTAATTAATCTTTTGCTCTATATTAGCTGTCCTTTATTAAATGCAAATTTGCAGAGGATTAAACCATACACTATATCTACTTTATATTGAGTGTCAGAGTAAAATCTCAACATGCATGAGTGTTTTCCTTTGTTTTAGAAATCAATGGATATTCAATTAACATGGGGTAATAACTCTTGCAACTAGCAGAATCCCTTCAGAGTTAAATGAAATCATTATTGTATGTTAAATGGCAACACAGATACATTCAAATAACTTCAAAGTCCTCTACAAACAAGGATGAATTGAATATATTCTGTTCTTCCAGACTGGTGCAAAAAATGGATGCTGCATCACCAACATCCTCCTATCCTGGACACTCAGACACCCATTCAAGAAGAAAGGGGGAGGCCTGCTCAGAGTCCAGCATGCCTGTCTCAAGGAATGAAAACCCATGTCATTTCCCAAAGCATTAGGCAATTCTTCCTGGCAGCAGCTGGTAGTTACTAGAGCCTGTGTTTGCTGAAGGTTGAAACACTCACATGGGAAAGCATCACTCTTCCCATGAGCTTTGTGATGAATCTCACATGCTAAAAATCCATTAAAGTTTTTTCACATTTCAACTCATTCTAGGTGCTTAATTGACATTTAGTGCTGCTCTACATGCCTGTCCACCCAGCCCTTGATATTGTGAAGCCTGCTGGTGACAGCATTACTCTCCCGTAGGGTCTTCTGAAGTCACAGACCAATATTCTGTGGGATTTGGGTGCTTACAACTCAGATGATCTGTTGATAACTCCTGGGTTTGATTTTTTTCACCTGAAGGAAATCTAAATAATGTTTTCACACATGCAGTGTTTCCAAGACAATGTTAAGGCAGTATCTAATGTTTGGGAGTGGAATTAAGGAAGAATTAGTATAAGACCAGTCAGCAGAAAGAAAATGATGAGAAAATCAGTGTGGCTGGAAGGAATATTTTCTGAGAGTTCTGAGAAATCCCTCTTTTTCCTATCTGTACATGGTCTAAGTTGTTACACTTGTCCTTATGTCTGGAATGAAACCAGAGATACCTTTCAGGTGAAAGTAATGTGTATTTCCTTTGTTGTATCACTACTTGTTTCTCAGAAGAGCAGTGCCTGGGTAAGTTTTTTGGAGGGAGCAGCCCAGAAACCGTCTGTGTCCTGGGCTGATCCCCAGCAGTGTGGGCAGCAGATACAGGGAAGAGATTCTGCCCCTCTGCTCCCCTCTGCTGAGACTCCCCTGCAGTGCTGGGGCCAGCTCTGGTGTCCTCAGAGCAGGAGAGGCATGGACCTGTTGGAGAAGGGCCAGAGGAGACCACAAAAATGATCAGAGTACTGGAGCAACTATCCTAGGAAGAAAGGCTGAGAAAGTTGGGCTTGTTCTTTCTGGAGGAGGCTCCAAGGAGACCTTTCAGTACCTAAAGGGGCCAATGTGAAAGATCAGACAGACTGTTTAGCAGGGCCTGTTGTGACAGCACAAAGGGTGATGGTTTTAAAATAAAGAAAATGAGATCCAGACTAGATAGAAGGAAGAAATGCTTTATGATGAAGGTGGTGAGACACTGGCCCAGGTTGCCCAGAGAGGTGGTAGATGTCCTGTCCCTGACAACATTTCAGTTCAGGTTGTATGGGGCTCTGAGCAACCTGCTCTAGTTGAAGGTGTCCCTGGTGACTGCAGCAGGTTTAGTCCATGTGACCTTTAAAAGTCCCTCCCAAACCAAAATATTCTATGATTCTGTGAAGTCTTGTTTTTATGGGTTAAAAACTGCATTTAATTCTAAAAGGAAACAATTTATGTTGTTATTTATTTTTATTAGTAAATAAATTAGTAGTATTTGTAAATGAGGGATATCATGTCTTATGGTCAGGGGAAGCAGAAGGGTTTCCTCTTGGTTTGAGTCCTCTTTCTCTGCTGATGGCAGCATCCCCTCTGCTCAGTGCTGTCAACAAGGGGCTGGGGATCCTGCACCAGGAGGGAGGGGGAATGTTGGAGGTGAGCAGCATAAGAAAAGAGCAGAGCTGACGGAGATGGATCACGTTGTTTGTGCCAGGACCTCAGACTGTACACCTCAATCCAGCACCGGCACTAAATAACAGTAAGCCCCAAGATTATGAATAGGCTGAGGAGTAGAGTGCCTGGATATGGACTTTATCAGACAGCAACCCAGAGATTAACCTCCTGGCCCCCTAATCGGGGCTGTGCTGGGACACCATTTATTACCAGAGCCGGGCAGGGGTGCGGAGGGGAGGGAGGGGGCAGCGGCTCCGGCAGAGCACGCCCGCGGTGAGCGGAGCGCGGCCAATTTCGCAGCGCACCGCTCGGCCTCCTGCTGAAGGTTTTGTTTTGTTTTCTTCATTGGATTTTAGGGTTAAAAAAAGGATATATATATAAAAAATTCTTGGAGTCTTTATTTACTGCTGAGTGGAACCACGGTGTGACTTCGGAAATACCTGTCGCCTAATTAAATTGTCTAGAGAGGAATCTTGGAAAGTGCTTCTAATTCAGGAGCTTAATTTAGGCTGGGCCCATGCACCAGAGCTTTCTGTCTTATTATTAGATGGAATTTTAATCACTGTAGATCTGCCCCCCACCCCCAGCATTTTTTTTTCCTCTCTCCCGATCTCCTAACAACCTGATTCTGGCACAATTCCCTTCCCCTTTAACCCTCTGGAGCTAAAAATAATATCTTGGAACTAGCAAAAAAAACCCCACAAAACAAAACAAAACAAAACAAAACAAAACAAAGCAAAACCAAACCAAACCAAACCCCAAAAAACCAAAACCAACAACCAAAAACCCCAAACCAAACAAAAATCCCCCACCAAAAAACTAAGGGGAAAAAAAAAAAGACATTTAAAAATGAGCAAGCAAAGCAAAAGCTGAACCAGAAGTGTTTAATTAGCAAGAGTGAACTGGGGATGGGTTTAGCAATCATTTTACAGCAGCCTCTCTGTAGACAAGCTAAATGCATTATGAGACCAAGCACATCATGAGACCACGCCCCAGGTCCTGGGAGTAAGGCAAGGCTCTCAGGTCAGCTTAAGCTGAGAAGAGGTGAAATGACCACCTGACACCTGCTCTGGGCAGTGAAGGACTCCAAATCCAGTCTGGGATGTGGGAACAATTTGCCAACCTGAGCACATTAAGAGTTACACAGGAATAGCTGGAATGGTGGACTCAGCTCCTGTTAAAGATATTCTTTACCATAAGGGTAGTGAGACACCAGAGAAGGACACCCAGAGACATTGTGGATGTCCCATCGCTGGAAGTGTTCAAGACCAGGCTGGTTGGGGCTCTGAGCAGCCTGGTCTAGTAGAAGGTACCCCTGCCCAGGGTAGAATGAGGCAGTCCATTCCAACACAAATCATTTTATAACTCATTTGCAACTCCCACCTGAAAAGCTTTGATTTTGAAAGCACATGCATTCACATATCCTTATCTGCAGACACACAAAAAGCTTAAACTTCTGACACCTTGTAACTTTGAATTGCCTCTTTGTGTTCAGCTATATTTACTGGGCTGGATCGCCTGCCAAGATCATTAAGTATCAATCATTCGTTGTTTCATTAGTGCTGAAATGACTTTCTAATTGACTTTGTAATTGTAGTTAAAAGTAACTTTAGCACAGGCTTAAAGAAGTCTTCCTGGAGGCCTCTCTGTGTCCTGCCTTTCATCTGCTGTCACTGGAACTTAATGGAGATGCCTCCAGCAGAAGAATGGAATCAGACAGATCACTTCCTTGTAGGATATTGCTTTATTTTCTACTTAGTTTGATTTTACTTTCTTTCTTCCAGGGCCTGCTAATGACTTGATGTTCTGCATTATGGGATATTTGTCTGATAATTATCTAGCCAGGAGCTAAACCATCACATAACAACTCTTGAAACACACCAGGACAATGTACTGTGGACAGCAGAGGTGACAAAATGTTCTTGATCCTTTTAAAATCCTGATAAGCTTTTAAAATGAACGCTAGTTTTTAATCATTCTGCAAAGGCAGATGCTTTCAAATTAAGCCTTAAGTTTATGTGCACTTCCTCTGGCCTGATTGTGATCACGTACGCTCTGCTGCCAAAGCCCTGAGACTCAGTAGGGCAAAGATACGCCTGCAGAAGAAGCACTGAGTGTCTCCATGCTGACTAACAGCCATGAACTCCTCCCTTCATCCAGCTGAAATGAACTGAGCAGCCAGGGAGCCCTCGCTGCATAGCAGTACAGGAAAGGGAAGCAGGAGGGAATGCTGCTTCCTCAAGCTAAAGATAGAAGGTAGAGTTCTCCTCTGCTTTTGGCAGAGGAACAGGAGTGGCATTTCACCACCTACTTCCCCTTCTGTTGGCCCTGCCAGCATGGAAGGCAACATGCTACCAAACCACAGAGGAAGCAAACTTGCAATGAGAACAGACAGGCTGGTAAAAATGCCAGAAGAAAGCAGTTTTGTTTAGGAAGCAATGGATGGGGTGATGGAGGGCAAGGCCTGGCTTAGCAGCAGCCATGTCTAGATCTTACAGGACTGTTACAGGGATTAATCCTTTTAAAAGGATTCACGTGAGATCACTGCCTTGGAGAGATCAGTATCCTGGGGACTGTTGACCCCAGCTAGTCTCTAGTGCTCAGAAATGACTGAGGTCATCATTGCTATTATAAGATTATAATGAAATAAATACTCTGTTAATTTAGTTTAAATGTGTCACACTCTCAGCTATCACTGACAAAGATTTTGCTGTGCTATGCTCAGGCCAGTTGCAATCCCACAGTCATTACCTCATGCTTCCAAAATCTCTCATTGAATACTGGAGCAGAAATCACTCTGATAGTATCAAAAGTGAGTTTATGACCTGTCACCTTCCTACAGCACTATTGTTTCATTTGCAGTGGATGGATCAGATCTGTTTCATGCAGGTGCAGATGCACCAGCTTACTGCAGCTAGAGAAGCACTTCCAGAAACTAGGAGCCAAGAGACATGGACCTGCTGGAGCAGGTCCAAAAGAGAGCCACAATGATGATCAGAGGGTTGGAGCACCTCTGCTATGAATACAGGCTGAAAGAATCAGGGTTGCTCAGCCTGGAGAAGAGAAGGCTCCAGAAAGACCTTAGAGCTACATTTTAGTATCTGGAGGGGACCTACAGAAAGTCTGGGGAAGGACTGTTTAGAAGGGCTTGAGGCAATAGGATGAGGGGCAATGGTTTGAAACTGGAGCAGGCTAGATTTGGGTTGGACATAAGAAAGAAGTTCTTTACAATGAGGGTGGTAAAACACTGGAACAGTTTGTCTGGGTATGTGGTTGAGGCCCCATCCCTGGAGACGTTCAAGATTAGACTCAGTGTGGCCCTGGGCAGCCTGATCTAGTTGGAAGTGTCCTTACTTCCAGGGGGTTGGATGAGATAACTTTTCAGGGTCTTTTCCAACCCAGTGCAACTTGTGAATCTGTGAACCTAAGATATTCCCCAGGTTGCTCCAAAGTGAGAGGAAGCTCAGCCCCCAGTGCACACAATACCTGCTCTCCTTTTGTAGAGCAAGCTCATGCTCTACAGTACTGAGAGCTGAGCTGCTGCTGGCCACTGAACAGCATCTTCTGAAGCCTATCAGTTGCAGTTAATAAACAGATTCTGTGCCCAGGCTGAGAGCTGCTTTTGCTTTTATTTGTCATGTCTCCACCACCACAATCCTACACTTCTGCAAACCTTCCATCAGGTTGTGCATGGTAAAGTTGTCCATAGAGCAGCTCCAGTGCAGAGAGGCCCCAAATCAGTGTGTGCTCAAGCAGAGCCAGAAAGCATCAGTAGAGAGGGCAGCCCTGGCTGTCCCACCTACCCCTGCACCCAGGCATGGGAGCTCCACACTTACCACTGCCACTAAGTCCTAGAGGGTACCCTAAAGGGTCTGGCTGCTGACTTCAAAGGAAGGGCCTTTGCTATTTGGCAGGCCAAATGAACTAACGGCCAGCTTGTAACCTGGCCATGAACATGAAAAGAGAGCAGAAGTAAAAGTGAGGTGAGAGGTGGGAAAAATAAAGAAGAGAAAGAAGGGGGAAAAAAGAAACCAAACCCCTCCCCCTTCAGCAAAACTTTGCTGGCTTGCAGGGGATGCCTCTTAGCCTTTTCTGGTGTCACCTGATTCCATCTTGCAGATTTCATTAGATAAGTTGTAGTGTGCTGGAGGTTATTGTGGGGCTCAGATGGACAGCTTTTTGCATCCTGTCTCAGTGCCTGGAATTGGTGACCTGTGCTCCCAGGGGTGTCTGGTGCCTTTGACCCTTCTGCAGGTTTTACTTGTGAGCACAGAGAGAGATACCCGAAAAAGAGCAAATCAAAGCAAAGGGGGTTGGATAAGCAACCTAATTCTTGCTCAGAGTAGCAGAGCTGATAGCAGTGGTTTCTCTCTGAGCTAACTGGTTGGTGGTCAGGTAATTCAAACCATCTCACACTGTTTGCCACCCCCACGGTGGCAGGCAGAGAGCCACTGCAGGCAGGAAGGCTCTGCAAGACTCAGGCACTGCTTCAGTTCTCTGTGTGGTTTAAAAGGGCTTTCTGCTAAGAGCTGCTCCTGCCTGCCTGACTTGCACAGCCCCAGTGCTGTGTTTGGAAGCAGTTTATGGCTGTGATAACAAATGAAACCATTCCTCTCCAAACAAAAGAGCTCCCTTGCAGGAGTCTATTTTTAAGCGCAGTCCTTTTGTAAATCTCCCATTTAGGTGAATTTAAGGGTGAAAGGAATGACACATCTTATCTAAAGGTCCACACTGGAGCTTCTTAAGTGGTTTCTTAAGAAAAAGCTCTGCCAGAGGTCAGCACAAAGAGCAGGTAACCTGGCCCCTTGGCTTTGCAGCACAGGATTCAGTGCCACCGTGGGCTCAGAGCAGTAGCAGAGG